>CM053784.1:581780368-582177868 GCA_028749045.1 Cupressus sempervirens | reverse complement strand
ATGAACAAGTTTATAATATTTTCACATTATTGTCTCATGAGCACACATATTTTTATATAGTTTCAGATACTGTAGTTAGTTCAACTTGAGTAGTTACGACTATTGGCCATTGTTCTAAACCATGATAGGTTATGTTTATGTTGTAGGCCATAAACTCTTAATTGTAAAATGACATAATAAAAATAATATGAAATTTTGGATGTAATACATGCATGGCCTTTAAACTATCAAGTTCAAAATAGCTTTCTTGAAAATAGGATAACAAAAATAAAGCTATAGTTTTTTAAGAATATAATCCAACTATGCCATAGATCCTCACATTCACTTGATCATTCATCTCCTCTTATGCAGTTCTTGTAGAAAAATTAATTCAAACATTTCATTTTCTAGATAATTGATCACTTTGGGAATCATTCTTCCAACTTTTATAGAAGTACCAAATATCCTAATTTCATATCAAGAAATTCGCAAAAAGGGACTACATATTAAGGAAATAAAGGAAAAGAAAAAGAAAATAATAACTAGAAACATGACTCATTTTACACCCCACATTTCCTACAAACAATTCTTTATTGAGGTGTGATGCACCTCAAAAAAATGCACCCCACTCCTGCACAAGTATCCATATCTAGCCAATATCAAGTATCCATACCATTAAATTGGCAATGATCATAATACTATGTATTTTGTTTATGTCATTACAGTTTTTATAGTAACCATATATTTATTAGAGGTGAGTGCATATTTCTAGGAATATACAATTTCTAGAATAAATCTCCTTTTTTTCAAAAGTCATTTGAAGTTTCATGATTAGAAGACATTCTGTGTCCTTGATTATTAGAAGGCACATGAAGTTTTGTGATTAGAAGACAATACGCTTACACAATGTCAACAAATCACAACTTTGTAGACAATCCAATAATATTTATATTTTAACATTTATCCTTTGTGGTATGGCACATTAAGATATTTATATTACCATTAAGTCAAGTGGTTAATAAGATGATTTGGAAATTATATTGTTGATATCTCACATTCATAAGTTTTTTTATGCATTAACATCTCATTGGAAAATTATTCATTGCATCCAATAATCATAATATAAATGCCTATGGAGGATAGTCATTCCTTCTATAAGTTATAAGTGTCATAATTGATAAGAAAATGTTGAGTTCAATAACAATACCAAAAATATATTGATAAGGAATAACAAAAAATGGTTGGATTTTTTTAAGTTATTATAAAAATAATAGAATTGTTCAAGATACATAGTTCAAAAAGAAAAAAAATGTATCACCACCTACCCTGCCAGATATCTATCTTTGGATACATACAAATTCTAATCAAGACGAGTAACCCAACCCTACCAAAATCTCCATCGGTCAACGTCCAAGGTGAATCCAATGTAGATTATAGTATAGTAAAAAAAGTCCTCAATAGAAACCTATACATATTTCATATCAAAACAAAATACTATCCTCAAGCCACTTAGATGCGAGCACAACACCATGTTGTTCATAAACCACCAACACACCAAAAAATTGAATCAATGTTGGTGCAAAAATTCCACTACTCACTATTTTGTAGAGTAATTTTCACCTCCTCTCACACCCATGCCTATCGACATCATGGACCCTTCTTGCACCTTGACCTTTTCCACAACTAACTACTAGAATATGCCTCCAAAATTCTGCCAATTTTAACTTAAGGAGGTTTTCGTCAATTTTCTCTCTCAAAACACCAAGAACCAACACAATCTCCTAATCTTAGATATAGTATTTGATCAACCCCTAATGAAAAGAAAGGGTGCACATGGAAAGGGTAGCAAAAAAGTCCAATACAATCTCCTCTTGCATCGAAAAATCATTTCCCTAGCTTATCTAAATTGCCTCCAATCCCACTGGCCACTTTGGTTTCACACATCTCTCCACCACATGCCTCACCTCATCAAAGTTGCCCATTTCGAAACACCATGTGTAGAACATCAAATACACATGCATTTGTCTTGTGTTTGAAATTAGAATTAATGAAATCCATCCCTAGCAAAGATATAATGAAATACATCCCTAACAAAGCCCTCACTAATATAAAAAAGAAGGGGTCATTAGTTGCGAAAATAATCTCCAACCTCCTCTCTTCAAAGATTTGTTCCTAGCCAACTCAATTTGTCAGCATAGAGACACCAAAGCAAATTACCTCAAATCCAAAAATATGGAAACCTCTTGATACTTTCCATGTCTCTAACATCGTCGTCAATGCATTCTCTAAACATCCTCTCAAGTGTACTTGGTAAGCTTAGAGAAAAATCTCACCTACATTTATCGTACAACACCTTGCACATTCATCAATGTAAACTGGATGTTGTCTCTACTAAATTTTTCACTATGGTGAACCCAAACTTGTCAACAAATAGGTTCACCAACTTCACAATAAGATTACTACTTATCCAATTCTAATACATAAATATTATCATTTTACATACTAGATAGTCAATATACTTAAAAAACAACTAATCATCCTATATATATACAATTTTCCTCGTTGAACTTAATTTAATAAACACTATTAGAATCAAGAAAGAATAAGATTAGGTAAGAGCATACAACAGAACCGTAACTTGTGAGCCTCTTTTGTGAGGGATCTTGAGTTTGAGCCTACTCGAACTAAACACTTAATAATAATTAATTTCAACACATGAATAATAATTAATAATCTAGACCATTTGATAAAAACAATAAGATTGCTACTTATCCAATTAGTATACTTATTTTATAATTGTGTGACATATTCTTTACTCAATCTTATTAGTATAGAACTTTGCCCATTAAACTTGCATAAAAATATATACAAAAAGTAGTACAAAACAAAGAATTTAAAACATGTGCCCAATCCCGGTCCCCTTAAATATCAACGCTCGGGAGATGGAGGCATTGATTAAGCGAAATAATACCTCATAACGCCGTTGACTATATATAAAATGTATATATACCACTCAAGTAATTGGGGTCCAACTGTCTCCCAAAACTCATGTTTGACCTGGGGTTAGTTGTGACGTGTACAAATATGGTGCACATCATCAGCAAGAATAAAATATTATGAAATACAGTTGTCTTCCATTAGTACGTCACTGTCACAGACCCCTTCTTTCCTTCTTTGTCACGTAAAAGGAAAAAATCCGCATCTTTTCGTTTTGTCCACACGTTACTACTTCTGGAAACAGTTAAAATATAATATAATAAACAAATTTTTATTGTAAACAAATAAAATAAAATATTAAGTTTAATAGAAATCATCTGGAAACTTTCACGGTTTGGTTTTTTCAAACTTGTTTTTAAAATAAAATATGGTAATATTTTTTGGCCGTAAAACCAACACATTGGAAAAATAGGGTTTTGGTAAAGAGATGAAGAAGTCAAATAGGGAAAAGATTATTTTAAAGATTTGGATTTCTTCAAAAGAGATATATTGGCATTTGTACTAAAAAGAAATGTAATGGTTATTTTGTTAGTAAGATATAGTTAAATTAAGAATATAGAAATGAATAATTATATCATCTAAATTAGACATTAACATAATTGTTTCACCTAAATTGCATACTATCATAGACATCAAGTATGGTTATATAATTTCATGCATACTAGTCTTATATAAGTTTGGCAAATGGTTGTTGTATGTTTATATTTGATTTAGTTATGTCACAGTTTTCTCTAAGATATTATTTGATTATTGTTTGTTTGGTCTTGTTGTTTGGTTGTTTGCTTGATTTCTTGAGGGATTAATGATTGGTGGATGAACGAAGAGTTCATTTTCATGGATTCATGAATTAAGATTCACAAGTGTTCCTTTAATTTTTTGAATGATCTCTTTTATAATTCATTATTCTTCTTAGTTTATCTCTCTTGGATGTCCTCGATTGTAACCTTCTCCCCTTTATATCTTCCAATACGGTAGAATCTCAACTCTTCATCATGGTCACCTTTTACATAATCACAACCAGATTTAGAATTACCACCCTTTGGAAGAATCACAACTCTTCATCATTTCTACAAAGGGTTACAACGTTTCAAAATTGCTACCCTTGAGAGAACTGAACCTTTTCTAATTAGTGTCCTCTGAAAGAGTCATGACCCTTCATCATTTTTCTCCTTTGAGTGAGACAACTTTTCATAATTGCCACATTTTGAGAAAGTCACAACACTTCATAATTATTCTTTTTTTTAAAAAGATTTAGCTTTTTATTCCATTCATTTCATCTTGCATTCACAAAGTGACAACTCGTCATTAAACTTAAATAACTTATTATCATATGAATCTTTTTTCATATTTTAATTTTATTAGTATTCAGTAACTTAAAAAGGAGACATTGCAGGCATACAATGACACATAGACTTTAAAAGAAAAATCTTCTAGTACAAAAGAAATAGAATTAGAAGGAATAAGCCATATAATTTAAGTTCACAAGCCTTGTAAAAATGATTTCGTAGAACAAAATGCCTTGTAAATCTACATAAATAATTGAAACTAGAGTAGCAAATCCCTTAGCTTATCACACATAGGTATTTCAATTTGATAGAAGCATATATTTTCTAATTGAGCTCGTCGAAATTCATGTGAATGTGAGAGTTTGTGAATGGTTGCAAAGTTATTGATGATAGGAAAGAATGGCATAGCTTGTCATAGAATTTTATCATTACAACTTTCAAACGACATGGGTTTACTGACAAGGCATTGCATAAGACCCCTCCTTGTATGTACCTATTTAAATATGAATTTCTCTATTAAATCCTTTATAGGAGATTTTGAAGTGGATATATGAGCATGGTAAGGTGATGGCATGCGGAATTTGTTATGGTTCTTTCTAGGAACCATGTTGAGGACATTATGATAATTTTGGCTATCTTGTGTCTAATGATGGTTGTTGCAATAACATAATTTAATACTTACCCTCTTAGGAATCAATGGAAAATTTGAAGATAAAGATGATCAACTCACTAGAAGTGCCCTTAGGGTATCTTAACATTAAATATTAAAAGTACATTATAATGTGTTAAGGTTTTTATGGTATCATGTACAAGAGGTTGTACTTCTATATTGGGATGAGTTATTCGAGTGCTCGAGATTATGGTTTAAATCATAAACATTACATGTGCTCTTTAGGATACATCCACATAACTAGGTGATAGGAGTTATGGACTTAGATGATTGATGATGGATATGAATTAAGGTTTTATGGTTTAAGTGTTCTAATTGAAATTGATATCAATTGATACATTCATGTTTTAATACCTTGTGATTCGAGACTTGCTACATTGATTTGTACTAACGATGTTATGTGGTGTTTTACCCTATGATGATAATGCTATTTATGGTACCTTGATGATTATGTTATATGCATTCAAATTGTTTAATTTGATAAGATTAAATTGATCAAAATTAAATATAGAATAATTGATGAATTATGTTTAAAAAGTTGAAGACTGAAACTGATGGACTAATCACGGTATTTGAATTATATAAGTGTTTTATATGCATACTATTTGGAAATGATAAGTTCATTGAAATGAGATTATAGATGTTGAATGGTTAATTCAATTATGCAAATCAGTTATATTTAATCAATGTGTAAAAATGGAAATTTTTTATTAAAATAAGAAGGTAAAATTGTGTACACGAAAACCTAACCTGTTGGGAGCACGCACAAACAAATATTAGTTGCATACATATATCAAACATTTAAAATAAAATAAAATACAACACTATGCTTGAGTGTTACAACTCAATGCAACTGAAAAGAAATGTCCTCATGCAACCTCAAAGCAGCTCAACAAGGGTGCCCATAAGAGGCCTTGTTGGTGTGCTTTAGATTGGAGGGATGTCGATGTGGATGTGCTCTCCCAAAACACAACTATTGAATCCTAATGTGTTAAAATGCAATGACAATGATACTATGCTAAGATGAATGGTGAATGCTTCAAACAATGGCTATGGAAGAAACCATGCTTGAAAGCACTCAAAGGATGTGAGTGTGGATGCAAGAAATAAAATAAGTTAGCAATTCAAATGAAAAGGAAATCTAGCAACTACCAAAGGTTAGTAACAATGCAAATCACAAAAATTACTAGAAAGCTCTAACACTAAACTAGTATGATAACAATGCAAATGAGGGAGATGAAAAATGCTTGAGAGAAGGACTCTATTTATAGGTTTGAGAGAGGCCTTTGAGAGGTGGCATCTATGTGGTTTCCACATAGGCACCACAAGGGAGACACATGAGCTAAAGGACAAGCCATGCAAAAGTCAAAAAGAGCCTTTAATGTTTGAAAGACTCAAGGTGTGCTCACACATGTGTGAGCAACCTTGGGGGAAGGAGTGGGGGACAAATGTGTAAGAGATGTAAGAAGCATAAATGAAGTGGAAGGTTTATTGGATCAAGAGCTTCTCACACATGTGTGAGCAAACACTTAAGGACTAAAAGGTGTTTAAAAAGGTGTTTAAGGTAAATAAGTGAGATTAAGTAGTGGGTAGGCTTAAAAAGATGAGAGTGATGGGTGTAGACTAGGTTTTAAGATAGGATTAGGATTAAATTAAATAAGATTTAACTTAATTATAGGATTATAGAACTTAATGAAATGGAAGGAATTAAATAAATAGAATTTATTTAAAAGGGGATTTATGAAGCATTATGCATTAAATAAATTTAATACATTAGGGAAAGTATTCAAATTAAATTTAAATACATTAAAAAATGAACCTATTTAATTAAATAAGTAGAAGAATATGAAAAATATAATTAATTAATAAATAATCAATTATAATATCAAGGGAAATATTAAATAAATTAATATAGTGTTTAGGACAATTTTAAGTGTCTACAAGAATATTCAGTCAATTGATTATGCAATTTGGTTTATATATACATGTGATTTTATTGAGCTAGTAATATTCAAATTGAGTGTGCAAGAAACTTACCATGGAAATTATAGGAGAAACAATAACCAACCATATGTGCAAACTGTAAAACCAAGGTTGAATCTAATGAAGAGATCTGAACCTCATTGTTAAGTGATTTTATTTGTGATCATAATCTGTATGTATGTATTAGGTGATTTCATTATGTAATTAGTGACATGTCAAATGTCGTGTAATGTGATTTTTTAGTGTCACTTGACACTTGTCATGTGTATGTGTAACGACATATCTACTAAGGTTGGCAATGTAACCCTAAACCTAACTGACTCATTAGGAACCTAATTAAACCCCCTTGATTAAAGATACTTGTAAAGCCCCACCAATTAGATTATTTGGATTTAAATTTTTCTAGTCACTTCTAGAGGCCAAAAAATGGTCTTATGGGCCAATTTTAGTGAATCTAAGTGTATAAGAGTTAGGGGTATGGGTTAGGGACATTTCTAACACTACTAGAGCCCCCTAGTGGCCTTGTTGACTATTTATTATCCCATTTCCCACATGTTGCAAAAGATTGAGTGAACCCTTGACCTTTACCCAAATCCACACTCCTTTCCAATCTTGCATTTATTATAGGGGACAAGTGAAAGCCATAGGCCTAAGGGCCAATTATGAATTTATCGCTAGTTGGCAGGTAGATTTTGAAGGCCCTTTTAGAGGCCCTTAGAGGAGTTGGTATTCACCCACTCTCTAATTTTAGAGACATTGGGGTTTTGGAGTTGGGAGAAAGCAAAAAGGGATTGGACTCTTCTCAAACATCACTTTACCATAACACTTGTGAAGATTGGTCACCTTCATTGCCATGGAAATCTTGTTCTTGTTTGCAAATAAATTAGTGTGTGATTGTATTCTCTTGCATATCTGCTTCATGTATTTTTTGATAGTGTAATTTAAGGGATGAGGTTTTTGTTTTGGTCTCATTCTTGTTTTGTTCATCTTTGGATTTTGGTATGATGTATTTGTGAAGGGTGTAATAATATTACTCACCCTTGGATAGGGAAGAAGTGACCAAGTATGGGGGAAGGGGTTAGTTGGACTCTATGGAAGTGTAGAGTATCTTCTAGTGGAGAGAAGAGGGAAGAAATGCAAGGTATATGGGCCCTTGCATACCAATGATATTGATCTTCTGTTGGGGGAGATAAGGAGAAGAAAGTATGGAAATTTTATGTAAATTCTAGCCTTGGAAGAGGCATGTTTATCATACATTTTACATTTGGCATCTCCTACATGGTAGTCCACCTTTACCCCTTTGTCATGGGTTCAAGGTGAATCCCATCGTGTACACCTTGGATGAGTGTTATTGGTGTGGTCGTGTTATGGTGTTTGGACTTGATTGTCACCTATTGGTTATTTGTGAGGCCTCACCCCAACCCTTCGTAGCATAATTGATACCTTATTATTTTGATACTCACGACTCGAGATGTCGAGACACTATTAGATGCTTTCAAGATATTATATTATTTTATGTTGTGTGATGTTTACTTTCAGATATTTGAGTTCGTCATTTAATGCTTTATGAACGTATATGTTGATGAAGTAAGTAAATGCAAGATTAACACTTTGATTATGAAATTGTAATGATTGAGAATATGATTAGAACAAGAGAAACCTTGATTAATTGAAAGATGTATGTTTTAATTTATGTGATTTCCCTTATACGTACATACATATGTGCATGTGATTTTATGGGGCTACTGATGTGTGCAATGAGTGTGTAGGATATTTTAGCTGAGAAACCTGACGGAGGAATGGAACTGATCCCTATGTTCCATTTGTGGAAACTCTGTTGTTCATATTTTATTCGTATCATGAGATGTATGAATGTATCGTTTTGTATTCAGTAAATGTTAATGTTTCGTAAACAGTGTTTTTATAGTGTCACTTGACACTCATGAATTGTATATGCATTCCAGCATGCTAGTTAGGGTTATCTGTGTAACCTTTGGACCTAAGTCAGACTAAGTTAGTGTCCTTTTTGCTAATTTGTTTTTAATCAAGTTTAGTTACCCCTAATCTGGATTAGTGTTTAATCTACATTTTGGAGTTGTTAGATGGTCCTAAATATTCCTAGCATTTGTTTGGTCCCAAAATCAATTCCTAAGGCCTTAAAACATGAAATCTTTATACCCCAGGGGTATGGGTATGGGTTAGGGGCATTTTCCACCCCCCTAGCCCTTTTTGTTGGCTTTCGAGGTCACTCAAAAAGTCTATTTTTGCCTTAGTGCGAAAATTGAAAGTTGTTACCATGAGTTGAATAACCTCAACTCCACTTAGAGGTTAACCTTAGGTTTGGTTGAGTTAGAAACTTCTAGATTTTTAGGTGAGTGGGGGAAGTTATTGCCTTTTTTGGTGGTTGAGTTTGGATCTTATTTAGAGGCACTTTTTGAGTAGTTTTGGTTGTTACTCAATCTCTACTTTTAGAGAGAAGTCTTGGAAGGTTGAAGGCAAAGAAGGAAAAGCTCTTCTCAACTTGTTCATTTTACCATAACCTTTGTGAAGGTAGGAGTTCTTCATCTCCTTTGTTCATGTTGCTCATGTTGTTCATGACTGCTTAGGTTGTTTCATGCTTGGTTCATGCTTATGTTATTGTGTTGTTTATTGGTATGCTTGTATGTATGTTGGGTATGCTTGGGAAGGATTGAAATCATGTTTTCTTGAATGTTTTTCCTTCATGTTTTGTTTGAATTTTGAAGTTTTCTTGTATGGGTTTTTTGGAATTACTCACCCTTGGATAGGGCAGAAGTGGCCAATTTCAGGAAAGGTATTCAGTTGGACTTCAACAGTGTAGAGTCTCTTCTTAGGACGAGAAGAGGGAGAGAGGGTAGGGTGTTATGGGCCCCTACCTATCAACACAAACCACGTATGAGTTTTGGCATGTAAGAATGGAAGAATGGAAGTTCTTGAGTTATAGCCCTGATTGGGCACCTATTTTGGTGTTGTGTCCGACATCTCCTGTTGGAAAAATCCACCTTTCCCTAGTTTTGATTCAATGTTGAATCCTGTTGTGAAAACCTAGTATGGATATGAATGTCTGATTTAGTTTCTTGTTATGTTTGTTTGTCACCTAATCAGTTTCATTCCCTCCACGACCTAAGTGATGTATTACAAAAAATATGGGTCCCTTTTTAAGGGCCATGAAGGAAATTTAAATTTGATGTTGAAATGTCAAGATTGAAATCCTATGTAAATTGTATTTTAAAACCTTTGTTGTAATGGCAATGATGTCGGGTTTTCTTCCTAGTTCTTTCCTGGCAGAGCCTTTGAATCAGGTTGTCAATAAAATAGTGATTGAGTAATATCGCTTCTCATGAGATTTTTCATATTTTTTTTTTAGTTTTAGGAATGAATATCAATATGAGATAAAGGATGAGGTTGGATTATGCAAAAATCACTTTTCAAAAATGTTAAGACAAAATTTTGTTATGTTGGAAACTTGATTACGCTTCATGCTTATTAGGAGAAAAATTTTCTCTTGCTTTATTATGATAGCAAACCATTACACTCTTTGATTAATCTAACTTTTTTTTTTTTTAAATCATAATCCCCTTGGCAATTTAGTCAAATTGAAAATTTATACTTAGAAAAATAAGGACTTGAAAAAATATTTCCCCCCAAGTGTAAAAACTCTCTTTGGATTTTCTTAGGTCCTTGTTTGTACGTGGGGTTTTGCGCCCACATGGGTTGGTCTACTTGTTGCACAGGCGCAGCTTCTTTTTTCCTTTGCGCTTAGATGTAAGGAGTGTGTGGGGAGAGTTAGATATTAGTGGGGAGAGTTAGAGGTTAGTGGGGTGGTAAAGATTTTACGTTAGTTTTAAAATTATTTAAGTTAGAATTGTTAGGTACATTTTTAGGTTAGTTTGTTTTCTTATTTAAAAGTTTTTGTTTAAAAGTGAGTTATAAATTATGTTAGTTTTTTCTAAAGATTGATTAGTGGGTGTTTGTTAGGATAGTTAAGTATCTTTATGTTAGTGACTTTGTTATGATGGTAAATTAATTAAGTTATGTTTTAAGTAATTTAAGTTAGGTGTTTATAAACTTAGTTTTAAAGTTGTTAGAGTTTTAATATGTATCTATTTTAATCATGAATTAATATTGGTTAGTTTTGGTTTATTAATTTAGTTAATAATTATTGTAAGTTAGTTGTGTTATTAAGATTTAAATTAATTAAAGTTTTTAATTTAATTTAGTTGTCATCATAAATATTAGTATCATGTTATTTAGTTAAAATTAGGAAATTAGTAGTATTGGATTTTAGTGATGTTAATATTAATATGTTTAGGGTTGGTATGTTAGTAATAAAGTTTTTTATTATAGTTAAGAGTTTTGTTAAGTAAATGAATTTATATGTTTTCCTTAATATTAGTTAATAATTATTATAAATTTAAAATGCTTAGTAAATTTAATCGATAGAAAGTTAATTAGTTTAAAAGTTATGTAAGTTATGTAGTTTAGTTTTAGTTTATAAATATTAATTAGTTTTTATTAGATTAGTAAAATGTAGTTAGAGATATTCTTTTTGCAAATTGATACATATTACACTCTTAATTAATGTTTAGTAAAAATTTGATTTAATGTAAATTTAGTCTAGTTGTTAAGAAAGTTAATCATTATGTTTGTAAACATAACAAGTTATGTTAGACTACTAAGATAATGTAATTTGTTTTGCGTAGTTAAATTTAAGACTAATTTATATTGTTGTTCAAATAATTTCAATATATTGTTGAAATCTTAATGTAATAATGAACTAAATGTTGATACCAATTTAATAACGAGAATTTAACTGTATCAATGTATTTCTTCTCATGATTATAAATTTCAGATGAACGCAGTAAATCTTTTCTTGCAAATCAACTCTTAAAGCCTAGTGAACCTTATTATTATAAAAAAAAAATTGTGTGTTTTTGCTCTCATGTTCTTAATACATTGTTTTAGTATAAAGTAGAGTTGATTCCTCCATAATTTAGTCTTTGGAATTTTGAAATTCAATAATGGTAGAAAGAGGTTGATATTAATAAGATCTTGGTTTCAATTAGGTAATTAAAATTAAATTTGAATTAATCCTTTCTAAAGTTCATGTTAATATATTACGTTCAAATTTATACATTCATCCTATATTGGACTTTAACTTACCTAGTAAACCCAATGGTTCAACAATAGATTAAATTCCTAATTTGAACATATGAAAAACTACTTTAATCACCCCCTCAACATATAGGAAAATATTAAATACACATGTAATTAAACCCCGTGAATAAACAAAAATTTGAGAAATGAAGAAAAAAATACATGTTGACAAAACCCAAAATATGCACCTACAAGATGCTGGAAATTGTATCCAGAAAAACATTATTTACCTTCAAAAGTGCAACCATGAAGAATATTCTCTTAAAGATTTCCTTTCAAATTTTAAATGTATATTTTCACTTAAGTAAACTAGTGGGATACAAATGCATAAAGAGTTTAAAATTATCCCCTCAAACCAACCCATCATTAGAACAAATTAAGAAAAGAAAAAAAGAAAAAGCAAGTGGGATGCGGGATGTGACTACGTGGTGCCCACACCCCACATCCTCCCCTCTTCTTGAAAACTTAAATTATTATTCCCACACCTTCTACTTCACTTTGATTCCTGCCCCCCGCTCCGTCCCACCCCCACCCCCACCCCCAAACTTTCTTTCAATGCCACCCTTTCCCTCCCTTCATACCCATGTGTACCATTTGGAGAAGGAAGTACATTGCCATGTATGACAGATCTACAACCTTGGTTAGTGTGTGGGAGCCTTAGGAAATCACCCACCTTGGGTTTGGTGCATGTGGCCAAGTGGGGTGTAGGTATAGGGGGCTATTTAGTTAGGCAATGACTATCTAGCCATGAAATCTATTGGTTGAATGCCATGCCCCATGTGTGATGTACTTTTTTTAATGATTTGTCAGTATTGTCCTCCTGTCATATAATGTATTTCTATTTCTATGACAACTAGTACATTTTCTGATTAAGTTTTAACTTTCAAAAGAATACCTTTTTATAAATTAAATTCACTAAGTGAATATCATGGTTTCTATTGTAAATGATGTAAATAATTCTTTAGTATATTTTAAATTTTTTTTTAGTTTTTTAGAAATTAAAGTTTTACACTTTAAAAAAATAAAATTAAAACTTGAATTTACATATTATTTGTTATCTTCTATATCATTTGAAAATTATAATTTTATTTATTATTATTTAATTTTATAAATCTTTACAATATTTTTATGAAAATTTATGTAGAATTTAATTAAATTTTAAAATAAATTTATAGGTTACAATTCTATTTTTAATAATTTGTATTATTATATAGTAATAAATTTTAAAAATAAGACATTATTAAGTATTAAAATATAGATTTTATATATTTTTTAAAATATTATAATTTTTTGAGATATATATTTTAGTTAAAATATTTTTTACTATTAGATTTTCTAATATAATAATTGTGTGTTAGGAGTTAGCAAGTTTAAAGTGTCATGGGTTATATTAGTAATTTATTATTAGGGATTTAAGTTCCTTTTATTGTTTTGATTAAGTAAAAATGAGTTATAGAGGACCTAGAACCTTTTACATTGGAGCATAAGAACAAGAGCTAAAAAACCTAGAAGAATTGTGCATCAGCACCTTAGAACAAAACTAGCTAAAACATGTAGCCATAAAACAACCACTAGCAAAAGATAGCAAAAAGTAAGTAAAAAGACATCACAAAACTAGCTACAAGGTCTTTAGTATATCTACTACCTAGTCTGCAAGGATGTTCATGTTATCTGTAGAGACCTTCAAATCATCCATTTCTTTGGCTTCGACAACCTCAATCTTTTTTGAATTGGCCCTGGTACACTTGCTAGGTCCATGGTCATATTTCATATCCTTGGAACCTTGACCTTTCCCCTATTCAAATTTGTTCAAAAGAGTATTAATGTTGTCTACCACAATCTTCAGAATAGAACAATTCTGATCAACTAGTTTCTTAACTATCTTCTCCATATTAACCACTATGTTATCTAGACCATCCAACCTTTTTCTGGAAATGTAATGCCCAACCCAGAGATCCTTGGAACAAGGATTCAATTTAAACCAAGATATATTTTTTTACAAGTATGGATGCACATGACAACATCATATAGGGATCACAAAGATCATAAAGGAAGACTTCACCACAATCCCAACCAACAAATCTTTGAACACCACTACCAAACTAACACACACAAATAGAGGCCAATAATGACCATTCACATGATGAGGGATCAAAGAAACAACCACTCATCAATGAACACCATATGGGATAAAAATGCAGAATCCTAAAATTTGGCTAAGCCTGAAGTCTTGAAGCCTTGAAATTTCCTAGAATCTTTATCTTATCTTGGAGAGATCTGAAACCCATCTCAAAACATTCGTTGCATATATTAAAAAATATCTAAAGTATAAGGAATTAAATATATGTCAATATGTCAACTTAAACTTAAATGATATATTTTAAACCCATAGAAAGACTATTTTAAACTGGAAAGGTGTGAAATCCAATAAGGTGTCCAAAATCAACTTCCAAAACTTCTACGGCCAAGCCTAACTACTCCCTCTTTCTCACACAAGGAAGTACATTGGTCTTGAGTTTCACGCAAGACTTTTCATCACTTCACGTGAGAAAGTGCATGGCTCCACGCAAGGATTTGTTGCACACCGTGTGAGGATTCACTGCACACCATGCGAGGATTTGCATCCCTATGTGAGGAAATACATTCTCATGTGAGGAAGTACATTCTTGTGCGAGGAACTACCTTTCCACATGAGAAAAAACATCATTGAGACAATAAAGCACAAATAAAAAGCATAAAAACATGAAAACCTCCACACCAAGGAGTACTGGATCCACATAAATTGAGGAATGAACATCGAGTACATAAATAAGGAGAGAGGAACATATATCCATCTAAACCATAGCAGTAAAGAATGTACTAAAAGAAACATTGCAGTGAACATAAGTAACATCACAATGTATAAAAATAACATCACAATAACTGAACAACCAAACTAAGTACGTAGTTACTCCCAATCGTCAATAGCATCATAAGACCATGATGGATCCTAGCCATCCCCTATGCGTAACATCCCAAGCCACTGATCAATTTGTCGATACTATTGTAATAGGGATGTCACTATTAACATGTGTACAATAAAATCATAAGAAAATCTAACATGCTAGTAGTAAAGCATAAGATAATCCTCCAAGTAGATAACATCACCTATCACATGCTGATCATCATAATAAGGAAATCTAACATGTTAAACCAATAAGCAATAGTTAATCCAATACAATAATTCACATCATCTAGTCATATGCTAAACATCATAATATGGGAATGTATCAAATAAACTAACATCATCTAGACATGATAAACAAGCATTCCAATGAAAGCATAAATCACAAGAAAGCATGCTCTGAAACTCGAAGTACCAAGTGAAAACATCCAGCAACGTTCACACTAGGATAAAAGACCATCTCTGTACATCGGTTCCTAGCAGTGGTATGGGTAGCTACACCTCCCAACCATGTGACACCCATAGGTCCACACCTATCGTGCTTATGGATATAATGATCCAACCACAAACACACAAAAAATAATCATCTTTGGCTTACACTCACACCAAACAGTATGATGGTTGTAACCAAGAACCTAAGACAATGCAAGGAGTAAAGGTCCTAGTCAAACACTCAGTAGGCTACTAAGTAGGGGCTAACATCATGGAGAGTCACTTGGCATTGACAATCCAAAGCACGATTCATGCAGATACAACATCGCTCAATGAAAAGGCTCAACGCATACATTTTATTATCTTAAGTTTTATTACCAGTCACACATTCTCTTTAATTATCACTTGATTAAAACTTCCTCTGCCAACTCTATGGGACTAAGGTCACCAAGCTATGAGATAGAAGCCCCCTCCATATGCTACCCTACCCTACCCATGCTCATCCTACGACAAGTACCTATGTGCATGCATGCTCCCATCCTAACCCCAATGATCATAACTTATGGAAGTACCACGAAAGATCAAGACCCACAGGTCCTCCTAAAAATGTACGTGCATGTACTCATGTGTGGTGCACCACCATCACAAAGATTATAACACAAAGATTGGATGAGAACACAATGCTAAATATAACACCCAACTAAAAGAAACATGGGAGGGCAGATTCTACACAAATTCCAAAGCCAATAAAACCATACATCATGAAATCACTCAACCGGCCTCAATCCAGGAGTATGGATTTTGCATGAATATCAATGATGCAACAAGACCAAACATCATGAACTCACTTAACCGGCCTCAATTTGGGAGTATGGATTCTACATGAATCCTAGTGTTCACAAAATAAGAACAAAGGTCCAAAAGAAACCATAACACTAGGTAAAAAATCACTAAACCGAACAAAAAGTTAGGAGTATGAATGCGACATACATCCCAATGCAACACAAAAGTGTAATATTGGTCTAACTAATATCCAACAGATCATCCAAGTCCATGACCCACATTGTGCCAAGAAAACTCGAGAAAATAAGGTGGCACGCAAAATGAGGTAAAACCCCCAAAATCTTAGAAAACTTTGAAATTAAAACCCATTTTATGTTTGGGTACAAAAACTCCAAAAATCCAAAAATAAACAAGTTCGAACACCGTATGCAAAAATAGCCAGCATAACAGTGCAAAACCCCAAACCCTCATCCTAAAAAATAGGGAAATGTTTGTACTCGCCCAACCAGGTAGAACTAGCATATAGAAATGAGGGGAACACTAGTTCTCGACCTCCAAACAAATAGCTACCAAAATCAAAAGCAAAAACGGAGCCAAAACAATAAAATGGGAAAGCCCTACATCACAACCAAAAGGGCAAAATAGGAATCTGAACCATAAAATAAATAGCCTGTAGAAGTAGTTGAAAATCATGACAATCCAAGGTTTCCCTGAGCTAGATCCAATGAGCTCAACCTCGCAACAATCTCACACCCATAGCTCCCACAACGAACAAAAAAATAAATCCTCATGAAGAGGATTTTGGGTTTTACTCTCCAACTTTCTAATTTGAAAGTGAGAAGTGAGAAATTAAATTCCTTTTTGGATACTTATTCAATTTTTGAGTGAATAATTGATTAGGGCAAATAACTAACCAACCTAGTTAAACTCCAAATCGACCCAAAAGAAAATAGGCTATTCCTATAAAAAGGAATTCATCATTGGAAAAGCTACTAGAAATTAAAATAATTCAATTAAAATGCCTG
This sequence comes from Cupressus sempervirens, assembly GCA_028749045.1. Lineage (NCBI taxonomy): Eukaryota > Viridiplantae > Streptophyta > Pinopsida > Cupressales > Cupressaceae > Cupressus > Cupressus sempervirens. Next base: position 582,160,594 of record CM053784.1, on the reverse strand, counting down.
AAAATCCAATAACACATAAATTTTCTTAACAACTTTCACGACAAAGCAAACCTCTAAATGCATAGACACACTCACTGGTCTAATCACATAATGCAAATGAGTTTGGATTTAATAATCACTGGAAGGGTTAATTAAATAATTAAAATAAAGATACGTTGACCGTACAGGGACGACATTGGTAAAATATGAATAGCTGAATCACTAACTCCATGTGCCACTGCCAGGGATAGAAATATTGCACACTAAACAACACATTCAAGTGCAATTGCATATTATAACATAGTGAAGCAATAAATGCATTAAATCACCTAATTTAACCATTTATTTAATTATATCAAAATAATCTATTTACATCACTCATGTTCGCGTAAAGCATAACAACACATGAATGAAGTAAATACCCATAACATTAAATCCATCACATAACATAATCAGAGATATGTCCAACTATTGGATAACCAGATTTCATCATAAAACACATTGTTATATCTCAATACCATAATCATGTAAATATGATCAAATGAACAACATAGTAGTCTAAAATCTATGATACTGAAATCAAGGTATAACATCTGACCCTCAAGTCATCTCACATGTAAATCCTAACATAAGTAGATATCTGTAGCACATAACCAATGAATCCAACATCGACAATCCACTTCTAACTATTTAAACATTTAATAATGGTTGTTTAAACAACAACAAGGAGGAACTTAAAACACATAAGCAAACACCATCATAAATATGACTAACCATTGCTACAAGAACCTAGTCCAAGGTAGCAAGTAAAAAGTACATAGTGCAATCCTTGCACACATCTTAGGGTGATCACAGAACTACCTCATGATACCATATTGATCGTGGTAACCATTGGCACAAATCTTAGTGAACCATAAATCACATCATAATCTCATAAATCAGCCATAAGCAAAATCATAGCAACTGATATAGAAACATACATCAAATCACCTCTACGGTGTGACCACTCATGGTGACAATCATGATCCATCACAAAAAAAGATCAACATAATTCAAATGGGAGAGGCACTACATCATTTCCCCCAAAGACTAGGCTTACTCGTGGAAGCCTGCAATCTAAGAATAGAAACCAAAACACACCAAGAACCAAAAACCAAAACCGAGCAATAGGAATGACTCAATAAACTCTCCACAAGTCAAACCATCATGTCAACCCCCAAACAGGTCATCCACAAGAGAAAGGTGTCACACTGACACAAGGTCCTCCAACAAGGAGCCTTCTAAGTGCTAGGAAAAATCCATCTAGCCAAAAGTCAACAATACAAGGCAAGGAAAAAGTCACTATAGCTCATCAAAAGGTGCCCAACTATGACATGCACCTACTACATGACTACAAAACTAGGTCAAAACATGACACACTTCCAACAAGAGTTGGAATCATGGGGAATAACCATCCCAAAATTCCCAAGAATACTATCATGTGAAACATGAGCATCCTTGAATCCATGTAAAATTACCCTTAGAACATAGAGGATGAAAGTTTACTAACAAAATTACACATTCCAAAAGACTACTCACCACCAACCATAGGAGCACAATGCGTCTCCAAGGTACAAAAGCTCAACTACCACTAGGAACTAGGGTTACACAACCCAACTAGACAAGATATCACCTTTCCAGAAGGTTGCAAAGACTTTCATCAGTGGACACAATCATGCAAAATCTTCATACCATCTCAAGATGGTAACATGTGTCCAACGATACCATGTCCCTCTATCACCATGCTGGGAATACCACACCCAACCTACCATTAAACTCAATCTCTAGCCTCAAGTCAACAATCAATGAGAAAACTTGACTGAGACAATCCTCTTGAAGAAACAAGCTTAGGGAGAAAGAAACTATAGAGTTTTAGGACTGAAAGGGAGTCTCTCTCTCAACCTCTGCACTAAATCAGCCCAAGATGAGTTAGGGAAAACTCACAATTCCATCAACCATCAACATAATCATCTGAAAACACTAACTAAGATAGTGGCATAACCGTGCTAGCTCATTTTCTCAAGAGAGAAAAGAATACGGAGATGTGCCCAAGACAACGTCCAAAAAGGAGAATCTAGACTCAATAAAGAACTGAGTCACTTCCAAATGACAAGGCAACATCAACCTTGGGAAAGGAATGCTCATAAACCACACTTCACCTCACAAGGGTGGGTTAGTGCAATAGGACACACACAAACCCAAGCATGAACTCCAACAAGTACCCAGTAGATTATGAAGACTAGATAACTCTTCCATTATGAATAACATGAAGAGTTAAACTTCTCCAATGGCCATAAATATGATATGTCATGATTGAATTGGCCTCTACTCGATAAAGGCTACTCAAAACATCAACCATCAACTCCAATAGTGTGAACGAGATGCTTGTTGTTTCTTAGGAGAAATTTGGCATTAGCACAATCTTGCACGAAGTTTCTCACTAAACCAATTGAGAAAGTGCAATGAACTAGGGGAGAAAGTCCATGATCACCAGTTTCTCGCACAAAATTTCAAATCAACACAAAAATTTCGTTCACTTTGGAGGCCATAACTTTCACATTCGAACTCAGATTAGCTTCGTTTGAAAAGCGTTAGAAAGATATCAACAAGGCCTACAACATGATGGAGCTTAGAGAGTCCTAAGACCTAAGAGTTTGAGTCACCATTCAAGACAAAACAACATAGGAAAAATCAACAATCTCATTTACTAAGACAAGTGATGGACAATATGTCCAAAACCACTCAAGAAAACACAAGCCCAAAACCAAATAAGATGTGGAAAGAAAGGTAATTCACACAATAAAACCCATCATTACTTATCTTTCATAATTTCACTAATTAAACATAACATAAGCACTAATGAACAATGGAATTGAAAGGTTTTCAAAGTAAGGGTTCAAGAGTCACCATAAAACAAGTACATATCTTTCAATTTCTTTCAAGAATTAACATTATGTTTACTCATCTTTTAAACCATACAATTACATTAACAACTTTAAATCTATCAAAGACACACTAGCATGTTCTCCATGATATTATCCCTTATACGTACTACTAGAGGTTCAAGATGAACATGGTAGAGCCACAACACACAACTAGGCAATACTTAAAACACATTCAAAATAATCATCAAGAACCAAAACAAAAAACCCAAATGGGGAATTGTCAATTCCAACAGTAAATATCAAAAAGTGCACATTTAAACAATAAGTCAAATGTGACAATTGTCACAAAGAGAGTGATGGATAAAATTTGATGACTATTCCAAGAGAGGAAAATAATGAAAACCAATGCTAGCCCAACAACATGAGGAAAGTACTTCCAGCCAAATAAAATAAGACATCAATCAAATCACGTTACATGTGATGATTGTAGATAGTCACACAAGAGGGATAAATCACCGCACAATGCTAAGGAATACATCATCCCAGTAGTGTTAGAGAACATACTTACACATCAAGCTATATACTATTAGTAACCTCATGCATATGTAGACAATAATAATTTCCTTAATTATTTTTCCATGCAATGCAATATTTAAATATTCATCAATTTAATGCAAATTTCCACAAGCTTAAGAAGCAATCAGATTGGGGACTTAAGTCATTAACCCAAGGATATAATGCAAAACCTACTTCTTTGCAATGGTTCATAATAAACACTCATTTCTTAACAAAAGAAACCATTTCATTACTATAATGATAAAACACAGAATCACAAATAAGATTCCTTTATTTACTTACAATTAGGAGAAAACAGGGAAACAATGCACCTTTCTCCACAAGGAGAAACAAAAGAGGCACTCAAAGCCAACACATGGGTGCTAATCAGTGGTTCCATCCAAAAAGGTCACACACACAACGAACCAAACAAAGGCACATCGATTACATCTTACAAAACAAGGGAAAACTCACTTCCTTATCCTCACATAGATCTAGTTGCATCAACTAGACAAGCAAGTCCATACCAAGTAGACATTGAACCAACAAAAGATCGTGAGCTCTCACCAAGACACTCTTACTCACACACGAAGTACCAAACACAAGGGCAACATGAATGCAAAGATTTAAATGTTTGAACATGTGCTCTGATACGAGATGTAATGCCCTACCCATAGATCCTTGCAACAAGGATTCAATTCAAGTAAAGATTTTTTGTTTTACAAGTATGAATGTACATGAAAACATCATATAGGGATCACAAAGATCACAATGGAAGACTTTTTCACAATCCCAGCAACTAACAAATCTCTAAACGCCACTACCAAATTGACACACACAAATAGAGACCAACAACAACCACACATATGATGAGGGATCAAAGAAACAACCACTCATCAATGAACACCATGTTGGGGTCAAAATGTAGAATCCTAAAATTTGGCTAAGTCTAAAATCCTAAAGCCCTGAAATTTCCTAGAATATTTATCTTATCTCGAAGAGGTCTAAAACCCATCTCAAAAGATTCGTCGCATATATTAAAAAATATCTTAAGTATAAGGAATTAAATATATGTCAATATGTCAACTTATACTTAAAACAATATATTTAAAACTCCTAGAAAGACTATTTTGAACTAGAAAGGTGTGAAATCCAATAAGGTGTCCAAAACCAACTTCCAAAAATTCCTTGGCCAAGCCTAATTGCTCCCTATTTCTTGCACAAGGAAGTCCCTTGGTCTTGAGTTTCATGCGAGACTTTGTATCACTTTGCGCTAGAAACTACATGGCTTCGCATGAGGATTTTTTGCACATCACGTGAGGATTTGCATCCCTATATAAGGAAATACATTCTCATGCAAGGAGGTACATTCTCACACAAGGAACTACCTTTCCATGTGAGAAAACACATCAACATGATAACAAAGCACAAATAAAAAGCATAAAAACATGAAAACCTCCACACCAGGGAGTATCAGATCCACATAAATTGAGGAATGAACACTCGAGTGCATAAAAAACATGGAAAGAGGAACATATATCCATCCAAACCATAGCAGTAAAGAACAGACTAAAAGCAACATCACAGTGAACATAAGAAACATCACAATGTATAGAACTAACATCACAATAACTGAACAACCAAACTAAGTATGTGATTTCTCCCAACTGTCAATAGCATCATAAGACCATCATGGATCCTATTCATCCCCTATGCGTAACATCCCAAGCCACCGATCAAATTTTTGGTACTATTGTAATAGGGATGTCACTACTAACACATGCTACAATAAAAGCATAAGGAAATCTAACATGCTAGTAGTAAAGCATAAGATAATCCTCCAAGTAGATAACATCACCTATCACATGTTGATCATCATAATAAGGAAATCTAACATGCTAAACCAATAAGCAATAGATAATCCAATACAGAAATTCATGTCATCTAGTCATATGCTAAACATCATAATATGGGAATGCATCAAATAAACTAACATCATTTAAACATGATAAACAAGCATTTCAACGAAAGCATAAATTGCAAGAAAGCATACTCCGAAACCCAAAGTACCAAGTGAAAACATCCAACAATGGTCGCACTAGGATAAAATATCATCTCTATACACCAGTCCCTAGTAGTGATATGGGTAGCTATGCCTCCCAACCATGTGGCACCCATAGGTCCACACCCACCGTGTTGATGGAGATAATGATCCAACCACAAACACACACAAAACAATCATCCATGGCTTACACTCATGCCAAATAGTATGATGGTTGTAACAAAGAATCTAAGAAAATGCAAGGAGTAATGGTCCTAGTCAAACACTTAATAGGCTATTGAGTAGGGGTTGACATCATGGAGAGTCGCTTAGCATTGACAAGTGCAAGTTTGGATTGTGCAGATATAACATCCCTCAATAGAAAGGCTCGGCATATACATTTTATTATCTTAAGTTTTATTACCAATCACACATTTTCTTTAATTATCACTTGATTAAAACTTCCTCTACCAACCCTATGGGACTAAGGTCACCAAGCTACGAGATGGAAGCCCCCTCCATATGCTACCCTACCCTACCCATGCTCATCCTATGAAAAGTGCCCATGGGCATGCATACTCCCATCCCAACCCCAATGATCATAACTTTTGAAAGTACCATGGAAGATCGGGACCCGCAAGTCCTCTGACAAATGTATGCACACGTACTCATGTGTGGCCCACCACCATCATGAAGATCATAACACAAGGACTGGATGAGAACACAATGCAAAAGATAACACCCAACTAAAAGCAACATAGGAGAATGAATTCTACACAAATCACAAAGCTAATAAAACCATACATCATGAAATCACTCAACCAGCCTCAATCTAGGAGTATGGATTCTACACAAATCTCAATGATGCAACACGACCAAACATCATGAACTCACTCAATCGGCCCAATGCAAGAGTATGGATTCTACATGAATCCTAGTGTCCACAAAACAAGAACAAAGGTCCAAAAGAATCCATAACACTAGGTAAAAAATCACTCAACCAAACACAAAGTCAAGAATATGAATGTGACATGCATCCCAATGCAACACAAAAGTGCAATAGTGATCTGATTGATATCCAATAGAGCATCCAAGTCCACGACCCACATTGTGCCAAGAAAACTCGAGAAAATAGGGCAACACACAAAACAAGGTAAAAACCCCAAAATTTTGAAAAACTTCAAAATTAAAATCCATTTGACCTTTGATTATAAAAACTTCAAAAATCCAAAAATAAACAAGTTCAGACACTGTATGCAAAAAGGGCCAACATAACGGTGCAAAACCCTAAACCCCCATCCCGAAAAATAAGGAAATATTTGTACTCACCCAACCGGGTAGAACTAGCATACAAAAACGGAGGGGTACACTAGTTCTCAGCCTCCAAACAAACGGCTACCAAAAATAGAAGCAAAAATGGAGCCAAAACAATAAAATAGGAAGGCCCTACCTCACAGCCAAAAGGGCAAAACAAGAATCTAAACCATAAAATAAATAGCCTATAGAAGTAGTTGAAAATTGTGACAATCCAAGGTTTCTTCGAGCTAGATCCAACGAGCTCAACCTCAAGATGATCCCACGCCCATAGCTCCCACAATGAAAAAAATAGTAAATTCTCATGAAGAGGATTTTTGGTTTTACCCTCCAACTTTCTAATTTGAAAGTGAGAAGTGAGGAATTAAATTCCTTTCTGGATACTTATTCACTTTTTGAGTGAATAATCAATTAGGGAAAATAACTAGCCAACCTAGTTAAACCCTGAATCGACCCAAACAAAAAGAGGCTATTCCTATAAATAGGAATTCATCTATGGAAAATCTGCCAAAAATTAAAATAATTCAATTAAAAAGAACGAAAACTCAAAAACACATAAATTTTGTTAACAACTTTCACGACAAAGCAAACCTTTAAATACAAGACACACTCACTGATCTAATCACATAATGCAAATGAGTTTGGATTTAATAATCATCAAAAGGGTTAATTAAATAATTAAAATAAGGATACATCAACCATACAGGGACAACAGTGGTAAAATATGAATAGTTGAATCACTTACTCCATGTGCCACTGCCAAGGATAGAAATCCTGCACACTAAACAACACGATCAAGTGCAATTGCATATAATAACATAGTCAAAGCAATAAATGCATTAAATCACCTAATTTAACCATTTATTTAATTATATAAAAATAATCTATTTACATCACTCACATTCGCATAAAGCATAACAACGCAGGAATGAAGTAAATACCCATAGCATTAAATCCATCCATATTATTTCCCTTGTTTCCAGTAACCATATCATCGATACATTTTTTCTCGTTTCACTTTTTCAGCTCCTCTTTAGATTTTGTATCCATATCAGAATCAACCTCCTTAATCTTCATTTTCTTCCTAGATGAGCTCCTGAGATCTAGCTTTTTCCTCTTCGTAACCTCTATCTTCACAACCTTATCCTTCATATCCTCATCAAAGCCTTGATCTTGTTCACTCCCCTTGGTCTCACACTCTAGAGTTTTCTTACTATAACAGGGTATATCCACTTTTTTGGATTCAAGGAGGTTCATAACCAGAACCATTAAGCCCTCATGACAAGCATGGTCACCCTTAGGATCATTCTGAATAGCTAAAATTGTATTACACAATGATTGCCTAAGGTAGAAGGGAAGATTAAGCTTAACCCTTTGCCTAAAATGGTTTACCAACATAAAATGGTACCCAAATATCTTAGTAAAGTGACCATCCAAAGTTAAGTATTTAATTACTACAAACATGAAAAACCTCCAAAGATGAGATATGGAACCAAGGCTAAAATAGAAATTACCAATTTTAACCAACTTGTTATTCTCTTTAGCCATATTTGCAAATTGTTCCATAACCCTATCAGAGATCTTCCTACCCATATAAAAATTGATTCCTTTGTATCAAGGCCCATAGATTCTACAATAATGTCCTCTATAACCTCCATTATCTGATTACCCACCAAAATACTCCCATCCTTCTAGGTCTTAATAATTTGGTGGATAATAAAAAGGTTGCTGCCTTTTAACTTCTCCATAAAGCCTGTGAAATTTCCATATTCTAGAATTTCCCAAATCTCTGTACTCTCCTTCTAGTCCTTGTAGCTAGCTGGTTCAACCCTCTTTCTCCTTCCTCCCATCTTCTTCAAGCTATTGTAGATCCTCACTATCTTAGAATAAACATTTAGAAAGAAAACTCCAATGTCAATATCATAAAAAATGTTTTTGATGAATAGACAAACCCACAATCCATGTGGCAATGAATGAGAAGCCTTTGCCAATATAATCATAACCGCCACTCCTCAAACTTGCCCAAATCATAATTAACCGTTATTGCCATATTCATCAGAAATAAAACTTTTTTGCCTACTTCTAACCTTGTCATATTCAATCAAGGATAACCCCTTGGTAGTAATATTATCACCATGATTCCAAATCAACTTTTCATGACTTTTGCATGCCACATTCACAGCCTAGTGAGAAACATGGTTAGTTTCTCTATAGTTATGAGTGATAACACAAATATCAAATGAATTAATTAAAAAAATGGCCTTACATATAATAAGATGAATTTTCCAAGAAGGATTGTTAAATTTATTAAGACAATTGATAATATTGAGGGAGTCCTGCTCAAGCCAAATCTTGTCCAAATTCATACTCTTGGCATAACTAAGACCATAGAAAGCTGCACTAGCTTTTACCACATGATTCATTTGTTCCCCAATAGGGATGGCCATCACACCAAAACTGTCCCTATTCATATTTACAATGATGACCCCACAACCCACCATCCTCGGGTTGTCCTTCAAGGCCTCATCAAAATTAATCTTGCACGAGTCTTGTGGAGGGCAATCCCACCTAGCCAAATTCCTAAGGTTATTACCATTTTGAATAAAACTTGACCCTTCCAAGTTCTAGTTTTGAATAACTCTTTCTTCCTGTTCATTATGAGGTTGATGCCCTTTCCCAATAGTCCTAAAATTCTCTATCACCAGATGCTTAATCTTATAGAACAACTAGACAGAATTGTATGCACCCTAAAATGGTTGCCTAGACTATGGGCCCCCATTATTCAATTCATTGATTTCTTGAATCAATGCATTGCAATATTTTATTAAATCAATTCAAATCAATTTATTTGATCAAACTGTAATTAATTCAATTATTTCAACATTTCCTAAGGTTTGACAATTTTATCCTAAGTCTTATTTAATTGAAAGAAAACCTCTCTTTTAATTAAATAATTAATCCACATTTAATTAATTAAGAGAAAACCCCCTCTTTTAATTTAATTTAATATTTCCTATTTAATTAAAAGAACTTGCTCCCTTTTAATAAATAAAATCACTTGAAAAAGGAAATTAAATAAATAAAAAGTAAATAAATAATTTTTTCCTCTACACTTAAATGCACATATTTCTAAGTGGGATTCCATTTAATTTTCCTCCCCTTTTCTCATTGCTGGAATTTTGTCTCACACAAATCATTCTTTCTCCTCTCTTGATTAAATCTTATTGCCTCTTAATATTAATCATCCATTGTTCTTTATAAGGGAGAGCTCTTTCCTCATTTTATGATCCACAATTGTACTATTGTTATGCTGTAGGTTTGGAGAGTGATTTTTGGAGTAGTTTGAGCATTAAAGATTTTTGTGGAGAATTTTTATCTTCTTGTCTTCTTCTCTCGTGCATCCATGGCTTCCATCATCATGATCCATCCTTGCATTTTCATATTATCCTAGATCCATATTTGCTTTCATAGATTAATCTTGCATTGTTATTTCCTTTCATAGATTAGATTTCCTTTCTTGCATTGCTTTACATTTTTATCATTTAGATTAGCTTGCATCTTCATTTGCATGCATATTTTGATCTTTGAATCTCTCATTTTATGGTGTACTTGCATGGGCACAAACTAGGTCAAACTGAGGTCCTCCATTACAAACCCTTGCGCTCCATTAATAGAGAGCTATGAGCCACCATTTGAGACCTCATTCTTGAGCAATCTTGGATATAATGACTCATTGAAGTATGTTCACATTTTAGCACATATTTTTAATATCCACCATGGGGAAACCCACCTTTATATGCTAGTTTTAGATATTTTTGGAGCTAACCCCCTTATGAGAATTTGTTTGAAAATAAAAATCCTAGATCTTAAAGATTTGATCATATCTCCCAAATGGCTTGGTGTTTTGTTTTGATTTTTTTTTGCAGGTTGGTGACATATCAAAGAAGCTTCATTGAAATTTTAAGATTTTATTCAGGTATTTTCTGTTTTTTATGATTTTTTCCTAATTTCTCATGAAAAATTCTTTTAGGGCACAAGTTAGCTAATTTTTCAAAAAAATCTACATTTTTGGAAAGGTCTCTACATTCTAAATAGGGTTGAATCTTTGTATTTTGATTTTAGAGATCATATTAAGGCTCAATAATTTGATTTGTAAAAATTGGTCTATTTTGACAAAATGGCTTCCTAGGGCACAAATGAAAAGATCTTTTCCGAATTTTAATATTTTTGGAAAACTCTCTAATTTTTTATAGGGGTCTCTTTTCTACATTTATGATTTTTGATCTAAATTCATATCATATAGGTCCGATCTTGTTGACTAGGTCAAAAAATTAATATTAAAAAAAAAGCATTTAATGAATAGCTTGCATTTAATTTTCACATAGATCAATCATGATGTGAGCTTTCATTTGGATTATTTTTTGATTATTATCGCTCTTAAAATCAAATTTTTAGATCTAACCCTGGTTTTGCATAAGGGTGGGTATATATATATATATATTGCATATCTTATGTTTGTTTGTTTTGCTTGTTGCTTTCTTCATTGCGAGCGAGCACTTAAGTATAAATAAAAGGTACATTAGAGAAAATATGCATTGCAAGGATTACCAAGTATTCAGTTTGATCTCTATAACATTTGGAATTGAAAATGAAATGAACCTTCTCATGTGTTTGTCTTGAATGCTTTTACATTCTTTCATAGATTCACACTTCATTTGGTGCCCTAAAATTGGATCTAGATTTACTTTCACGCACATGTGTTTCACATAGTAATTAGGCTCTATGAACACTATTTTTAGAGTTCTTGAGGGAATGTGCTTCATTCACTTGCCTTATATGTGAAGCTTTTCTCGATGATAGATCCCTTTGTAGGTAGGGAAGGATATTTGTTATTATCTCACTATTCTGCTTGGGTTTGTCCTCAACATCCATTAGTACTTTCTCTTTTGAGATTGGTGGTGTTTGTTGTTGGAATTTTCAAAAAATTGGTGAGGTGATTTTGAATTAGTGTGCCAAAGAATCTTTTTTTCTATGTTTGGGTAAGGTGAAGAGGCTACAGAAGTATGCTCTATTCCCTTTTGGGCACATCAAAAATTTGGAACCCTTAAATCCAAACCAAGTCCCCATGTGGTACAACTTTCTGAGTCTTCCTTGATTAGAGAGGGTTAACCGTAGTGAACATTCCCTTTATTGGGTCAACCACATGGATGGAACCCCAAGTAGTAATAGCCATTTTTGATGTGGTAGTTGCAACCACTATATAAATGTCCTTGTGGGGGAAATCCTAATGGCTGTAGTCTTTTGTTGGGTTGTCAGATCTACTCAGTATCTTTGATTGATTAAATTCTCAAAATATGTGAAAACCCTGGTGCACTGGGGTTGGATTTTTCCCACTATAGATTGCAAAAGCTATAGAGTTGAACATTATTAAGAACCATAGTGCTGCCAAGTTTTTTTTTATAGGACTATGTGTGTGATTGAAAAATATTTTGACAACATACATAGTGGTGGTTCTAGGGGTTAGACTAATACTACGACACCATTCTTGTTCATGTGTAAGGTTGCTTTGTCCCTTGCTCATTGTTTGTAGATGCTTGCTTGAAATTCTTGATTATTGTCTTGCATGTCTGGTTTATGATTCAAAATTTATCACACCTAGTTGGATATTTTAAACAAATAAAATCTGAGTTCCTGAGTCAAGACTTTAAGATCAAACTGATTTGCTATCCTATTATTTCCTATCTCCCTAGGTTGATCCAGTTTAGATTAGGCTACTTGCCCTATTGTTAGAAGCTTGTTTATACCTTGGGTTATTGTGCTTTGACCCCTTGAATTAGTGATCTTTGATTTCACAACTGATCTTGTTTGGAGTCAGTGAGTTAGAGATTGTCCTTGTCTTAGTAATCTCTTGTCCATCCACTTTAACAAAAAAAACAATTTTAATTATTTATAATTTGGTTAAATCATCCTCCTAGTCTATATGTGCTAGGGTATTCACCCAAAGTTGTGGGCACCTCTATGGCTTTGTTGGTTTATTCTTGTTGTGGTGTCCACAACACACGCCCAATTCCTCACTAAGAATGGGGACCCCCTTTTTTTCGACTCCCAGACTCACAATTCGAGTCAGGAGAAGAATTTTTGTTTGAAAGTTGAGTCCAAAAATCACAAAAAAATTGAAAAATTGAAAAACACAAGAAATTAAAAAAATTTGAAAATAAAAAAAATTGAAAAATTAAAAAATAAAAATTAAAAAATTGAAAAAGCATCACATTTGCGCCACCAAGCGCGTTTACGCTGCACCACCACAGCTCGCGCTATGCGCATTCACACTGCCATGACCCACGCACGCGCCTACGCACCACCGCGACTTGCGTGCGAGCATGGCTGCTCGCCGTTGTGACTTGCGATGCCGCAACTCCTGCTCGCACCACCATGACTTATGACGCCATAACTCCCGCGGTGCGTGCACACAATCGTGTCGCTGTGGTTCATGCATGTGCGCGCATGCACAATAAAGGTGCCTCATGCGCATTCACGCCGCGTGCTCCCAAGGCATCATGCGTTCTTGCCAAGCTACCCTTTCACCTCCAATATTGCCTGAGTAGCCATAAAAGGGGTTTAAAATATATCATTTAAGTATAAGTTGATGTATATTTAATTTCTTATACTTAATATATATCGTTTAAGTATAAGTTGACGTATATTTAATTTCTTATACTTAAAATATATTTTAATATATGCGACAAATCTTTTGAAATAGGTTTCAAACCTCCCCAAGATAAGGTAAAGATTCTAGAAAATTTCAGGGCTTCAGAAATCCAAACTTAGCCAAATTTTAGGGCTTCAGGATTTCAGACTTAGCCAAATTTCAAGATTCACCTCCAATTTTCTTTGAGTAGCTAGTGTGTCTTTACTATGCATTGTTAACTCTACGGACTAATGTTTGCTTCTTTTGTAGGTAAAAATGACATTCTCAACTTGTCAAGATCATAACTTTTGACTCAGGCCTCAGAATTTAGAATCGCTTACACCGTTGGAAAGAAGAACTGAAGATCTAATTTCAAATCCATAAAATAATGAGCCTTTGACTACCCAATTTTAGGGACCGACAAAGGTTCCAACTTGAAATTTTGAGCAAAAGACCTCCAAAAAGGTCATTTAAAAATTCCTAGAAAATTTGTGAAAAAATAATGAAAAAGTTGCAAACATTTGATTGTCTTGGATAATCTGGATCACTTGGTTTCTCATCGGGAAGGATTGGACAGGTGGAGAGAAGACAAAGGTCAAAGATATAGAGGCTGGACACATAAAGCAAATTAGGTTCCTCATCTTATGCAGCTATTGGGGACAAGATTCAATGCAGGTGCCTTGAGATTTTCGATTGAAGAAGTAGAGGGAGTACAAGTTTATGAAAGTAATTGGCTATAACGAGGGTGTAAATCATTAGAAAGGGGCATGGAGTGTATACAAAAAGTGATCTAAAACCTCATTTGAGAAAAACCCAAAAATCATTTTCAAAATTGAGAACTTTGATTTTTTGGCGAATTGAGCTCCACAAGTCTGCAGATCCGCAACTCTACAATTCAAAGGTGCACCGATAGTTGACTGCCAATTCCAAAAATAGCACTTTTCATGCATTGGAAACACATTTTGATGACAAGTTAACTCCAACACATGCCTAGTGAAGGGCCAACTTCTATTTTTGGTGTCTCCATGCACTTCTACTTCAACTGATGGCTCCCTCCTACTTTCTCTCTCATGCTTTCATTATTTTTTACATGTAAATGGCTCATGCATCCAATTAATGAATAAAATATGGATGGAGTCCCTCTAAGCACCAGTTAGGTTGTTAGTTTCTATATATTTAGTTTGTTTAAATGTTTTAAAAGCATTTTATTGCATCAAGATATCTCTCACTCTCAACACAAATTGAGGAGATGATTTCTTATAAATACCCCATTGTAAAATGTAAAAAAGGCTGCCATTATTTTGTAATAAAATTATGCTTTTGGTGCTAGCATTCAGAGTGTAGTTATGCTTTCCTGAATGTGTCATTGTTTTGTGGATTTTATTCATGAGATTGTGATTGAGCCAAAGGTTTATTGCATTGTTTCTGGTTGTGCGATCTTTTAGTTCTGGTGTTTGCTACAGATATATGAATTCCATTGACGTAACGAGCTTGAGAAGAAATCACTCGATTGTGTCTACATAGCTTTTTGTCTCGCATGAGCACACTTTTCGTGGCCTTGTGATTTGATAAAGAGTGAAACATCATTCGATTTGTTAAAGATTCTCACTGACGATTGCATTAGTGGATTCTAGGAAGCGCTACTCCTGCCTTCATTGGTTTCCTACCAAAATTTTCAAAGGTTTAACTCGCAGCGTGTTGTGTTCTGTAACTTATGTCTGTTTAGGAATTTCAATTTCAAGCTATTTGATTTCATGTTATTTGCTTTCAGTTTCATTATTTGCTTTGCTAAACCCCCCTGTTAGAATAGGACCTCATAGTAGTTGCATTGTTAGAGTTGCATTCATTGAAAAAATAGAAAATACAAAAATATTGTTCTTTTGTTGTGATACTTTGAGATAGCGAACAAATTTTACTTGATTCTAAGGTAAAAGAGTTTTTGGAACCAGCAAAGGCCTCCTCATGAACATTCACATTTATCTTCTACTTAGCAGATTTTGGTACGTCGCAAGACAAACACTGAACCTTGGAGTGAGTCCTTAAAAAGATTTGCTTTTCAAGAGAGGAATTACACTATGGATTCCTGTCATTAACCTCGTGCAAAATGAATGCCCAATAGAAGTGGCACTAGAAGGAGGGCCCCAAAATAAAGAACCTACTCTTGGAAACCAGAAAGCTTTCATAAAGATTCAAAAGTTTTGCACTCTCGCAATAATCTACACTTCGCACAAGTTCAGAAATTTTTTTGAGTTTTTCAAAAATTTAGGTGAGTAGGTCCACAAGTCCGTATCTCTATAGATTCGTAGGTCCGCAGCTCCACAACTTCGCAGATCCGTAGCTCTGTAGCTCTGTAGATCCACAAAATTTTGTGGTGTACTATTTTGAGAAAGTGTGCTTCTCCAGAGGTGCGCTTTTCCAGAATAAACACAAGTTGTTAGAACTTAGTCACTTTCACAAGCATCATAGTGATAAATGGATTCCAAGAACTCTACCCTTTCACATTACACATTTCATCATCATCATTCGCTTTACATTCCACTTCACACATTTCCATCATTATGCACCATGTCTTTCTTCAATGCCCAAAGTTCACCTTTGAACCTAACTGGACCATTATATGACTTGCCCAAAAATCTTGAAAATTTTTTCCCACGGTTCATCTATGGAGAATCACAAACACTAGAAGATCATATAAAAAATTTCAAAGAGATCTGTAATCAAAACTAAATTCAACATATGGATGTGGTATGTACCTTTTTCCTTACACTTTGGGGGAAATGGCATTCAGTTGGTACCTCAATCTGCCACTAGCATCAATAAGAGATTGGAACTCTTTTGAGAACAACTTTCTAGAGCAATTCAAGATCTATGTTGACCCAGCTCTTCTATATCATTAGTTCATCTCGATTAAGAGGGATCCCCATGAGACTATTTCACAGTTTAATCATTGCTTCTATAAGATGTATCGAAGAATGGAGTTTCCATACACTGTACCATAGGAGGCTGCCATCCAGATCTACTTTGGAACAATGGATTCATTAACTTCTATTTTTCTAAGAAGGCTCACACCTACAGATATTGATACCATTGAAAAGGTTTTCAAAGAGGTTGTTACATTCACAAATCAGCTTATTGCTGCTCCAATGCCAACAATTACATATTCTGGATATGGGTCTCAAAAGACTGCTTTCTTTGAGAAAAAGGAAATTGCATCCGTTGAAGTAGAAAATGATGTGGTTAGACAGCTTAAGGCCATGAAGGAGATGATGTCTCTTTTATCCAATGAACTCATCAAAATAAAGTCTAATTCTTCAAGAGACCAAGGCAATCATCCAAGACAACTTTCTGCGTGGAACAATTATTCTCAAAATCAGAGTGAAAATTTTGGCCTCTATAACAACATCAACAATGAGAATAATAATATTATAGGAATGAGTCCAAGTAAAAATGGGTATGGGCACAATGGTGTTTCGGATCAGCCTCCCCAAATCATGGAGAAACAACCTTTGCAGTTTAGTGCAATGATGTTTGAATCACATGATAAGTCCACAGGAGGAAAATTTGATGAAGATGATCAAGAGGAGTTTGCATTCCCATTCAATGAAGAAATTATTCCAAGTGTTGATGTCACAATAAGTGTGGATATGCCAAGAA
Organism: Cupressus sempervirens; assembly: GCA_028749045.1. Taxonomy (NCBI): domain Eukaryota; kingdom Viridiplantae; phylum Streptophyta; class Pinopsida; order Cupressales; family Cupressaceae; genus Cupressus; species Cupressus sempervirens. The sequence continues at coordinate 582,143,439 of CM053784.1, read as the reverse complement.
GTTTTAAGGACACAAGAAATTTACAAGTTCCAAAACTCCATGAAGTTGCAAAAGGTGATGGAAATGTAGAAGATCCTGAGGTTGGTGAGATTTTTGAATCACAAAGTCATCAAGAAGAAGACACCAATTCTTCTTGTGGTGATATTGATTCCCCATTGGATAACGATAAGTTGCCTCCTTCAAAAAAAGATTTGTCATTAGAAGAGATGGATAGAGTGTTCAATTTGGTCTCAAGCTTTACTGAGGAAATGTCTACTTGTGGATATTCTACACATATATCAAACCATGCAATAACTGAGTCATGTAGAATCCATCCATTTGGGTTCCATTTAGAAGAAAGTTATCTGGATTTCCTGTTAGCTTGGGAGATCGCAATGGAAGGAAAATATGATTTTGAACAAGCTTCTTTGGAATATGAGGCAGAAAACATCTTGGTTGATGATAGTAATGAATCCTATAATTCAAAAGGGAGGTTGGGAATTGAGTTCCCTAATTTAAGGGAGCCTAGAGCAGAACCTAAAGTGTCTCCATGTGCACATGAAGTGGTGTACCGTGAGATGAGACCACCAAAAGGAGAAATTACAATGTGGGAGTGTACCCCTATGGTGGGGGACTTGTTGGATCAGGTGATATCTTTCCATTATCCCTCTCAGTTTGATGATTTTCAATTTGAATATGATGCTAAAGGTAAGAGAACTTTTTTGTGGATTAATCATGGCCATAAAGAGTTACCACAACTTCTAATTTTGTGTGATTTGTGCCCTGAATTTGAACCAAGATTGTCCAGACTTTATTTTTCTGAGTACAAAGACAAGTTAGCATTTTTGAGAACTATATGGGGTGGTTCATTACTATTGCACATAATGAGAAATCTACTAACAACTAGCCCACATTCTTATTATTAAAGGTTTTTTGTAGATAAGTTTTTGTTTTTGTTTTTCTTAGTCTTTTTTAGTCTTTCTAGTTAGGTGTTAGTTTTCTTTGAGTCGAGTCTTTTTGTTTGGGTTTTGTTGTCTGTTTTGCTTTCAATCATGTGTTTTCTTTCAAAGTTCTATCAGTTTCGGGGGTAAGGTGTACTTGAGATGCTTCTCAAGATTTTACTAACCACTCTTTGGTTTTGATTTTAGGAAGAGGTATTTCTTTGTCAAAACATTTGGATGATTGTGTGTCTAATACCAACCGAGCAACCGACATTTCTTGTGGAAATAAGGGACTTTCAGTCTAGAAATCAAAAGTTTGGACCAAAAAGTTCTCAACACTTTGCGAATTTAAAGATTTGATTGTGTTAGGTGTTGTTCAATTTCAAGTTGAAGATGACAAGAAATGATCCAAACTCTGACTAGTTCAAACAGGAGGAGTCTCCTCGAAAGGTTACTAAGATCATTGTTTGGCATGAGAGTTTCCTAAAAAGTTCTAAAAGAGGAACGCAAGGGATGTTCATAAGAGATCGAATCCAAGAAATGACACTAATGTTCTGACTACATAGTCTAAGCATAGTCAAGATACAAAATTCAAGAAAAAAAAGAAAAGGAAAGAAAAGAAGATAGTGTTAAGACTGAAGGATTCTGTAGATTTGAAATGGCTAAAGATACGTTGCAAAAAAAAGTGTCTTGTATTCAAAAGTATTGTTTCATCAAAAGTAACATGTTGAATGACATGGAGCAATTATGCAAAAGGCTAGAAATTAAAAGAACGTGGCATCCCGCCAAGAGCCCTCGAACTAATTCTCTCATCTAGTCAAGCAATTGATTAATAAAGAGCCTTCGTGGAGATTCTAAATGAATGTGCTGAAAGGAGTGGAAGATTATGTTGAGTTGTCAGAAAACTCTTATTAATTGCATCCTAACGCATCAAAAGGAACAAATACACAATGCACACACTAAGTTTGAAGGTTTCAACTTTTGAGATTTTGATTGCAAAGTCATCTGAAATATGCTCAAGGTGTTCAAAATTCGGTTGGTGTTTGACACACATTGGAGGAATGTTTACTCATGAAGAAATGCCTTGTTCATTTCTTCCTTTTTTCGGGGCTATTTGTTGTGGTGTCCACAACATACACCCCATTCCTCACTAGGAATGGGGACCCCCTTTTTTTTCGACTCCCAGACTCACAATTCGAGTCAGGAGAAGAATTTTTGTTTGAAAGTTGAGTCCAAAAATCACAAAAAAAATCATAAAATAAAAAATTTTGAAAATCACAAAAAATTGAAATTTTTTTAAAAATAAAATAAAATTGAAAAAGCATCACATTTGCGCCACCAAGTGCGTTTGTGCTACGTGCATTTGTGCCACTGCAACTCGCGCTACACGCATTCATGCCGCTACAACTTGCACACACCTACGCACCCCCACACCACTCATGTGCTGTAGTGACTCACGCGCACGCGCTCGTGCCTGTGCATCATCGTGAAGCTCGCGTGCACGCGACTGTGAGCCGTCGCGATTCTCGCACGTGCGCTTACACCGCCGTGAATCTCGACTCCGCAGTGTGCACACATGATCATGTTGCCACAGTTCATTTATGTGCGTGCGTGCACAATCAAGGCACCTCATGCGCATTTTCACCACGCACTCCCAAGGCACCATGCATTCTTGCCAAGCTGCCCTTTCACCTCCAATTTTGCCTAAGTAGCCATAAAAGGGGTTTAAAATATATCATTCAAGTATAAGTTAACATTTATTTAATTTCTTATACTTAAGATATATTTTAATATATGCGACAAATCTTTTGAGATAGGTTTCAGACCTCCCCGAGATAAGGTAAAGATTCTAGAAAATTTTAGGGCTTCAGAAATCTAGACTTAGCCAAATTTCAAGGCTTTAGGATTTCAGACTTAGCCAGATTTCAAGATTCACTTCCAATTTTCTTTGAGTAGCTAGTGTGTCTTTACTATGCATTGTTAACTCTACGGACTAATGTTTGCTTCTTTTGTAGGTAAAAATGACATTCTCAACTTGTTGAGATCATAACTTTTGACTCGGGCCTCAGAATTCAGAACCGCTTACACTATTGGAAAGAAGAACTAAAGATCTAATTTCAAATCCATAAAATAATGAGCCTTTGGCTGTCTAGTTTTAGGGACTTACAAAGGTTTTGACTTGAAATTTTGAGCAAAAGATCTCTATAAAGGTCATTTAAAAATGCCTAGAAAATTTGTGAAAAAAATATGAAAAAGTAGCAAACATTTGATTGTCTTGGATAATCTGGATCACTTGGTTTCTCACCGGGAAGGATTGGACAGGTGGAGAGAAGAAAAAGGTCAAAGATACAGAGGTTGGACACATAAATCAAATCAAGTTCCTCATCTTATGTAGCTATTAGGGACAAAATTCAATGTAGGTGCCTTGAGATTTTTGATTGAAGAAGTAGAGGGAGTACAAGTTTATGAAAGTAATTGGCCATAAAGAGGGTGTAAATCATCAGAAAGGGGCATGGAGGGTATACAAAAATTGATCTAAAACCTCATTTGAGAAAAATCCAAAAATCGTTTTCAAAATTGAGAACTTCAATTTTTTGGTGAATTGAGCTCTACAGGTCTGCAGGTCCGCAATTCAGAGGTGCGTTGACAGTTGACTGCCAGTTCCAAAAATAGAACTTTCCATGCATTGGAAATGCATTTTGATGGCAAGTTAACTCCAACACATGCCTAATGAAGGGCCAGCTTCTATTTTTGGTGTCTCCATGCACTTCTACTTCAACTGATGGCTCTCTCCTACTTTCTCTCTCATGCTTTCATTGTTTTTGACATGTAAAGGGCTCATGCATCCAATTAATGAATAAAATATGGATGGAGTCCCTCTAAGCACTAGTTAGGTTGTCAGTTTGTATATATTTAGTTTGTTTAAATTTTTTAAAAGCATTTTATTGCATCAAGATATCTCTCACTCTCAACACAAATTGAGGAGATGATTTCTTATAAACACCCCATTGTAAAATGTAAAAAAGGCTGTCATTATTATGCAATAAAATTATGCTTTTGGTGCTAGCATTCAAAGTGTAAGTATTCTTACCTGAATGTGTCATTTTTTCGTGGATTTTATTCATGATATTGTGATTGAGCCAAAGGTTTATTGCATTGTTTTTGGTTGTGCGATCTTTTAGTTCTGGTGTTTGCTACAGATATATGAATTTCGTTGACGTAACAAGCTTGAGAAGAAATCACCTGATTGTGTCTACATAGCTTTTTGTCTTGCATGAGTGCACTTTTTGTGGCCTTGTGATTTGATGAAGAGTGAAACATCATTCAATTTGTTAAAGATTCTCACCGATGATTGCATCAGTGGATTCTAGGAAGCGCTACTCCTGTTTTCATTAGTTTCCTACCGATTTCTTCAAAGGTTTAACTCGTAGCATGTTGTGTTTTGTAGCTTATGTCCATTTAGGAATTTCAATTTCAAGTTATTTAATTTCATGTTATTTGCTTTCAATTTCGTTATTTTCTTTGCTAACCCCCCTATTAGAATAGGACCTCATAGTAGTTGCATTGTTAGAGTTGCATTCATTGAAAAAATAGAAAATACAAAAATATTGTTCTTTTGGTGTGATACTTTGAGATAGCAAACAAATTTTACTTGATTCTAAGGTAAAAGAGTTTTTGGAACCAACAAAGGCCTCCTTGTGAACATTCACATTTATCTTCTACTGAGCAGATTTTGTTACGTCGCAAGACAAACACTGAACCTTGGAGTGAGTCCTTAAAAAGATTTTCTTTTCAAGAGAGGAATTACACTATGGATTCCTGCCATTGACCTCATGCAAAATGAATGCCCAATAATTCCTATGTCAAATTCTATATTATCACAACTCTTTTGGACAAGTGAGTGTTTTTACTATTATAGTTTAGTACCAGTGTTTCTTAGCATTATCCTATCACCTAGTACCTTTTCTTTCATGCTAGTTACAACAAGATATCAAGTAGATCAAGGAAAGTGACCTCAAGTTGTCTTTAAACAATTACCTTTAGTTCAAACTCATCAAAGATTTAAGGGAAAAGAACCTGTGTTTGTTCAATCACCTGAGAATATTCCAAAAGCTTTGTTTGACCCTAGTAGTGACCTTATTGAGTTGAGTACACCCTTAGCATCACCTCAGTCAGATATGGATATGAGTTTTATAATGGCTCCACAAAAGAAGAATCAAAGTGGTGAATACTATGTTTGTTGGATACAATTAAGTAATTGTGTATTGTCTTTGATGTTACACAAATGCCATATCAGTTATCAGACAGAGTCTACCGAGTTCTGTCGGTCACGAAAACAGTTTACAAAGTCTACCGAGCTCAGTTGGTCAGTAAAGCCTTTTGCAGTGTATACCGAGCGTTCCTGTATGTCACATGGTAAGCTAAGGAAAGTTTAGTTCTTACCGAGATCACTCAGGTATCAAAGGATTTTGTAGCAGACGGTTAGTGTTAACCGAGTTCGCACGGTAAGCCAAGGAAAGCTTAGTTTTCACCGAGCTCACTCAGTAGTCGAAGATAGATTTTACTGAGTCTAGTCGGTTTCCAAAGGAAGTGGCAGGTTTACCGAATTCCTCGGTAATTTTAGTTTTTACCGAGTTCTGTCGGTTAACATAGGAAGCAGTTTTTTTGTTCTGTATTGACCGAGAAGCGTCGGCCAGTGAAGAATTTTGTTTTGATTATTAGTTCAAGCCGACTTTGGAATATGTTTTGTCAAGTTGGTTGGGCCGACCTGGTATTATGTATAGTATATAAAGAGGTGCTCAAGATGCGAAAAAGTGTGGAATAGAGAGTGTATACGGATAGTGCAAGGAAGTGCAAGGAAGAGACTTATGTGTGCCTAAGCAGAGTTGAGCAGAGGGAAATCTTGGAGCTGCAAAGATATATTTAATCATTAAGGATCTTGTGGAGCTAAACTGAGATCTGTATTTAGCAAGATAAGTTGCATGTATTTTCAGATCATTCATTGTTGCTTTCTAACCATTGTAACAGTGATTCCAAAATCTCCTAACAGAGTTGGTTTAACAGCCATTCCATAAATCCTTTAACAGGGTGGCAATTCAGTTGAATTGTTCTAAAGACCTCTTACAAGGCCACTCCTAACAGGTGATTAAATCCTCTAATAGGGTCACACCTAACAGTGTGTTTTGTAACCTTTAACAGGGTTGGCTCCTAACAGGGCTCACTTCAGAAGAGTGAAAATTGGTGACTAGTTGCTGGTGGTTTTTCCCATATTGGGTTTCCACATAAATCTGGTGTCTACTATGTTCATGATTACTTTCTTTTGCATGGTCACTTATTTCAGTAAATGCTTAATAAATTAACTAAACATCTATCAAGTTTTAAGCAGTAATTTATGTGTTTACCGAGTAGCAGCAGCAACTAAGTTTAAGGCATCTTTGGGACTGTTGAATTTGTTTTTGTGGTAACTGATTCACCCCTCCCCTCTCAGTTACCCCATATTCATTTTCCAACAATGTTGACCTTTTGAGTGGTGATCCCACTTGTGAAAATAGACCAACCTCACCCCATATTGAGGATAGATATTTGGATGCACACCTAAGGGATGAGAAAGGTAAGCATTATACATATCAAGAAGAGAAATCCCAATATGATTATCAAATTAGTGAGCCTTCTAGCACTCATGTGAATGCAAAATTTAGTGGTAACCGATTTAGATAGTCAAGACCATGTATAGTGCTCATGAAACCTTTAGGTTATGCAAGTGATAGACTCAAAGTACTTGAGCATGAGAGAAAATCCCTTCTAGAGGAACAAGTTAAGAAGGAAACAAAATTTAGACAACTATAGGAAGAAAGGAAAGTTATGATTGGGATAGAAAGGAAAGCTTGTCAAGAAACACAAGACCTTCTTGTGGCTCTAAAACTTGACAATAAATTCAACAATGTGCACATTGGTGGTGGAAACATCTCTCCTCCATCCATCCCTCCTAAGACTCCATGAAGTGGAATACACCCAAGAACACCTTCACTATCTCCTATCCCTAGAGGAAGGAGAGCTTCAAGAGATTATGATTATAGGAGACCAAAACCTCCTAGAGTTTCAAGAAAACCTTCACAACATGCTCATCATGGTTTATAATATGGAGGTGGTAGCTCAAACTTAGATCACAATTCTTATGATTTATTGGCTATGCAACAAGACCCACATTTTTAGAAACATATTGAAGCATATATGAAACAAAATAGAGATTCATGCTTTCAACATTTAATCATCAAGGGTGCTAAGGTCCCTTAAAAATTTGATGTAGGAAAAAATATTGAAAAGTATGATCCCTCTATGGAAGAAGAAATTGACTGATTGAAGAAACAACTGAAGCAAATATTGGCACCCAAGAGTTCTTTTTCACTCGATTTAGTTTGTTCTAATCCTTTTGATAAGAGTGTTGACATGAAATATTTTCCTAGAAAAATTGAGATCCCCCAATATGACAAATATGATGGAAATGGGGATCCAAATGATCATGTGCGTCAGTTCTATACTATGATTTTTGAGTTCCATCATGAGGACTCATACCTTGTGAGATTATTTCCAAGGAGTCTTAAGGGTCAAGAAATGGAATGGTTTACCAATATAACTCATCCTATTAAGAGATTCCCTAAGTTAATTCAGAGATTTTCTCAACACTTTACATACAATCTTTCTCAATCTGTCTTGCTATTGGACTTATGTCACACAAAGAAAAATTAAGGAGAATCCTTTATTACTTTCTTGCAAAGATGGAGATGATAGTGCTCTCACTATTCTAGGACTATTCCTAAGAAAGAAAAGATCAAAATCCTTATTAGTATCATGGGTCCTAAGATGAAGGATGAAGTTAAGAATATGGTTTTTGATTCCTTTGATACCATCATTGAAGCCACATTTAGAATTGAGGATGTTTTGAGAGAGCAAGGTATTTTGACAAAAAATAGAAACAACAACAACAATGGTCAGAATAACAACAAAAATAACAAGGATAAAGGAAAGAACACATATTGGAATAAGAAAAAACAAGTGGTTAATGATGGAGTTGTTTCCTCTAAGCCTAAAGACCAAGTTGTTCTTGATTTGGCTAGTGACAATAAACAAGTAACAAGCTAAGGTATCAAGAAAGGCCTAAAGGAGAGAAACATAACTTTACACAATTTGGTGAGTCATATGAAGAGATATTCACGAAGCTCCTTGCTCATAATCTTGTGTGCCCTTATGATGCCCCAAAGTTTCACATACCTGAAGTTAAGCCATGGTGGTGGGATCCTATTGCAAACTTCAAAATGGCATTGGAAATGATATTGAAACTTGTGGGAGATTTAAGCATATTGTTCAAGATCTTATTGAGAATGGAAAACTTGAAATAGCTGGATTAAATACAAGTGTTGATCACACAACGTTCAAAGAGCCTTTGCCCAATTATGAGAAAGGGAAAGCTTCCCAACCTAGGAATGGAAAGGCTACAATCAATTACACTTATGAAAATGTAGAAAATGTTGTCAATATGCTTGAGGTTGTAGAAGAAATTGTCAACATGACGGAAGATAAAGATCCCAATGGTTATGATTTAAATTTGATCTCTCTTATCCTTGGTTAAAAACCTATTTGGTGCTAAGAGGTGCTCACTCTAGAGAGTCATCTCAAGGTCCCCATTGTCAGTAGAGGACCCAATTCAAACTAGTCAATTAAACCTAAGAAATTGTCTTCCCAAAGTCTCAATGTTGTTGCATGAAGTCAAGGTCCCCTTGTCATCAAAGGATCTAGTTCAAACCAACCAAGTAAGAAAAAACAAGTGCAATCCAAGTATGTTCCTTCAAAACTGGTGGTTAATCCTAGGTCAAATTATAATCTTGTTGATCAATTGGAAAGAACCCCCACTCAAATTTCAATCTTTGAGCTTTTAGAGTTGTCTCTGAGACACAAACAAGTCCTCGAGGATGCTCTACACATGGTGAATGTCCTAAAAAAATTAGATGTTGATCAATTCTAGAACATGATTAGTCATATTTCTAGCCCTCATTACCTTTCCTTTTTAGAGGAAGATGATAAATCTTTGAGCCATCTACACAATCTTATCCTTCATATTGAGGTCATAATCCATAGAACTCATGTTAAGCATGTGTTGATAGATGGGTGTGTTGGGCTTAATATTTATTCTTTGAGTCTTTTAAATACATTAGGTTATTCTAAACAAGTTATTAATACTAGAAGGGAGATTATTATCATAGCCTATGATGAGGTAGAGAGAAGTTCAGAGGGGTTGCATGTCCTTCCTATTAGGATTAGCCCAAGTGAAAAATATATTTTATTCCAAATAGTTGATGTTGGACCCCTTGCATACAATATTTTACTTGGTTGACCATGGATTCATGATACGCAAGTAGTGCTATCTACCTATCATCAATGTGTTAAGTTCCCTTACAATGGAACAAAAATTTGTATACTTGGGGATAATATTTTGTCTATTAACTAAATTTTATCAAGTACTCATGTTCCCCTCAATAGAGAAGTAGATGATTTTGATGCAACTTTAGCTGAATGTAAAGACAAGTTCAAATCCTTAGACCTTGGCATAGGGGGATATCAACTCAACTCCCTCACAACATTACCATTTTTACCTAGGCCTTATGGTAGACCTTCACAAGAGATGAAACCTTCCTCTTTAGCTATGAAATTATTTGACACATTTGTACAATTGTCAATGCATATTCAAGATGAGAAAGAAGATGTGGTTGTTAGAGATTATATTTATAGAGAAGAGAAGTATATGCACAATGTGAACTTCATTCCCTCTCCTAAAGCTTATGGAAGAGGGTATACTTTTGTCAAGAAGATGGGCTATCTTGGACATGGCCCACTTAGTAATAGATCGGATGCTAGAGCTAAACCCCTTGATCATGGTCTTTTTAGATGCAATTCTAAGAAGCTAGTTGGCCTAGGATATGTGAATCACAATAAGAATATTGCTCCTATCCATGATAAGTCAAATAGTGAAGAAGAAAAAGAGTACATACCTAGTTTGGGAAATTAGCAAGATATGTGTGAAGATTGGGTCCCTTCTACTAATCTCCTTTTGGGATATTCAGATAGTCCTATATCTTGTGAGATAGTTGCAAATTTAGAACAAGAGAGTGTGACCCTTGATGATATTGAGGCTTCCATGTCTAGGCATTGTTAGGATTAAACCATAGACATAAATAAAAATTACATGCAAATATAAATAATATTAGAAAATAATAGATCACATAGAAAAGAACATAAGACACCAAGATTTAACATGGTTCACCCAATCCCTAGGCTACATCCACCAAAAAAAAAGTCTGATATTATTATCATCTAGTGATTACAACCTGATTACAATCCATATCTCTTATAGCTCAATATTTTCGCAAGAACCAATTTTTGCATCACAACGATGAAACAATCCCTAACCCTAAGCCTTTTATACAAGTATTTTATGCCACTTTAGGGTTACAACATTTTAGCCATACATCGACCATGGCCCAAAAAAACATTTTTAGGGTGATGCCCAAAACCCCTAAGAATTTATGAAGTATGTACAATAATTCATTCATCAATCACCACAAACTAACAATCTCCCACTTGGGGACTGATCAAACTCCACACTAGACAACAATTTTCCACTTGGAGACTGATCCTGTAGCAATGTCGCTACTCCATGAGGCTCCCACTAGATCAAACCACCCTGGACTTTGTCATTCTTGTATTTATGTTTAGTGTAGAAGATAAACCAAAGCTTAAGAGGAGTTCAACTTCTCCCTTGGTACTACCTTTGTAAACATATCTGCTAGATTGTCATCTATATGTATCTTCTTCAGCTTTAACTTTCCATCCTCCAAAATTGACTAGATGAAATAGTACTACAACTATATGTGTTTGGTCTTTGAATGTAGAGCTAAATTCTTTGCAAGATGAATGACACTCTAGCTACTTGTAAACAAATAATTATCCTTCTGAGGGTGTCCCAATTCTTCCAAGAAGAACTAAAGCCATATCATCTTCTTGGTTGCCTCTATAGCATCAACATGCTCTACCTCTGTAGTGGATAAAGCATTGACCTTTTGTAACCTAGAAACTCAGCTTATAGCTGCCCCACCAATAGTAAAGACATAACTTGTAGTACTCCACCTAGTATCAATATTCCCTACAAAATTTGAGTCAACATAGCCTTGTAAGTCAGTAGTAGAGCCCCCAAAGTGTAAACACTTATTGGATGTTCCTCTCAAATATCTAAGAATCTATTTGACTAAATTCCAATGCTCAATTCCTAGATGACTCATATACCTACTAATGACTCCCAATGCATGTGCAATATTTGGCCTTGCACATACCACATCATACATCAAGCTTCCTATAGCTGAAGCATAGGGTACCTTGGACATCTTATCCTCCTTTTCTTGTGTCTTGGGACACATTTCCTTAGTCAACTTCAAATGACTTGGTAAAGGTGTGCTAACAAATTTAGCATTCTCCATAGAGAAACGTTGCAACACCTTCTCAACATAATCAGCCTGAGATAGAATCAATTTTCTATTCTTCCTATTTCTACAAATCTTCATACCAAGAATTTTTTTTTTTTCCCAAATCCTTCATAGCAAATGCATGTGCTAACTGGTATTTCAACCCCTTAATATGATCCATATTAGACCCAAATACAAGCATATCATCAACATATAAACATAAAATTATGTAGCTATCATCATCCAACTGCTTAAAGTAAACACAATGATCTGAATGAAACTTATGATATCCATGCTCATACATAAAACTATCAAATTTCAAATACCATTGCTGAGGTGCTTTCTTCAAGCCATATAAAATTTTCTTCAATTTGCGCACTAAGTTCTCCTTACCTTTGACCTCCAATCCCTGTGACTGAGCCATATATATCTCTTCATCCAAATCACAATGAAGGAAGGTTATTTTAACATCAAGCTACTCTAAATGCAAATCTTTAGTAGCCACAATACTTAAAGTAGTATGGATAGAAATCATCTTAACAACAGGAGAAAATATCTCATCAAAATAATGCCCTTTTTTTGTGCAAATCCTTTTACAACTAACTTAGCTTTAAATCTTTTCTTACCTCCATCCTCTTCTTTTAACCTAAAGCCACTTATTCTATAAAGCTCTTTTACCTGCAGGCAACTTACATAAATCCTATGTCTTATTCTTTAGCAAAGAGTCCATTTCATCTTTCATTGCAAACTCTCATTGAATCTTAGTATCCACCTACATAGCTTCATCATAACATTTAGGTTTACTAGCATCAGTAAGTAAAATAGAATACAAAGAGGGAGAAAATCTTTTTGGAGGTCTAATTTGCCTTGTTGACTGTCTAACGTTGACTAGTGTCTATGGTATTTGTTTTTGCGGTTGTTGCACATCATGAGGAATGGTTAAAACATCATCTTTTGGAGTATCATCCAGCACTACATAATCATCTTCTTGCTTCTCACGTTGTTGCAATAAATCTTTGTAAAACACTTTCTCATTGAATATGACATCCCTGCTTCTTAAAATTTTATAATTTTCAAAATCCCAAATCCTATAACCAAATTCATTAATGCCATATCCAAAAAATACACATTTCTTTGACTTAGCTTCCAACTTGGTTCTATTTTCAGAATCTATATGAGCAAATGCTTCACAACCAAAAGTTTTAAGAAAAGAATAACTTACCTTCTTACAAATCCATGCTTCCTTTGGAATACCACAACCCAAAGAAGTAGAGAGACCTCTATTAATCAAATATAAAATAATATTGACAACCTCCTCCCACATCTGTAAGGGCAACCTAGCATGCAACCTCATGCTCCTTGCACACTCCATTATAGTCATGTTTGTGCGTTCAGCCACTCCATTTTCTTGTAGAGTCTTTGGAACAATTTTTTTTTCTATGAATACCATTAGTGGAGAAATAATCTTCAAATTTATGACTGCAATACTCACAACCATTATCAGATCTAAGACATTTTAATTTCTTACCAGTCTCATTTTGAACCAAGCATTTCCATTTCTTAAAAGTTTGAAATAGATCAAATTTTTATCTAAGGAAATAAACTCATACTTTTCTAGTTGCATCATTAATGAATGTAACAAAATAATGAGAGTTGCCAAGGAAAGATACCTAAGCTGGTCCCCATACATTTGTATGTAGAAGCTCCATTTTCTCCTTTTTATTTTCCTTCCCAGTCTTCACAAAACTCACTCTCTCTTGTTTTCCATACACACAACTCTCACAGAAATTCATATTAATAAATTTGAGACCTAGTAAGACTTTCTTTGAATGAAGTAATTTCATACCTTTCTCACTCATTTTCCCAAGTCTATATTTCCACAATGTTGTATCAAAATCTACAACAACTATTTGTTCTTCCTACTCAATTGTAGTAATTGTTCCTGAACATTCATTTTTCTTTGAAACAATTAAAGTAGAAGGAACAATATGACCTGTACAAAGATATAAGGTGCCTAGTTTCACACCTTTTGCTACTAAAAGAGAACCTTTGAAACTTTCCAATTTTTATCATTAAAAGTAACTACACAACCCTCATCACCGAGTAGCCCTACTAAAATTAAATTCCTACTCAGCCTTGGAACATGTCTTACCTCATGTAGTAGCCAATGATTCTCATTTTGAAATTTAATCTTAGCTTTTCCCTTTCCAACAATCTGATATGGTTCACTTTTTCCCAAATAAACAAGCCCAAAATCTCCTTAGACATAATCATTGAAATAACCTCTATGAGGTGTAGCATGACATGAAGCACCAAAATCTAAAACCCATGAATCATCAACAATTTCTAAAGATAGAAGCAAAGCATCCTCTTTAAATTTGTTACTTACCACATTTGCCTCCTTGTCTCCATCTAGTTTATCTCCTTCATTTTTCTTTCAAGTCCAACAATCTTTCTTTTTATGCCTTAGTTTCCCACAATACCAGTAGTTGTTCCATCCTCTCAATTGAATCCTCCTCCCTTTTGACTTTCCTCTTGATTTCCCATGATTTCTTGAATTATTTCCTCTCTCAGTCATTCTGCCTCATCTTTGTGCATTCAAATCACTTCCAGATGTAGATTCACCTGAGGAATTCCTACAAGTTTCCTCACTCAAAATCACACCGATCACATTATCATATTTTAGGGTACTAGATGCAGGAACATAATTACTCACAACCATTACCAAGCCATTCTAGCTTTCAGACAAAGAACACAAAATCAAGAGATTCCCAATTTCTTCATCAAAATTGATACCCATAGAAGATAAATGATTAGTAATATTATTAAGCTCATTTAAGTGATCTTCAACAGATCCACTTTCTGCCATTTTTATACTAAATAAACCCTTCATGAGAAATACCTTGTTTGAATCATAGGGCTTTTCATACAGTTTTGCTAGGGTTTAACTCTTCTATTGTCTTTGCTTTTGTAATATTTTTTCCATCGATGGTGCCAAGAATAATTGAATGCTTCCAAGTGTCTTTCTATCCAAAAGATCCCAATCATCATTTGACATAGATCCCTAATTCTTGGTTTTTCCTTTCAACGGCTTCCAAAAATCCTTCTAATAAAGATAGTCTTCCATTTACATCTTCCATAACTAAAAGTTCTTCCCATTAAACTTGTCAACCCTCAGCTTACCCTCATCTGCCATCACTCCCACTCAATAGTGAGACTTTCCTACAAAGAATAACTTAAAAACAACCTCACTATAATACCACTTTTTAGGATTAAATCATAGAAAAAAATAACAATTACATGCAAATATAAACAACATTAAAAAATAATAGATCACAAAGAAAAGATTACAAGACACCAAGATTTAACATGGTTCACCCAATCCCTAGGCTACATCCACCAAAAAAAAGTCCAATATTATTATGATCCAGTGATTACAACTTGATTACAATTTGTAATCCCTTATAGCTCAATACCACTAGAAGAACCAATTTTCACATCACAAAAATGAAACAATCCCTAACCCTAAGCCCTTTTATTGAAGTATTTTATGCCACTTTAGGGTTACAACTTGTTGGCCATATGTCGGCCACACATACCCAAAACCCTAAAGAATTTATGAAGTATGTAGTATTTCCCTAATCAGTCACCACAAACTAACAGGCATCCCAAGCCTTCATGGTGTAAGCATCCTAGTCGAGATTCAAAAATAGATTCCAAAGAGTATGAATGGGACTCCCTCTTAGATCCTTCTACAGTTGATATGGATATTGATGTTGTTCATACATATAGTTCTCAACTAGAGTTAGTCAATGATTCATGTGTAGGATTAGATGAATTGAACTCACATGTTACCTTAGTGGATGATTCTTCACTTATTAAGACAAATCTTGATTTGGGTAGTTTAGGAAGTTACTTGATGGACTCTGGCTCTTTAGTCATTAGAGATATCATTCATATTCATGACCTTGAACCAATCATTGATATACCCCTTGTTCATCCTAATTTGATTAATTGGTCCCAACACAATCACAAACCTAAGATTTTAATGTTTCGAAATGATTATAATATAGCCTACTATTTGAATGCCATTGAACCCATAGTCTCTTCCACCAGTGAACTGGCTACCAACATGCTAGAGCTAGACATCAAGTACCTTAGTCGCAAAATAAAAAGAAAAGAAAATAAAAAGAATAGGAGTATCTAAAAAAAGTAAAAATAAAGGACATATATGAGGGTGAAAACCTCTCTGAGACACCTGAGGATGAGGTACTTGATCATCTCCCTAGTCATTTTCAAGATAGATCTTCAATGCTTATTAAACCAACACAAGTAGTCAATTTGGGTACAGATGAAGCTCTACTAATGATACATTTGGCTAAATCTTTGTCATCACAAGAAAAAGAAGCATACACTAAGTTCTTATGAGAAGAGAAGATCAATTTTGTATGCACTTATTCATATATGTTAGGGTTGGAATGAAAGATGTTCTTTGATGGCTCCTTTATGCAAAATGGTTCCAGAGCTGGTATGTTGTTTGTTTCTCCTCATGGGTACACAATTCCTAAATCTTAAAAGTTATTATTTTCATGTACAAATAACATTGTTGAGTATGAATCTTTAATAAATGGACTTAAGATGGCTATAGAATGGAGAATTGTAGAGTTATAAATCTATGGGGATTCATAGCTGATAATCAACCAAGTCAATGATGATTGTTTAGCAAAAAATGAGAAATTGGTACCTTACAAGAAAATGGTTGATTCCTTGAGATGCTACTTCACATTTGTCTCATTTCAAAAAATCCCTAGAGAAAAAAACAAATTAGTTGATGCTATGGCTACACTTGCTTCACTTCTTCAATTAGACCAACATGAATCAAGATGTGAATTCTTGGTGGAAGAGCTACATCACCCTATCTATGATTCCTAAGAAAGTCATGTTATTTGTACCCTTGTTGGTCACGAGTCATCCTATTATGGTGCCATTTATTCATACCTTCATGATGGCATTATACTTGAAACCTTTAACTGATCTAGATGCAGAAACCTTATTCAAAATGCCTCTTGCCATTCCCTTATCTCGGGTGATTTGTGTAGGAGAGCTCTAGATGGAACACTTTTTAGATGCTTAAAAAGGGAATAATCTGATCAAGCATTAGTTGACATCCATGAGGGCATTTGTGGGGGACATTCCAATGGTCTTTCCATGGCTTGAAGGTTGCTTAGGGTGAGGTACTATTCACCCATGATGCAGATTGATGCAGTAGCTTTTATAAAGTCATGTGAAAAGTGTCAAAAATATGGTAACCAGATACATGCTCTAGGAAGGAACTCATTCCTTCTATCTCTCATTAGTTATTTTAGCATTGGGCCTTTGATCTTGTGGGGCAGATTCATCCCAACTCATCATGTAGACACAAGTTTATTATCACTGCTACTGATTACTTCACTAAATGGGTAGAAGTTGTTCCACTTTTTGTTGCCTTAAGAAAGATAGTTTCTCTATTTATTCTAAATCATATTATCTGTAGATATGGAGTTCCTTCCAAGATTATGATTGAAAATGGAGGCTAGTTTAAAAATAAGGAGCTTAAACAACTTTGTAATAAATTCAAGATAAAATAGCATTGGTCCTCCAATTACTTGCCACAAGTAAATGGTTAAAAGCAGATGCATCAAATAAAACCATTCTCAAAATCTTACATAGAACAGCTCATAAGAATGGTAGAGATTGGCACTTATAGATAAATCTAACTTTGTGGGCCTATAGAACGAGTATTTGTACTCCTGCTGGGGCTACTCCTTTTTCCCTTACATATGGTGTTGAAGTAGTGTTGCCTTTAGAGGTTGAGATTCTTCACTCATATTTTTCTTCAAAGGTCTAGTTATAGATGAAGATTACTACACCATGAGACTTCAAGAGTTATAACATCTAGATGAGAAACACCAAGCATCATTTCACCATATGAGGATCTATCAAAAGAGCATGTCAAAAGCATTCAACAAAAAGGAACACCTTAAAGAATTCTAGGTGGGAGATCTTGTCCTACATGAAAATCCTAAGAATCAACAAAATAGAGATCAAAAGGGTAAATTTGAACTTAGTTGGCTTGGACCTTACATTATTACAAAAACTTTTGGGTCTAATGCCTATTTGCTGTCTACGGTAGAGGGAGAGCAGCTCCCTGATCCTATCAATGTCTTACACTTGAAGAAGTTTTATCCATGATGCCCATTCTATTTGGGAGCATCTTTGTACATATTTATTGATCCTAAAAAATACAAAAAAATGATATATTTCAAAAATCCAAAAAAATTATATACTATCAAAATTCTAAAAATTGAAAAATGTCTTGAAAATGATCTTAGTAATAAGTGCTTTGATGTATCTCCAAAAAAATTATATATTCCAAAAAAAATTAAAATAATAATAATAATCCAATTGGTAAAAACTTGGAAAGAAGCACTACTTGAGGCCTTTTCACCCCTATTTCTTAGCACGTGTCTTCGACACTTAGCCTTTCTCCATTATTCCTTGTCCTTATTTCCTTAGTATGGAAATTGTCTTTGTTTATGTCTAGGGGGAATAACTATGCTAGTTTTGGTCTCTTGGCTTTGTTATTCTGTAGGACACCTCACAAATGGTGTTTCGAACACCAACCCAACTATATTTTTCAATACAACCCCTAAAATTAAGTGTTTTTCAACACTTATCAATTTGGTCTTACCCAGTTTCACCATGTGATCTTACCTGCTTGTAAGCATTTGATCCTTATCCTCAAAACTCAGTATCAGTTAACACACTTAAATTTCTAAACACAAACAATTAATGCTTGACCTATTTCATGATCTTTTCTTTGTGTGCTAACTATTATTGATTTTTGTAGAGTGTCCTTGTCTAATAAGTCTCTCTAGGATGCATAGCTAGAGGACTTGCACCATGGGGGCATGTTTTTATTTGTTTTATGCTTGTGGATGTGGTCTTGAAACTCTAGAGTGTCTCTTGTTTTCCCCTTGAAACACTTAGGAGATTTCAAGCATCATCCTTGACTGCTTTTGGACAACTATTCTTATGGTCATTTGGACATCTATGCCTTGATACGAGCATGGTTTTGCTACATTAAATTGGGTAAGCTAACATCAAAGTCATCTTCACCTTTATGTCTTTGATGCTTATGTTAGAATCTTTCCACATTCCAATCCAATATAAATCGCATTCATATCTTCATAGTTGAACTTGTGACTAGTGATGATTGTGTGATTTTTTGATGTCCATTAATAATGGCCCAATGATGAAAATAATTTCTTTTACATTCTCTAATGAATGATGAACACAAAATCATATGTTACAGTTGCTCGATTGCAAGTACACCTTTGTATTTTCATGTAGCTTGCATTACTAGACTTCATGTTAGTTTGCATTTTTAGGTTGCATTATGAGTTTGAGAGGGTTTTCCTTCATCTTTATTGTGTACATTTAATCAACTATAATCATGTTTTGATCTTCATTTCCTTATCTTCTTTCGTGATCTCAATCAAAATTTTCTCGCTAAAAAAATTGATTGATTTTGAGGCATTCTCTTTCTTGAGGAAAATTTTCTTTTATTCTTTCTACTTCTTTCCATATCATTCAAACTTCTATCTTCCATTTGATTTTACCCCACTTCTTTTCTTCTAATTCAACTTTAGACCATAATTTTTCATGCTTGATGATCTACCTTGGTTTTACGATCCTTATATTTTTCATTTTACATCAAGAACCTTATCTTTAGTTTGATTTGATCAAATTTATCAATTTTCTATTTCTCCACTATATCATTTTGATTCTGATCATGAAGGGGAAGTACCTATCAACTTCAATCCTTGATTCAGTTGTATCAATTTTACCCTTGACTTTTTAAAGTCAAAATTTATTTGTATTCTTTGTCCTGATGTGTTCCTAAATCGACCACACATCTGGGTTGTTTTGTGATCCCAAATCGATCTCACACTTGAATTTCTTTCTTTGACTACATGTGTTCCCAAATTGATCACACATTAGAAGAGGGGCAAATGTATGCACCCTAAAATGGTCACCTAGACTATGGGCCCCCATTATTAAATTTATTGATTTCCTAAATCAATGCATTGCAATATTTTATTAAATTAATTCAAATCAATTTCTTTGATCAATTTGTAATTAATTCAATTATTTCAACATTTCCTAAGGTTTGTTCATTTTATCCTAAGTCTTATTTAATTGAAAGAAAACCTCTCTTTTAATTAAATAATTAATCCACATTTAATTAATTAAGAGAAAAACCCTTCTTTTAATTTAATTAAATATTTCTTATTTAATTAAAAGAACATGCTCCCTTTTAATTAAATAAAATCCCACTTGAAAAAGGAAATAAAATGAATAAAAATTAAATAAATTGTTTTTCCTCTACACTTAAATGCACATATTTCTGAGCGGGATTCAATTTAATTTTTCTCCTCTTTTCTCATTGGCAAAATTTTGTCTCACATAGATCATTCTTTCTCCACCTTGGTTAAATCTTATTGCCTCTTAATCTTAATCATCCATTGTTCTTTATAAGGGAGAGCCCTTTCCTCATTTTATGATCCACGATTATACTATTGTTATGTTGTAGGTTTGGAGAGCAATTTTTGGAGGAGTTTGAGCATTAAAGCTTTTTGTGGAGAATTTCTATCTTCTTGTCTTCTTCTCTCATGCATCCATGGCTTCCATCATTATGATCCATCTTTGCATTTTCATATTAGCTTAGATCCATATTTTCTTTCATATATTAATCTTGCATTGTTATTTCCTTTCTAGATTATATTTCATTTCCTGCATTTCTTTGCATTGTTATCATTTAGATTAGCTTGCAATTCAACAGCATGCATATTTTGATCTTTGAATCTCTCATTTTATGGTGTAATTGCATGGGCATAAACTAGGTCAAACTGAGGGCCTCCATTACAAACCCTTGCACTACATGAATAGATAGCTATGAGTCACCATTCGAGACCTCATTCTTGAGCAATCTTGGATATAATGACTCATAGAATTGTGTCAACATTTTAACACATATAAGAACTAGTCTCCTTACCCCTAAACACCCTATCATTTCATTCCTTCCACACACCCCAACAAAGAAATGGGAGGATGAAATCCCATAACTTCATAATCAAATTATTATGAGAGGGAGACTTCCATCCTTTAAAAAACTCTTGCATACTAAGGGGGAAGATCCAAACCATATCCAACAAACCACGTATCCTTTCCCATAACCTTCTAGTATAAGAATAGTGAATAGTTAGATGATGAACTGAATCTTCTACTTCCTGAAAAAGATAGCATCTATTGACAAGATTCATACCTCTCTTCATCAAATTGGCAATGGTCAGAATTTTATCCTACAAAAGAATCCAAAAAATTTTGTTAACCTTGGGGGTCATTCCTTTAAACCAAGCTTTAGCCCAACAAGGCACTTGATACTCCTTAAAAGCATTGGCATAAAAAGAATATCCCATTAGGGTTATATTTCCATATTAAAGCATCCTACTCTTGAACTAAAAAGATAACATTCAGGATTTTGTTGAGATCATTAAGATTGTTATCCACTCTATTGAGGTTAACCCAATCATCCTCTTCCCAATAATTAGCAATAGAAATTCCAAAAGGTTCTTGTATTGATCCATAAAGCTATTCTGCCTCTGATCTGAACTGAGGGTACGATCACCAAAAATGGATAATCATACCATTTCTAGCCTTCCATCTAACCCCTTTATTAATAATCTGCTTTTTTTTTTTAAACTTTTTGCCATATCATAGAAGCCCCTTAAGAAGCCTTATTACTAAGGAAGAGGTTAAGCCCTTGATTCTCCCTATTATATTTATCATTCCAAATGTCTCTCCATTCTTGCTCCTCTTGATGCCATCTCCAAATAAGCTTGGTGAATCATTCATAGTTATCAACCTTCTAAGGCCAAGTCCTCCTTTGTTGATTGGCATGCAAACTTTTTCCCAAACAATCAAAGCCATTCTTTTCTTCTTTTCCATATCCATCCATAAAAATTGTTTATGAATTTTCTCAATGGCCAAAGAAAACTTCCTAGGAATTTTAAAAAAACTCAAAGCATTTAAAGGCATGTTCTACAAAGTGGATTTAAGAGCAATAACCTTGCTAGCCTAGCTCAGGAGGGATCCTTTCTAGCTTGCTAACTTAGAGTGTTGCATGTCTAGAATATCAACTAATAAACCTTTTTAAGAACCCACACAACCCCAAAAGTCCTCTCAACTATGTCAAGTTCATTGGAGTAGGTGACTCAATAATAGCACAATTCTTTTTAGGATCCATGTGTACTTCTTGAGCAGTAATAATGTGACCTAGATATAATAACTCTGATAATCTCAAATCACATTTTGACTCCTTTGCATACAAGGACTCCATACTTAGAATGCTCAATATAGTTTCTAAGTGTTGCACATGCTCATCCCATGTCCTACTATACACCAAGATGTCATCAAAGAAGACTAACAAAAATTTCCTTAATTGAGGCTAAAAGACCTTGTTCATTGTGGACTAAAAATTAGATGGAGCATTAGTTATCCCAAATGGCATAACTACAACCTCAAAATGGCCACAATGGCACCTAAATGCCATCTTCTCTATATCCTTCTCTCTAACTCAAATATGATGATATCTTGATCTCAAATCAAGTTTGAAGAAGAAACATGCTCCATGTATCCCATTTAATAAATCATCTATCTATGAGATGGGATACCTATTTTTAATAGTCTTCTTGTTTAAGACTCTCTAATCTATGCACACCCTAAGAGTTCCATCCTCCTTCTTCACCAAAACCATAGAACAAATGAGAGGTGACTTACTTGGAATAATGTGCCCCATAGCAAATAGTTCCTTGATGGTTTTCTCAATCTCATCTTTTAATCTCTTTAGATGCATGTAGGGTGTGATCATGATAGGTTTAGCACCCTCCTCTAACTCAATAATATGCATAATACCTCTATCTAGAGGTCTACCTAATGGTATCTCACTAAAAACCTTGCAATGCTTGATTCTCAGTTCTTGTATGTCTAGGTGATATTCTAATTTTTGTTTCCCTTGTGATGGTATTAAAGTACAATAGGCTACCTACTCAGTGTAGTCATGTCTCAACAAGCTTTCCATGCATCTACAAGACATCATCCCAAACCCACTATCATGAATAGTCTTAAGTATATGGCTCTTCCGTTCTAACTAAAATTCATCTTTATATCTCTCAAATTGAGAGTGAACTCTCCAATCTCGTGTAGCCAAGTCATGCAAAGTGTTGGTGTTTGAAAATGCTGGAGGGTTTTCAATTATCCTCATAAGAATATGGCATATCTAGGGGCAGCTAACTCCCATTCTCAACATATCATTTTAGACACAGGGCCAACTATAAGGCTTGACCCTTCTTCTACTTCAGGCTCTGCTAAACCTAGGCGGGTAGACCTCAGATTCAAATGATACCATACTAGTGCAAAACATATCCCTGAATCTATTAAGCAAATGGAAATATTATATCTCCTAATAACTCATGAAATGACACAGATCTATAGCAGCAAGTTGCAAATCTAGGAAATTCACAAGCTAAGTGAGGGCATTACTATTCTAGCTCTTCAACATAAAATGTAAAGATGATTTGAATTTGATTTTGATTTTATGTGGGTGGGGAAAGTGGATGAAAACCAAGTATGGACAACAAACTAATGGTCCTATAGCTGATTAGTGTCTGATCCATTGGGCAATTCATGAATCTCCCTTATGCATTTTGGATATCTGATACTTATTCATATATTCAAATATATGATCTATCCATTCACCTTGTAAATAGACATCAAATTTTAATCTAAATCTCATTCTTACCTAATATCCTTCTCAATAAACCTGCAACCCTATTGAATCTCTGAAGCATTTACATAATTCCTTGAATTACAAGCAACAATGAAGCAACGTACAACCTTAAGGGACTGCACTTATGATCTAGGCTCTTTGTTCAAAGACCATAAAACATTATAGCTCAACTGAGAAAGGAGACAAGATTCAAACTAAAACTAAACACTTGTTGTTTCTTATATTGATTTCCTTGAAACAATACATAAAAATGCATGAAATTAACTCACAAAGAACCTAATAAACCAGACTATACAATGAGCAAATGCTATCATACAAGAGAGAAAATGGCAGGAATGAGAAACTGATGGGATGGGAAGGAGGTATCATAGCCAAAGCAAAGCTTCATGGTCTGGAACTAGCACATCCTAGATCTTGCATGCAGATTTTATCAATTCCAAGGCTAGTTCTACTAACTATCTTCATTCTAGAGAAAACTTTCCAAAATTCCAACCCTTACAATGAAAGAAAGAAAGAATGATATAAGATGAATGAATTGCCAGATCTGATCTATGTTTAACATGTTTCCACTTAGAATTCAATCCCTTGCAACTGAAAAACCTCTCTCTACCTCTCTCTTCCATGGGTAAATCAAATCCCTCAACTGCTAATCATATCCTTTCTGTTTTGCCTTTCCAAATGCAAAATATCTCAGCAAAAGACAAAGATCTGCTAATGAACCCGGATATGTGCCAATTTATCAAATTGAAGCCAAAACATCACAAAAACTCAAAATAATCTGATACAATAGTCACTAAATACTTTCATGATGTTTTTCCACTGAATTCTACAACTGGTGACTTGAAACACCTAATAAAACACGCCATTCAATCTCTAAGAGAAAACCTTCTGTAGCATGAACCAGCCACTTCCTGTGTAGAAACTAACTGCATCATCAAAAAATTCAAATTCTCCCAATTCAGTGATATATAATATTGCATATGTAGCCTTCCAAAAACATCTAGAATATCAGTTTGAAAAATAGTCCCCCCCTTACTACAAGGTTCAAGTCTGCACTCTTTTTTCAAAAATTTAAAAATTTTCTAAAGTATCAACTTTAGAAAATAACCTTTTTGAGTTAAAATTCACTAACGTGCACCTTTTTTGAAAATATATTAAAAATTTGACATTTTCAAACATCTTATATTTTTGACTTCATATGGCCCCTCAGGTCAAACCAAATTTGACTAGGCTACCACGTAGTAGTGCCTGATTGGTCCACCTCATTGCTCAATCAACACCTACACATCTCTACCACATGGCAGTCTCACATTGGCTACTCAATCCTGCACCACATGTCACTCACCCACTTACCTGCATTACTTAACGGGCGTGCATCTTTGAAATGCGAACATGCGCTGGTCGTTGGATCGTGACACGTGTCATGATCTGAATGCTTCTCGCCTGGACCTATTGTCAAGTGCCACCTCATCATGCGTGGGACCCACTGCCACATGGCAGTGTCCCGCATTCCCGCATTACCTATCCAGTGAGCATCTTCTTTTTGCGAGCGTGCACCCACCGCTCATCTTGCCATGTGGCATGATCTCATTGCCCGGGTCCACATCAGCACATGCATACTTTGGTTCAAATTTCTTCCATCATCTTCCACCCTGGCCATCGATGGGGTCCACCACGCATGCGAGTCTAGGCTTCCAAAAGCCTAAGACATCTTACTTATTGCAATGAATGGTATTTAAAGATAAAAAATCCCATCCCCCAGCCAATGTGGGATAATGGGAATATCACTATTTTACCTCTGCTTAAAGCTTATAATCCATGGCGTGCCTTCTTTTGATGTTCATAGGGTTTCATCTGGCATGAATTGCCTCTAGCGTGGAGCTCCTCCCTTACGTGAATTGCCTATTATCCATATGTGTGGGCCTTTAACTCTACATCTAGTCTTTTGAATTGGAAATCCTTCAATGACTGTGTGGAGTGCTACTTAATCTACTCCTTTTAAAACTTCTTTCTCACCTTCTCTACAGTATAGCGATTCTCTACTATTTGGCATGAGACTTCTTCCAAGTCTATGCATGAATATCTTCATTTACATTGTCATGCCTTCTCTATTCTTAAAAATATGGACCTTTTCTTTGCCTACATGATGTTTCCTCATCTTCATTGACATGGTCTTGTCATTGCTTTGTTATGGAGATTTCTTGCATTTAGAGTTGTCTTTTTTATTGGCTCCCTTGCTATTGACTATCCATCTTTGACATTGTGTGAGTCTTTTAAGACTGGTCATTGGTTGCTCTATTATACTATGGGATTTCATCTCTTGTAGTAGCCAATGCTTTTTCTTCATTCCATCGACTTTGGGCTACTTTATGTGGGTTATTTGCTATGTTTTACAAAACAAAATTTCATTTTATGTATGCATTTCTTTCTCTGAAGACACCTCCTAGCTTTCTTCATGCGTGAGATTCCTTCTTGACTTGGTAGTTTTTTTTAAAATTTGGCATGGATTTCCTTGGGTTTAACTGCCACTGACCTGCTATGAGTTCCCCTTTTTCTTTGCTTGTTGAGCCTTCATGCATGGGACGGTGGTCCTCCAGCGGCCTCCACTCTTTTAAGAAGTTAGTCATGGTCTTTAACATGAGCCTACCCTACGTGAAGCTTTCCCCTCTTTTGTATGCCTGCTATCTGGTAAAGGTATTGCTTATTAAATTATTCTCTAGCCATTTGACATCACATTCTTTGTGCTTCTCATGCCTTGGATTGAGGCATTTAGATAAATGCAAAAATTCTCCATGGATGGAATGCATTTCCTTTGAGAGGTCACTTTCTTCATCAGGACAATCCTTTGGTGTTGTTGTCTCTATCAAGTCCAGGAATTCATCAACCTCAACCAAGAAGTAGAATGACAAACCAATAGACTCATGAATTCAGCTATGACTCCAAAGAGTTGATGGAGTAACAGATACATTCATTGTCCTATACAATAATAGATCATTAAAATTTTACTTCCTCCTCTGCTTGGCATGGAAATCCTCATGCCACATTACTTCATATAAACCAAACTATTACACTTGAGGAACCAAACAGCTAACAGCTCACACCTTTGGGACTTGCAAAATACATGGTTTCAAGAAACCTATGAGCATGTACTAATGTAGTAGTTTCATCTCTTCCAAGTATTGTTTTAGGAAATCTTTCCATTAGTCCGTTAAAGACCCTATTTAGTTCATTTTCTTGTATGAATTTCCCATCTGATGAGAATAGAACTGATAGAAAACTATGAGTAGTCAAAGAAACACTTTTCCAATCATCACATACTAATGCTAATAGACACTCCAAAAGCATTGGTTTACTCCTTTTTAAGGCACTTTTGACTTATAAGACCTTACATGCAGAAGGTAGTCATGAACCATGCCTTAAGGTGCAACCGTTTATTTTTTTTACATTGTAAAGAAGCTACAATATTTTTTGGGGCAAAGATCTTCATATTTTAGTTCCTCTTGCCAAAATACTTTTCCACATCCTTTGGTGTTCCTTGACTCCATGAACCTTCGTAAAAATGCCCATTTGGATATATTTTCTTCCCAAATTCATTTTTGACATTCAAACTCCAGTTGTGAAAACTATAGCAGGCACATTGTGTAAAAAGTCACACTCCAAATTTGAATTATTTGGAAACATGTCATTCTTGAGAGTTACCTCATGCACAATATCCATCTATTGAAAGTTTATAACAATCAGAATCATTATGATCACTACTTTCAAAACATCTTGGATCCTTACCGACTGTCACAACTTTGATGAATTTAGTCAGGCCCCAAAGTGGGTCCAGCTATAAAAAAATTTGTTTTCAAACACCTGATCATTTAAAATGATCCATTCAATCACCTAGAATTGATTCAGAAAAAATCTAACCACTGATATGTCATTAAAACTCATTTTATCATTTTATTTCAACTTGTTGATTTTGTGCCAGGAGGTCCTTTGACTAGCCTTAAAAATTTATTAGAACACTTGATTGGACTCTTAAAATTGACACATTGATTCTTTGTTTTGCATACTTTCACCCTATCGAATCTTGTCTCATGACGACATCAAGGTCAAAAGATATCGACCTCTGAACATGCCTACTTAAAATCACCTGCAGATAAACGTGTCAGAAAGCTAGAAATTGCATTTGGTTTTGGCCTTGAAAACTAGGCAACTGGGCATTTGAGATTCTAAAAACTGGGGCACTGGTTCATTATCATGAGGAGAATATAATTCTATGATTTGGACTCATGATGCATCACGCGACACATTTGGCAACGGTCTGAAGTTGGCTACCTAGATTTGCAAGAGAGGGAACATCAGTAAAAAGTGTTTTTTTGCAAATGGAAAGGTTGTGGAAAAGTGTGCAGACGGATTTGTCAAATCTTGAAAACTGACACACTTGTAGTATTTTTAGTATAGATCATAAAGGTACAATCCATTTGGTCTAGGTAATCATGGATTCAAAGTTATGACATCACGAATAGGGCTACCAATCAATCTACATTTTTTATTACTAGTGAAAACTTAAACATTGCAAATGGAATCGCATTTGAAAACTGATCAAACAAATTCATCATCAACTCAAATCCAAAATGTAGCTAGTCTCTAACCCCTAGAATATGATGCAAAAGGAAATTTCTTATTTTGGTCAACTGGTCAAAAGTTATAATACGTTAAACAGGGCTTCCCAGAATTATGTACAATGTTCAAAAGCATGAAACAATAACTGACCAACTTTGAGGGATTCAAAACCTAGTCAAACGGACTCAAAATGACTCAAAATATGACACATAGGTTCTTGGATATGGAAAATAGACACTCCCAAAGTGGTAAATCACAAAACATTTATGGGTGCAAGATATTCAATTACAAACACAACCTCCTGTCGCTATTTGACACTTAGGGTAAAATTGCAGATTTGACAATTACTTAAAACAAGACTTCACGGGATGGCTCAAAATGATCATTTAACTTCATGGAACATGCAAATGCACTGAGTGAAAGGTGCTAGAAGCATTAAACACCTCTTAGGCCTCAGACTAATAGTCGGGTACAAACTCATCAAAAAGCATTTAAGGGGCTTGATTTCTCAATAGTGCTCAAAATCGAGCCTTCAATTTTGAGCGCCAACACCAAGTACTAAATCCATATCGCCCATGTCAACAACATAAAAATCTCCTTTGAAATAATTTTTTTTGATATTTAGGGGAAGACCTCTAATCTTCCTATCACATTTGAGGATGTAGCCATCAACTACCCTCACTCTCAGGCCCTCAAACTACTCTTTTTGTATCCCATGCCTTTCAATCAACTTGGAATTAATAAAATTACGAGTAGCACCTATATCAAGAAAAGTGATAACTCACTGACCAACCAATACTCCTCTCATCTTGAATGATCCTTCTTATTGTATACTAGTGAGATTAGCCTCATTAAGTCTACCCTTGGTCTTCTCATCACCTATAGCCATTTTGTTCAACTTTCATCATATATGCCTTCCTTTTCTTTAATTGATTCCTCATTTTCAGACTGTTGGTCCAAATTTTCAAAATCAGAATCCTTATAATAAGTCCACATAACCTTGTTTTCTTTCCTCTTTGGCCTCAAAGGACAAGCATGGTGTTAGAATATATATTCCACTAATATAACTAAGAGGGGATGGGTGAATTAGTTATCCAACTATTATCATAAACATCAACCTTAAACAAACTTAACCGTATGAGTAATATAAATTGAAACTCCAACAAAATACTTAGACATAATTAACACAAAACCCTTGATCAGAGTGAAAACCTCAATGGGGATGATACCCCCAAGATGATGTACTAATATAAATATTCCTTGTTAGCGGATAGACCATGTTAGGAGTCTATTACAACATTCAATATAGATGAGTCCCTATTAGAAGATTTTGAATCCATATTAGGATATTCCAACCCTATTACGAGTTGTGTCAACCTTCTTACAAGTTGTCAAAGATAGTTGGACCCACTTCCCAAATAGCTTCAAGGTTAAGACCAATAAACCCACTATCCAAATGATCTCTATATTATTCCTTGCAGAATAATAGAATAGAATTGTACCTTCTTCCCCTATCTCTATCCTATCAATTGAACTTCTACACCTTCAGATCTTGTAACTAGATCTCATTTTTTGCATCCAATAATCCCTTGGATTGCTTACTCGAATTTAGTAAGCATTTTGCTCCTTTTTGCACTTTGCAATTTACTTCAAATCCCACTTGATATAAGTACATTCACACACTACAAATAAGGAAAAAAAATTCCTTTATACCATATTTTCATAAAAATTCCTTGAGTTGGCCTTGAGGATTTCCTAATTAATTATAATAAGATAATTAATTCAGTTACAATTACAATAGCACTATCAGCTCATAGCCTATACAAAATTTACACGTGCAATACTAGGGCTTGTGCACTCACTGACATCACCACATGACTATCCTCTATCGTTGTGTGACTAGGCACTTCTTCTTTACATCTTAGACGAAAGATAGCAATCAAACATTGTTTTCTAGTACTCTATTTCTATACTACTCTCACTAAATCAGGTACAACTATTTTACATCATTGACTTAGACTATGCATACTTAACCACATCATTAGGACATAGTCTAGAACATGTCCTTAACTACACATAACTAGATAACCAAACCATTATTTGTACAAGTAAGATCTCTGATTGTTGTTCTCCTAGTCTTCATATAAACCATGCTATGTTGATATCAATGACAAACATAATCATGAATATAACATGTCAATACTCTCCAATGCTTAGGATACTACCCCAATGTAGTATCATGAGCATTCATGCTAAGAATCTCCCTCTTTGGTATTGATGGAAATGTGAATGAAAAATATCTAAGTTCCAGGAATACCAAACTATACTTTGCTACTAATAATTTTGTTGTCATCTCAAATCCTCTTCATCAATCTGAAGTCCTTTGGCTACTAGAATTGGCATTAGTTGTTGACACCTAAAAGATCTCAACACAATACATGCAAATCCTCTCTCTTAATAGACATCAATTTTTCACTTCACACTAAAATCTCAGAATACATCAAATGCACATCAAGTGCATACTCTTGCTTCTTTTACATGAATCTTTCTAAATCTCCCTAAAGAGATATCTCTTCCTCATACATACTTATGAGTTCATCTCCCCCATTTCTTAGGAGATTTTTTTTATGTAAATTCTCTCCCTCATCAACATCAATGTCAAAGGCCTCCAAACAAATACAAAATAACTAGCAATTGTTACATACCAATTGTTATTATTACTTCTTCAATTGGCTCAAGTGTCCAAAGACATTGTTTAATACCAAATAACAAGAGTCCTCAATGAATTAGTCTATACTAAATACTCCCCCATACAAGAAGCATCAACATTCAGTCTAGTCTAACCATAGTGCTCTATACCACTGGACTGGTGCACTCTTTGCATCATCTACTTAGAAGTAGGCAAGGGCTTAACCCCAAGCATACCTCTTAGGTACTAAAAAGTATCTTTAGGAAAAGACTTCATAAAGATGTCTGCAATCTAATCTTTAGTACTTACATACTCCAATCTTATCTCCTTTTCTATTACCTTCTCTCTCAAAACATGATACTTGATAGGTATATGCTTTGTCTTATAATTCAATACAAGATTCTTAGACATACTCATTGTACTTGTGTTATCACAGTAAATGATAATAGATTTTGCAAACTCAATCCCAATATCCTTCAACATTTTCTTCATCCAGATAACTTGATTAAAGTTATTTGTTGTTGCAACATACTCAACCTCAGTTGTACTCATGAGAAATTGTCATGTTTATTTCTCAGCCAAGAAACCAATCTTCCTCCACAAAAGAATGCTCTACCACTAGTTCTCTTTCTATCATCCATATTGCCTTCCCAATATGCATCAATATATGCACACAAAATAAAATCACTTGATCTATCATACCAAATCCCATAATCAAATGTTCATTTCAAAGATTTAATATCCTCTTCACTATTGCATAATGATACTCTTTAAGATCAACTTGGAATCTAGCTACAATCTCAACTATATTTGCTATATTTGGTCTAGTGTGAGTCAAATATTGTAATCCTCTAATCATAGATCTATACTTCTTTTTCTAAACTATAGGTGTCTCACCTTTTCTAGATAACTTATGATTGGTTATCATGGGTGTACCAATAGATTTGTAACTCTTAATCATCTAATCCAAATCTTTTCAACAAGTCTTCTAGATACTTGGCTTGTGAAATGAATAACCCATCTCTACTCTGTGTAATCTGTAATCCTAGGAATAACTTTATCTCTCCTATCATGCTCATTTCCAACTCATTTTTCATCTCTTCAAAAAACTTCTCACTTTTTTTATCATTTCCCTCAACTATTATGTCATCCACAAATATTACAATGATAAATAAACCATTATCATCTTTTCTTAACTAGAAATTACCATCTATTGTACCTTTAATAAATCCAAGCTTAGTCAAATACCTGTGCAACCTTACATACTAGGTTCTAGGTGCTTGTTACACACCATACAAGTCTTTCTTCAATCTGCATACCATCTCTTTTTCTTTTGTCAAAGGGAATCCATTAGGCTGCTCAATGTAGACTTCTTCTTCAAGTTCTCCATTTAGAAAAGTTGGCTTGACATCCATCTGATAAACCTTGAAGTTCTTACTCATTTCATAACCCAAAACATCATTACTACTTCCATTTTGGCTATAGGTGCATAATTTTCCTCATAATCTATGCCTTCTTATTGTGTTTGCAAACAAGTCTTGCCTGGTTTCTCAAAAATTCTCCTTGTTCATTCATTTTATTCCTAAATATCCACTTCATTCCCATCACATTCTTGTCTTTAGGTCTAGGAATTAATTCCCACATCTCATTATTTTCAGTCTGATCCAATTCTTCTTTCATTGCTTGAATCCAATGATCATCCTTACAAGCTTAATTTGCACTTTCAGGTTCCACTTGAGAAATTAGACACAATTCCTCATCCATTATGTTTCTTCTCATCATGCCTTTATCTTTGCTCCCAATTATCTTTTCTAGAGGTTGATTCTTTATCATATTTCTACTAGAGGTAGGAGTTGACATCTCAACTCTTATCTTGTCTATAGGTTTAGACCTCTACTCTTCTATATGCTCAACACATAGCACATCATTCTATAGGTCATTGTTAGTCTCAAAGAAAACTTCAACATTTTGTCTAAAAACTCTAGAGTTATCCTCTTCTTCACCAGAATTATAATCTACCATCTTCTCTTTAGTACCAAACTTTTCATCAATTCTTACATTTGTGCATTCAAATATTGTCTTAGTTCTATAGTTTGAATATCTATATGTCTTGCTCTTTAATGAGTAGCCAAGAAACATACCTTTATCACTTCTAGGATCAAACTTACCAATGCCGTCATCTCTCTTAATGTAACATTTGCACCCAAATATTCTAAAATATTTGACTGATGGTGAATGACCAAACCATAACTCATAAGGTGTCTCGTACCTTGTCTGATCTACACTTTATTTAGAGTGTATAGTGGTGTATTAATTGCTTCTCTCCAGAATGTTTTTGAGACATCATTCTCAAATAACATTGCTCTAACTTCTTTTTCTACCAATTTATTTCTCCTCTTAGCAATTGCATTTTGCTCAGGTTTTCTAGGTGTAGACAACTATCTTTTGATTCCATTCTCTTCACAAAAGATGTTCAACTCTCTAGAGGTAAATTCTCCTCCTCCATCTAATCTTAAACATTTTATCTTAACACTAGATTTATTCTCAGTTCTATACTTAAATATCGTAAACTTCTCAAAAGCTTTAAATTTATCTTTAAGAAATGCTACCCACATTATTCTAGTGAAATCATCGACAAAAATCATAAAGTACCTTTCACTATAGAATCCTCTTGTTCTTGAAGGACCACTTAGATCTACATGAACGATCTCCAACTTCTCTATGGTAGTGAACTTCTTTCCATGAAAAGACACTTTCTTCTACTTAGCCAGAATATATTCTTTGCACACAACATTAGTAGGCTTTGTTATCTTAGGAAAGTCTCTAACTCCAAATGTGCTAGCAACCTTCACAATATTGTCAAATTTATATGAAATTTTTTTCTATGCCATAACCAACTATTATCAACTTTTTCAACCAAACATGTCATTCAGTAGGATTCAACTAAGATACATTACCTCTTGGTCTAGTTCTAGTTCTAATCATCTTACCATCCTTATCTTTGATAATGCAGGTCTGCTTTATGAACTATAGTTGATATCCCTTATCCACCAACTGTCCAATGCTCAACAAATTATGTTTCAAATCATCACCAAAATAAACATTTTTAGTGTTAGTCCTTCCATCTAAAGTGATGGATCAAATCCCTATGACAAGTTGCATTGTTACCAAACCTAACAATACCTCCTATTGACATTAAGGTCATTTTATCTATTAGTAACTCACACTTAGTCAATATACAGTTGCTACTAAGCTTTTCAGTTGCTACAAAGCTTTAGAACCTATATATAGTTCATGCCAAGTATAGTAGTATCTATCGAGTTATTTAGTACAAGTGATGGAAACTCTAGCGTTAACTAAGCTCCACAGTGTTCACCAAGTTACACAATGTTAACCATGTTCTCCAGTGTCTACCGAGCTTGCAATGTTAGCAATGTGAATCTAGTGTTGATTGAGCCCTAGAGTGTCAACCGAGTGATTCAGTATATGATGATTTTCACAATGTTCACCAAGTCACAAAGTGTTTACCGAGTTCAAGATACTTGGAAGTGATTAGTATAAACTGATCCTCTTTGTCAATTGAGTGCCAGATGATGCCAATATTTTACAGTGGTTATTGAGTATCATAATATTGCTGAGTTTTTTTTTAGAACCCAAGTTACAACAATTGGGCTAACTTTGTGGATTTTGGTAAAACTTGTATTGTAGCTAACTCTAGTAAGTTTTGATTTGGACTGGTATATATGTAATGCATTGTATCTTATCCAAATACGAGATATGAAGAGTATATAATGATCAAAATTGTTAATTAAGAGGGATACAAGTAGTATAAGGGATAGAAAAGATTTATTAATCACTATAAGATGATCATTATAATTCAAGGAATCTCAATAAAAAAAACTAGAGTTGTAGATTAGAGATCAGTCACTATTTCATCCTAACAGGTGTATCAATTAAATCCTTTAACAAGATAGACTTAACATTCTTATGTAAAATCTCTTTCCTGAGTGCACATTTCATTGTATGTTTTGTAAATCCTTTCACAAGGTGGACCTCACAGTCCTTATTGCTCCTAACAAGGCAGATCATTAGAAGTGATCAATTGTAAGCCTTAACAAGTCAACATTATACTATAATACTAAAACTTGTGGGTATCATCCCCACCCTAGTTTTACTTTCTATTTAAAAAGTTTCTGGATTACCATATCTTGTGTCAAATTGCTATGGATGTTTATTTTCTTTCATTCTTTCATGCATACAATTAGATCAAAATATTATATGAAGGATTAATTGATGAAGTTAAAATAAGTTTTATTGATTCCTAATTCACCCCTCTCCTCTTCATAACCTTGTCCACCTCATATTTCTAAGAATTTGTATCAAAGTATTGTGGTTCTCACAAAAGAAGTTTAACAGCTTGAGCAAAGATCAAAGGCAATGAAGGTATACAGGCTAGATAAGGCTATTGACAATGAAAAATTGGATCTTGAATTGGCTATTAAGAAGCTAAAGAAAGAAAGGAAGAAAATCTATTAATCATTAAAAATAAGGAAAGATCTTGCAGTACAAATGAATGACAATCTCTACACTAAAGAAAGAATCAAATATATGTCCTAAAAGAAATTTAGATGAAGCTGATGAAGCATCAAAGACCTATTAGAAAAGAATTCCAATCTTCAAGAAGAAGTTAGAAAGCTGAAAAGAGAACAAGAAATTCAATCAATTAGGTTATGTAAAGTCATGGATGGAAAAGACAAAATCAAAGAAGAGATAGAAGAAAAGAAAAATGAAATTCAACATCTACCCTTTAGCAAGTAGACTTCATTGATCAACTCACTAGTGCAAATGAAGAATTGATGAATCTAAGGTTAGAAAATGAAAGATTGCAAAATGATCTAAACACTAAAAAGAAAATCAATGAAAGGATGATGAAATCTAAAGAAAGCACGAATCAATTGAATGAAAAAGATCAGTACAGACACAAAGGAAAAGTTGGAATATTATATATAGAAGAAGGTGAATCATCCTAGCAAGGAGCTAAAAAAATCAAAGGCCTACTTCTAATAATTGTGATAAGATAGGTCATACATCAAACAAATGCTAGAGTAATAGTAAAGCAAAATTCAATGGAAAATGTTACAACTGCAATAAGCATGGTCATAGATCAAGTAAATGTAAGGAGAAACCTAAGTTTGAAGGTAAATGTCACAATTGAAAGAATCAAGAACACAAATCTTTAGAGTACAAAACCAAGTAGTGGAATCCAACAAAACAAATTTTGAAAGCAATATTTGGATGGGAATACAATACATTATGTAGATGCCACTACTGTGGTAAATTTGGGAACATTGGATTAAACTGTGTGAAACATCACATGAGGAAAAGAGATACAACTAAAAGATGTTTCATTTTTACATAACTTGGACATCTTAGTAAGAACTATATGAACATAGGAAGAATTGAATATGAAAAGAAAGCTAAGGATGACAATATCAGAAAGAAGATGAAGTAGCAATAGATACCAATTTCTTTTGAGAATGCAAGCCCAAGTCATGAAGTAAATGTCACTCAAGAGTTGGGTGACTCAAGCATTTCAAATTGAATCCTTATGGGAATAAGTGGAACTGAGATTCTGAAGTAGACATCCCTCATCAGTTCCAACCAAAAATAAGAAGAGATCTATATCAACATTCAAGATGGACTAGGATCACCAAATGGTTATGAAAATTCAAGACCTTACTGAGCTAGGTCAAGTCACAAGACCCTACCAAGCAAGGTCCAAATACACTAAAGTATTGTATGTGGAAACCGTGTTGTTGAAGACTCTATTGAGTGATAATGATTCTACTAAGCTATAAATGTATACCGAGCATTAAAGGAAGACACCCTATCACTAGGTTAGTAAATGTACCAAGCATTAATGGTGATTAAGAAGAGGAAATTTGTTAAAAAGGTGAAATTGGAGGTATTATTTCACCTCAAATTTTCAAAGCTATTAGTACAAAATAGTTTTAGATCCCCCAAGTGAATTGTTCATTTATTGTTGAAATATTTTAATTTTTTAGAAACCCTACTGAGCATGTTGTCTTCTAGTGGAAAAAACAAGAAAGGGTCTAAAATGTTGGTTCAAGGAGCTGATTGCAAGGCAAAAAAATTTAAGTTGAGTTTGGCAATTAGAGAAGCACTTCACCTAGCTGGTGCACAATTACAAATTCCTCCCAAGGTATTGCTCGTGTATGATATCTGTCCATATTATCACTATTTTATTCAAGAGTTGTGCACTCATGAGATGAATGAAGCATTGAATGAGTTATGTGTGAACAACATTCTAAAACTTGAGCATTAACATTTGGAATCCAAGGGCTTGACACACATATATCACATATGCCAAGAGACTTCCAGGTCAAGTGGATAAGATTTATCCTGGGCTATGTGCATAATGGACAGTTATGGTTGGAGAAACCTATTTAGATATTGAAGAAATGATTCACAAAATCATTGGTCTTCCAATGTGGAACAAAGCCAAAATAACCAAAACCCTAGATTAGGTTGAATTGTGAAAGCAAACTCTTATTGAGTGGGATGGTAGAGGAATGAAGACAAGTGGAATCATAGAGGAACTAAAGTTTGGAATTCATGTGATCGCTCATAAGATCTATAGCTCCAATCATCTCAACAATGTGTCATGTGAGGCATTTGATCTGGCTCTCAAATTAGTGAAGAATAACATGGCATTCGACCTTACTGAATTGTTATTGAATTAGTTCAATAAGAACATGGAGAGCATCAAAGGTTCCAAGAATAGTCCATGTAAGTCTGGTTGACTCTTGACTTGTTTATTCTTCTTTGTACAAAAATTCTTCCCTTCTAAAGGTACAATAGTATGGAGAAAAGATGTACCTATTTTATATCAAATAAATGAGTATATAGTAGAAATGGGTGAAATTTTTGATAGCATCATGGACAGCTACTTTAAATCATTCATATAAAAGATGCAAATTAGATATAGGATACCTAAGAAGCCTGTAGAAGACTACAAGGATGATATCTATTTCATGGTGGACTGTGACAAAGTGTATATTCAAGCAGTCAAATGTAGAGTGGCATGGGTTAAGCCTCTAGAGTATGAGGTTAACATTGATGACACCAATGATATCATTGGGGCATTGTTGAATGAGCATGTGGATCCTAAAGCACCTTATTTTGGAACTTATGAAGAATCAAAGGCAAGGATAGAACTTGAAATTAAGATTCCTCAAGTAGTTGACAAAGTAAGAAAAATGATAGAAAAACTAAGACAAGCAAGTTCTACTCTCCTATTGACAGAAAGAAAAGGTGATGATGTAGAAGAAGATGGTGCATAGGATGAAGATGAGGAAACTAGATCTGAGGAAGAAGAGTCTATAAGGAAGAAAGGTAAGGTTATCACAACTAGACCTACTAAGTCATCGCATATTGTATTCACAAGAAGGGCACCAAAGTCCAAGAAGAAAGTGAAGCTAGGTGAAGAGGATGCTGAGTAGATTATCTTTGAAAAGCCTGCACCTATACTTCAAAAAAGGTTAAAGAAATTAGAAGGAACTGACATGGCTTGTTTCAAAATCCTTAAATATGGATAAGGGAATGTAGATGAGAAAAGACAAATTTAGCATGCTATTACAACAAAATTAGGAAAATGGAAGTATTATCTTGATGAGTTTACTTAGAAAATTCCTAATGAGCTTATGTAAGCAATCAAGCCTAGATGGGAGCATGCAAAGAAGACTACAAAAGACATCTTTGCATAGACTCTTAGGCAACTCATGATGAGTTTGAGTGAAAAGGAGGTGAAAAAATCTTTAAAGGAGAATGAACAAAAGTTCACTCTCAAGATGAACACATGCATGATACTTCTCAAAGACATAGAATATGTAGTGAAGGTAGCTACAAACACATGGAAGAAAATCTACAAATTGGATCAACCTAATGATTTTTTTGTTCATGGTAATGAAAAAGATGACGATGATGATTAGGAAGAGAATGTGGAAACAAAAGATGATGAAGTAGATGATATAAATATGGATGATGAGGAGGTAGAATAGGAAGCTATTGGAGGAATTCTTCTAGGGATTCAAAGTATTGAGGAAACTTATGTAAAGAAGATTGCAACAATAGTAATGACCTTATTTCCTCATTCTCTAAGAGAATCCTTAGAGAAATCTAGCTCAGAGAAAGCTTCTACCAATTTGTTTGTGGGTACCACTACAACACCAAGCACCCAACCAAGCTTAGGACCTATTCAATTGAGTATTCCACTAATTGAAGTAATGAGCACTTCATCTACTTAGCAGCAAGTTCCCTCATCATCAGCTTTAATCATGCAACAACAAGTTATTTCTACTATTAGTTCGATATATACATTTCTTGCTAGCCCCTTAGTTTCTACTATTATTTATATTCTACATATGTTCATAGCTAGTACAATGATAGTTGAGAACAAGTCTCAACTGATTACTATAGTTTTAGATAAGGGTAAGGGTAAATAAGAATAAATTGATCTAGATGAGGATATAGTTATTCCAAATTGGGATATCTCTAATCTCACTCCTGATCAAATGAACACCATGGGTAAATTATTGCAAAAGAGAGCTAAACAATAGAAGCTTAGAGAAGAGAAGAGAAATGAAACCTAAGTGCTTGAAGATATAAAGGACATATTTTTAAATGCACTAAGTATTGAGGTTGGTAGTACTCAACCTATTTTGGACTAGTTAGCAGAAGTTGTCAACAAATTCAATGAAGATTTGAATGGATAGGATAAGTTGCTAAAAAGAGTAGAAAGAAAGTTTGAGAACAAGGTATTGGAACAAGTGGCACAAAAAATTACAACAAACCAAGTAGAATTATCTACTATTCTTGTTTCACTAGAGACATTTGTAAATAATGTCACTTCATTATTGGTCAAGTTGTGTGATATGTCTATCTTCACCAAGGATATCAAGGAGAAATTGTCCAAGATAGATGAAGACATGAAGAAAAGTGTACACCAATTTTCACTTGACCTAAGTTATAGCTTTGCTCATTATTCAAAGATCAAATTTCTAAAAAATTTGCACGCAAAATTATTAAGGGAAGAAGCTAGGATCAAGGCCACACTTGCATAAATCCAAGGCATGATTCTTCCAAATATGGATGCATTGTAGACACACATTGCATATGCTAAGACACTCATCCATGACAATAACTTCTCCATAGCTAATCACATGATGGAGTTATCAGTAGAATTTCATATTGCATTACATATAAGTAAGGTGTCATAGGAAAATTAGGACAAGAAAATGACATTAATACTGAAGGTACACTCTAAATTCTTGTCACATTTTGGCATTAACATTTAGTATACAACTTTGGCATTTATGTCAAAAAGGGAGAGAAGTATAGATGAATGTATATATGTATAACAAGGGGGAAGTTAATGTAAAGACATGTAAAATATGTGTGTGTGTGGGGGGGGAGTAGTATAGTATTATATAGATACATGAACAGATAAGTCGAAAATATCTTTTACAAAAGCAATTTTGAAAAATATGAAAGATAGAGTATGTTACTGAGTTATAGACACGAAATGGTGATAAGAAAATATTTTCACTTGTAATTTTGAGTATTCAATTTTTGGGATGATAAGTGTTTGTGTCACTAATACCAAAGGGGGAGATTGTTGATATTAAGGTCAATTTTTCTATTAGCGACTCACACTTTTTCAATAGATAGTTGCTATCGAGCTTCAAAACCTATGTATAGTTCATGCCAAGTATAGCAATATCTACCAAGGTTTTCAATATAAGTAATGGAAACTCTAGTGTTAACTAAGCTCCATAATGTTAATCAAGTTACACAATGTTAACTATGTTCTCCAGTATCTATTCATCTCATAGTGTTAGTGATGTGAATCTAGTGTTGACCGAGCCATGGAGTGTCAACCAAGTGATTTAATATATGCAGAGTTTCACAGTGTTTACTGAGTCACACAGTGTTGACTAAGTTCATTGGAAGTGATCAGTATGAACAAAGCCTCTTTGTCAATTGAGTGCTAGACAATGCCAATTGTTAATAGTGGTTACCAAGTATCCAAACATCACCAAGTTTTTCTTTAGAACCTGAGTTACAATAGTTGGGTTGACTTTGTGGATTTATTGTATTATTTTTGACTCTAGTAAATTGTGATTTAGATTGGTATATGTGTAATTCATTGTATCATATCCAAATAAGAGATATGATGAGTATATGATGAGTAGAAGTGTGAATTAAGAAGGCTACAAGTAGTATAAGGGATAGCAATGATTTATCTATCACAGAAAGATGATCATTACAATTCAAGGAATCTCAACCAGCAAATCAGAGTTATAGATCAGTGATCATCCACTAGTTCATCCTAATAGGTGTATCAGTTAAATCTTTTAACAAGGTAGACTAAACAATCTTATGTAAAATCTCTTTACTGAGTGAGGAAACCCTTGATCAAAGGGAAAACCCTAGTGGGGATGGCACCCACAAGATGATGTACTAATATAAATATTCCTTAATAGATGATAGACCATGTTGGGAGTATGCTACAACATTTAGTACATATGAGTCCCTATTAGGAGACTTTGAATCCCTATTAGGAGATTCCAACTCTGTTACGAGTTGTGCCAACCCTGTTAAGAGTTGTGAAAGATAGTTGGACCCACTGCCCAAATAGCTTTAAGGTTAAGACCAATGAACCCATTGCCCAAATAATCTTTGTATTATTCCTTGAAAAATAATAGAACTAAATTGTACTTCATTCCTCTATCTCTTTCCTATCAACCAGACTTTTACACCTTTAGATCTTGTAACTAGATCTCATATTGTGCATCCAATAATCCCTTGGATTGCTTAATTGCATTTAGTAAGCATTCTATTCCTTCTCATACTTTGAAATTTACTTCACATCCCACTTGATACAAGTACATTCACACACTACAAATAAGGAAATCAACTTTCCTTTATAACATATCTGTAGTGCCTCTCGTTTTTGCAGTTTGTACCTTGTCTATTTTTGATTCGAGAGATACTTGATACTCTTTTGATATTTGTACCTTGAGATGACCTGAGGGTCGAATGTTATAGTTTTATTTTTTGTACCATAGATGCTTTGTTGTTGTGTTGTTCAGTTTATCACATTTGCATGTTGATGCTATTTTGAGATGACAATAGATCTATGGTATCTGATTATCTAGTTATATGATGTATTGGTCACATCTATGGTTTTTTGTGATGTGATGGACCTTATGCTTTGGTTATTTACTTCATTCTCATCTTTTATGATTAATGTGAATGTGAGTGGTGTAAATGGATTAATGAGTTACTTAATGCTTTAATTGCTTCGGTTGTTATGTTATATCTAATTGCACTTGATCATGTGTTTTAGTGTGCAAGAATTATATCCCTGGCAGTGGCCTATGGAGTTAGTGATCCAGCTGTTCATATTTTTCTAATGTTGCTCCTATATGGTCGACGTATCCTTATTTAGTTGTTTTATATTAAAACCTTTCGGTGATTAGCAAATTTGAAATCAGTTGCATTATGTGATTAGACCAATGAACATGTCTGTGCATTTAGAAGTTTGCATTCGTCACGAAAGTGTTAAGTGATTTTCTGTAATTTTGTGTTTTTGGGTTTTAATCTTTTGGATTTAATTTCTGGCAGCTTTGCCTTAGGTGAATTTCCATTATGGATAATAACCTATTTTCATTTGGGTTTTTTCAGAGTTTAACTACTCTAGCTAGCTATTTTCCATTATCAGCTATTCACTCAAAATGAATAAATATTGGAAAAGTGAATTCATTATTCACTTCTCACATTTTAGAAAATTGAGTTTGGAGAGAAAATTTGGAAATCCTCTTCTAAAGGATTATTGTTTTGCTCGTTGTGGGAGTTGTGAGCGTGGGATCTTTGCGAGGTTGGTCTCCTTGGATTTAGCTCGAGGAGTTCTCGCTTTGCCGACAGTTTTAGCAGTTTCGACGTAGTATTTGTTTTAATCTACGGGTTTCAATTTTGGCCCCTTTTGCTGTCAAGTAGGGCCTTCCTGTTTTAAGGTTTTTGCTCTATTTTTGCTTCCATTTCTTGTAGCATTATGTTAGGAGGTTGTGAACTAGTGTTCCCCTCC
This sequence comes from Cupressus sempervirens, assembly GCA_028749045.1. NCBI lineage: Eukaryota > Viridiplantae > Streptophyta > Pinopsida > Cupressales > Cupressaceae > Cupressus > Cupressus sempervirens. Next base: position 582,100,646 of record CM053784.1, on the reverse strand, counting down.
ATTTCTGGATGCTAGTTCTGCCCAGTTGGTCGAGTATGAACGTTTTACCTATTTTTGAAATGGGGGTTTGGGTTTTTGGGCCGTTATGCTAGCCGTTTTTGCATACGGTGTCCGTTTTCAATTATTTTTGAATTTTTGGGGTTTTTGAACCCAAAGGCCAAATGGGTTTTAATTTTGGATTTTTTCCAAAATTTGAGGTTTTTACCTCATTTTACGTGCTGCCCTATTTTCTCGAGTTTCTCGAAACATTGTGGTTCGTGGACTTGGATGATACATTTGGATACTAGTCGAAACACTTTTGCATATTTCATTGCTTTGGGATGTGTGTAGCATCTGTCATCTCAATTTTGGTTCGGTTGATTGACTTCTGTTTGCATTCTCATCTTGTCCTTCTGTATGATCTCTGTGATGGTGGTGCACCACACACATGTACATTGTCGAGTGACCTGTGGGGCCTAATCTTTCATGGTACTTCTGAAAGTTGTGACCATTGGGGTTGGGTTGGGAGTTTGCATGCCTTCGGACACTCATTGTTGGATGAGCATGGGTAGGGTAGGGTAGCATATGGAGGGGGCTTCTATCCTACAACCTGGTGACTACTTCCTGGTTGGCAGAGGAAGTTTTATATAAGTGATAATTAAATTAAAACTTGGGGTGGTAATAACATTAAAGATAATAAATGGTACTTTTGTGTATTGGCCTTCTGTTGAGGGAGTTGAGCTACACAGTATATTGGCCTTCCATTGAGGGAGTTGAGCTACACAGATCCGAGCTTGGGCTCTTGATGCCAAGCGACTCTCCATGATGTCAGTCCCTACATAGTAGCCCATTGAGGTGTTTGACTAGGACCTGTAGTTTATGCATCATCTTTGTCCTGGATTCAGTCATCATATTTCTTGGCATGTGTGTTAGCCATGGTTGTTGTTTTGTGTGTGTGTGGTTGGATCATTATCTCCATCAGCACGGTGGGTGTGGACCTACGGGTGTCACATGGTTGGGAGGCGTAGCTACCTTCACCACTGCTAGGGACCAATGTACAAAGATGGTCTATTATTCTAGCATGATCGTTGTTGGATGTGTCACTTGGTACTTCAATTTGCGGAGTATGCTTTCTAGTGATTTATGATTTCATTGGGATGTTGTGTTCCATGTTTACATGATGTTGGCTTTACGCATTCCTTGTTATGATGTTTAGCATATAGTAGATGATCTTATCTGATTACAGGGTTGTCTTATGTTACTACTAGCATGTTAGATTTCATTTACTTATATTGTAGCATGTTTAGTAGTGATGTCCCTATCACAATAGCATCGATGATCTGATCAGTGACTTGGGATGTTAGGCGCGAGGGATGGCTAGGGCCCAAGATGGTCTTATGATGCCATTGATGGTTGGGAGGAACCGCATACTTACTTGGTTATTCTATTCATTGTGATGTTATTTTAGTTGTTGTGATGTTTCCTTTTTGTACTTTCCCTTGTTTGTTTGATAGATGGTTAGATTTCATTTTCTGTATTTCAGTTACTCAATTCTAGTTTGAGTGTTCTGGCCTCGAGATGTGGATTTGGTGCTCCCTGGTGTGGAGGTTCTTTTGTCATTTTTTCCCCATTTTTGAGTTCTAGAAGTGTTTTTGGTTTTGTATGGGTGACATTTGTTCAGCAGTGTGCGACATTTAAAAAGTATCACACTCCCATACAAAATGTATTGTACGACTCTGTAAAATGTCGCATGCCTCTTTGAGAAGTGTCGTGCGACACTTTCCAGTATTGCACACCTCTTAGAGTTGTGTTGCGCAACATTGTTAAAGTGTCGCATGCTTTTAGGAAAAGTATCGCCCAGTCTCTGAAAATGTTGCACGCCTTCTTGAGAAATGTCGCGCGAAACTTTTTTATACTGTAGTAAAGTATCACACAATTTTTGTAAAAACCTGTGCGGGTGGACAATGGGCACTTTTCGTCATGATCCAAACTTTTTAAGAGTTGATCCGGGTACCCTTTTGGGAGTTCTTTGACCCTATGTTGTTGCATTTTGATTTCTGTTGGTTTTTCTTGAAATCCAATTTTTTGGTTTTTGTTTTAGTCCTTCGAAGTTTAAAATATATCACTTAAGTATAAGTTGATGTATATTTAATTTCTTATACTTAAGATATATTTTAATATATGCAACGATTCATTTGAGATGGGTTTCAGACCTCTATGGGCTAAGATTAAGATTCTAGGAAATTTTAGGGCTTTAGAATTCAAACTTAGCCATTTTTCAAGAGTCTGTTTTGATCTTTTAGCTCGGTTGATCTCTTATGTTTTCTTGTTTGTGTTTTGGTTAGTGGTGATGTTTGGAGATCCATTGAGTGTCAGGATGGTCATTATGTCTTCCGTTGCGATCTGTATGATCTGTGTATGTTGTTGTCATGTGCACTTACACTTGGAAAAAAAATTATTTTGGCTTGTTTTTCATCCTTGTTCCAAGGATCTCCGAGCGGGGCATTATATCTAGTATCAAAGCCCATGTTGCAACATTGGGATCTCTGTGTTATGCTTCTACTATGGTTTTGTTTGTTGTTGTGTGTTGCTTTGTTATGTTTATTTATTTGTTATCTTGCTCATTCTTGGTTTTTACTCTTATGCTTGTGACCCGATGGTTCTGACATTGTCTTATTGCTCCCTTTCAATGATGCCTCCTGCATGTAGACCTGGTGGCCGTGGTGGTACCCACAGTGGTAACTGTGGAAATGAGCACCATGAAGAGGAACGTCAGGGAGGAGGGGGAGAACATGGTAATATTGATGATCAAAATGGCATAGGGGCGATGATGCCTATTCTCCAGCAGATTCTTGCTCTTTTAGGCCCTCGTGTTGAGGAGCGCCAACAGAATCAGAATCAGGAAGAGGGATCTCATCATGGAGATTCCCATCAGTCTAAGCATAGAGAGGAGGAATGTGAATGTGAGCATTCTCTTACTCCACCAGGTGGCAGAGGACATCGTCGGGGTGGTAGAGACCGCAATAGTGAGGACTCCATCAGGTTGGATATCATGAAGCCCCTTCAGAGTTCCAAACCACCACCATTCGATGGTAGGGTAAGTGGCCTCAAGGTTGAGACTTGGTTGTTGGACATGGAGCGTTGCTTCACCATGTATCCATATTCAACCAACATGAGGGCCCATTGTGCAATTATGTAGTTGAGGGACCACGGATCCATTTGGTGGAATATTGAGAGTCAGAAGCTTCAGCTTAGCATCACATATATATATGTGTGTGTGTGTGTGTGTGTGTGTGTGTGTGTGTGTGTGTGTGTGTGTGTGTAATTTACGCTTTGCATAGATGCTTCTAACATATAGTATAAATATATTAGATTTTTTTTTATTTGTGTTAGGTGTACTAAATATTTTAGCGTTCTCCTCTTACTTTTCAATGTCTTTATTTTTTGGTTATTTAGATAGGTAGTTTTCCATGTTTACTCATCTAGTCAGCGCTTAAGCCCATGCCTCATCTATGGTTTTAGTTCTTATCCATACATATAATATTAGCACATATATATATTCGTGTATACTTATAAGTATGTGTATATATATATATATATATATATATATATATATATATATATATATTAGTTGCCTACTTACATATGTAATGCGTGTATTACATATATACCTCAAGTATTTATTATATTTTTCGTTATTTTCTTTTTTAGGCTTTTAAGTTGTTAGGGTATTTCTTAGTTGCTTTGATATATATATATATATATATATATATATATATATATATATATAGTGTTACATATATGCATTTATATATATATAGATATACATATATGCATATATATATATACATATTTATATATATAGATATATATATATTCATATATATATATATATATACATATTTATATATCTTTGTTTGTATTTTTGTAGATATATATATATATATATATATATATATATATATTTATTTATTTATTTATTTATATTTATATTTATATACATATATATAACATTTTTTAGCTTTTGTTTGTCTTGGTCTTCAATAATAATTTATTTAAGTTTTATTTTTATTTTTAATTTTAATTTTTGTTTTAATTTTTAATATTTAATTTTATTTTCATTATTCTTTATTCATTTCTTTTCATCTCTTTTTATTCTTATTTTTAACTGTATTTTCTTTTCTTTTCTTTTCTTATTTACCTTTTTTTTGTGTGTTGACTTTGGTTTTAGTCTTTCCCCCCTATTGTCTTGTTTTGTTTTTATATATTTTTATTTATTTATTATGTTTTTTGGTTTAACTTTGGGGTTGGTGCTTTCTTCTCTTTTTCCTGTTCTCCTATATATGGTGAGTCTTTACTAAATCTGCTACTTACTTTATTTGACATCTCTTTCTCTCTCATCCTGATGATGGATCACGTAGTGTGATTCGAAACGTTGATGACAAAAATCTCCACACAATCTAATCTAGAAATTGATTAACATAACTAAGATGGATTGTAGAAATCTTATCGCATTAATCACAGATCTCACCTAGGAGATTTTTGAGGAGAGATTTTGAGAGAGATTATTATCTCCTTAGTACAGGGAGGCCCGTGCTAATGAGTTCCATGCTATTTGTCAAGGGAAGATGACTGTGGATCAGTACGAGATCCGGTTCTTTGAACTTAGGCAGTATTCATGCTACAATAATGATGATTTTCTCTTAGCGCGTCATTTTATCTAAGGCCTAATGGATTCCCTCATTATAGAAGTCCATATGCATCAGCCTAGGACTCTTGTGCTCATGGTAGAGAAGGCACGTATTGCAGAGGAAAATCTAGCTAGAGGTTTCAGTAGTAGATCTGGTTCTCAGAACCAGGGTACTAGGAATGTAGGGCAAGATGCACAGTTTACCCAATCCTCGAGAAAGGGTCAAGCCCTATCAAAACCGACTCAGGGTGGTAAACATAATGGCCCTTAGCAAAATTTTTGGGGTAAGGGAGGTGGTCAGTCTTCTGGTAACTTAGGGAAGAAAGGAGATAATCAGAACAGAGGACAAAAATCTCAGCAGGATCGTCCTCCTCAAAATAGTCAGTAGACTTCCAGCAGAGGTAGTGCACCATATCCTAGTGCTACTCAGAGTGGTTATGGGACAGGACCCAACTTTTATGGGAATTGTTATTCTTGTGGCCAACCTGGCCATAAATCTTATGATTGTCCCATCAAACCATCTACAGGACTTGGTGGCGCAGCAAGATTTGAGCCTACTGTAGGAGATGTGGGTCAAAATCATAGAGTCTTTGCGGCAGTTGACAACCGTCAAGCTGAGCATCAAGGTATGGTAGTCGAGGCAATAGGTATGTTGCATGGTATTTCAGCTTCAGTTTTGTTTGACTTTGGTGCTACCGATTCTTTCATCACACCATCTCTTGTTCAGTGATGTGGGCTAGTGGCAATGCGTCAGGTTGATAGGTGGTAGGTTGAGTTAGCCACAGGTTCTAAGGTGGTTGTTGACTCATTGGTTAGGAGTTGTTTGGATTTGGGAACCCTCACCACCACAATGGATCTGCGCATTCTACCTCTAGGATCGTATGACATTGTGTTGGGCATGGATTGGTTAGCCGCCCATCAAGCCAATATCGATTTCCATCATAAGGTGGTACAGTGTGTGGATGACACAAGTGGGCAGGTGGAACTTTTGGGAGTTCAGCGACCAGTCTCACTTCGTATGATCTCAGCTAATCAGCTAAAACGGAGTTTGCAGAAGGGTTGTTAGTTGTTTCTTGTATCTCTCAGTGATCTTGAGGAAGCCAAGAGCCATATGGTAACACTCGATGATCACCCACTCCTTCGTGAGTACGTTGATGTGTTTCTTGATGAGATTCTAGGTATGCCACCATAGCGTGACATTGATTTTCAGATTGATCTTGTACCAGGAGCATAACTGATTTCACGAGCTCCTTATTGCATGACTACTTAGGAGTTGAGTGAGCTCGAATTGCAGTTGGAGGAATTATTGGCCAAGGGCCATATTTGTCCTAGTGTATCCCCGTGGGGTGCACCAGTCATCTTCGTGAAGAAGAAGGATGGTTTTTTGCCTTTGTGCATTGACTACTGGTAATAGAATAAGCTAACGGTGAAGAACCGTTATCCTTTGCCAAGGATAGATGACTTGTTTGATCAGATGAAGGGAGCACGAGTGTTCTCAAATGTTGATCTAAAGTTGAGATACCATCAGCTTCGTATGCAAGAGGCTGATATTCATTGAACAACATTTTGTACACAATATGGGCATTATGAGTTCATAGTTGTACCTTTTGGGTTGACCAATGCGCCATCAGTGTTCATGAGTTTGATGAATGGGGTATTTTGCATGTACCTTGATCAGTGTGTCATTGTGTTTTTGGATGACATATTGATCTACTTGAAGATTGTGGAGAAGCATGAAGTCCATTTACATCAAGTATTGCAGTGCTTGAGAGACCATCAGTTATATGGTAACTTGAGTAAATGTGGGTTCTTCCAGTCAACGGTGAAGTATTTGGGACATATCATCACTGGTGATGGAATTGCAGTGGATTCAGAGAAGATTCGTGCTATCATGGATTGGCCGGCACCCACTAATGTCTCAGAGGTTCGTAGTTTCATGGGATTAGCAAGTTACTACCATTTCTTTGTGAAGTATTTTTCACGAGTAGCCCATCCCATCACTTCTCTTCAGAGGAAAGGGAAGAAGTTTGTTTGGTCAGACTAGTGCGAGGTAGCTTTTGTTACTCTTAAGGAGTGTTTGACTAGTGCACCAATCCTTGTAGTACCTAATCTTGTAGGTGATTTCATGGTTTGCACAAATGCTTCATTGGAAAGCATGGGTGCGGTGTTAATACAAGATGGTCGAGTGATTGCTTTTGAGTCTAGAAAATTCAAGGACCATGAACTAAACTACCCCACTCATGATTTGGAACTTGTGGCCATAGTGCATGCCCTTTTCCGTTGGAGGCATTTTCTTTTGGGACACAAGTTTGAGTTTTATAGTGATCATAGGAGCTTGCAGTATATCTTTAGTCAACCAAACCTGAATGCATGATAGCGTTGTTGGATGGATTTCCTATGCGAGTATGACTTTGATATTCATTACATCAAAAGGAAGGAGAATGTCATCGCAGATGCCTTGACCAGGAGGCGACATGAGGTATCATTGATGTCTCTGGGAGTGGATTTGCGAAGCCATATTTTGGAAGCTTTGCCTAGTGACTCTTGGTATCAGGAGGTGAGGGTGGAGATCAAGTTTGGATGTACCCTTGAGGGGAGATTTTCAGGTTATATGCTTGAGTCTGATAGACTATTGCGACACTCAGGGCATATTAGTGTACCCTTGGCGGGTGATCTTTGTACCTTAGTTTTGTTAGAAGCGCATCGTGCATCATATTCTGCACATCCTGGAGTCAAGAAGATGCATGCTGATCTCAAACAGGTGTACTTCTGGGTAGGGATGAGATGCGATGTTGCTGAATTTGTTGCTAGATGTCTTGAGTGCCAAAGAGTGAAGGCAAAGCATTAGCATCCGATGAGTCTTTTGCAGCCACATACCATTCCAGAGTGGAAGTGGGATACGATATCTATTGATTTTATCATAGGGTTGCCTATTTCATCGCGGAGACATGATTGTATCATGGTGACAGTGGACAAGTTGTCCAAGGTAGCACATTTTTCACCCATGAGAGCATCCTACATTGCTTCTTCTCTAGCCCATGTTTTCATGGTGGATATTTTTCATTTGCATGGGATCCCTCATCAGATCATTTCGGATAGAGATCCAGTGTTTACTTCTGCACTATGGACGTCTCTACAGCATGCATTGGGCGCTCAACTCAATTTTAGTTCAGCCTATCACCCAGAGACCGATGGTCAGACTGAGAGAGTAAATCAAGTTCTAGAGGATATGCTTTGCATGTATATTATGGATAGGCAGGTGAAGTGGGAGGACTATTTATACCTTTTTGAGTTTGCATACAACAATGGGTATCATAGTTCTCTTGGCATGTCACCTTTTCAGGCCTTGTACGGTAGACCATGCCATACACCTTTGAGTTGGGATCATTTGGAGGACTGAGTTCTTTTGGGTCCAGAGATGCTTCAGGATATGGAGTAGCAGGTTGTTCACATTAGGGAGCATTTGGTTACTGCTCAGGACAGGCAGAAGAAGTATGCAGATGCCCATAGGTTGGACCGTCACTTTTCTGTTGGTGACAAGGTGTTTTTGAGAGTGCGGTCGAGGAAGAGCCCTATCCATTATGGGAAAGGCTCTAAGTTGGTGCCACATTTTGTCAAACCTTTTGAGATCCTCGAGAGGATTGGTCATGTTGCTTATCGACTAGTGTTGCCACCTAGCCTATCGTGCATACATGATGTTTTCCATGTTTCTATTTTGCGGCAGTATATCCCTAGTGTGACCCATGTCCTTGATTGGGATGCTTTGTAGGTAGCGGACAGGTAGCTTACTTTGGAGCCCATTCATATCCTACAACAGCGAAGGCTAACCTTGCGAGGTTGGGACATAGAGTAGGTAAGGGTCCAATGGGACCCAAGAGATGAGACCTCTGCAACTTGGGAAGATGCTACACGACTGAGGGGATTGTACCCCTACCTTTTTGCTGGCTTCTAGGAGTAAGCCTATGCTAGTGGGGGAGGATGTAGTGCCTCTCGTGTTTGCATTGTGTACCTTGTCTATTTTTTATTCGAGAGATACTTGATACTCTTTTGATATTTGTACCTTGAGACGACCTGAGGGTCGAATGTTCTAGTTTGATTTTCGTACCATAGATGCTTTGTTGCTATGTTGTTCAGTTTATCACATTTGCATGTTGATGCTATTTTGAGATGACAATAGATCTATGATATCTGATTATCTAGTTATATGATGTATTGGTCACATCTGTGGTTTTTTGTGATGTGATGGACCTTATGCTTTGGTTATTTACTTCATTCTCATCTTTTATGATTAATGTGAACGTGAGTGGTGTAAATGGATTAATGAATTATTTATTGCTTCAATTGCTTCAACTATTATGTTATATGCAATTGCACTTGATTGTGTGTTTTAGCATAGAGGAATTATATCCCTGGCAGTGGCCTATGGAGTTAGTGATCCAGCTATTCATATTTTGCCAATGTTGCTCCTATATGGTCGACGTATCCTTATTTAGTTGTTTTATATTAAAACCTTTCGGTGATTAGCAAATCCGAACTCAGTTGCATTATGTGATTAGACCAGTGAACATGTTTGTGCATTTAGAAATTTGCATTCATCGCAAACGTGTTAAGTGATTTTTTGTAATTTTGGGTTTTCGGGTTTTAATCTTTTGGATTTAATTTCTGGCAGCTTTGCCTTAGGTGAATTTCCATTACAGATAATAACCTATTTTCATTTGGGTTGTTTCAAAGTTTAACTACTCCAGCTAGCTATTTTCTGTTATTAGCTATTCACTCAAAATGAATAAATATTGGAAAAGTGAATTCATTATTCACTTCTCACATTTTGGAAAATTGAGTTTGGAGAGAAAATTTGGAAATCCTCTTCTGAAGGATTATTGTTTTGCTCAATGCGGGAGCTGTGAGTGTGGGATCTTTACAAGGTTGGTCTCGTTGGATTCAGCTCGAGGAGTTCTCGCTTTGTCGACAGTTTCAACAGTTTCAGCGTAGTATTTATTTTATTCTACGGGTTTCAGTTTTAGCCCCTTTTGCTGTCAGGTAGGGCCTTCCTGTTTTAAGGTTTTTTCTCTATTTTTGCTTCCATTTCTTGTAGCATTATGTTAGGAGGCTGTGAACTAGTGTTCCCCTCCGTTTCTGGATGCTAGTTCTGCCCGGTTGGTCGGGTATGAACGTTTTACCTATTTTGAAATGGGGGTTTGGGTTTTTGGGCCGTTATGCTGGCCATTTTTGCATACGGTGTCCATTTTCAATTAATTTTTGGATTTTTGGAGTTTTTGAACCCAAAGGCCAAATGGGTTTTAATTTTGGAATTTTTCCAAAATTTGGGGTTTTTACCTCATTTTGCGTATCGCCCTATTTTCCTAGGTTTCTCAGCACATTATGGTTCGTGGACCTAGATGATCTGTTTGGATACCAGTCAGAACACTTTTACATATTTCATTGCTTTGGGATGCATGTAGCATCCATCATCCCAATTTTGGTTTGGCTGATTGACTTCTATTTGCATTCTCATCATGTCCTTGTGTATGATCTCTGTGATGATGGTGCGCCACACACATGTACATTGTTGGGTGACCTATGGGGCTCGATCTTCTGTGGTACTTCCAAAAGTTGTGATCATTACAGTTGGGTTGGGAGTTTGCATGCCTTTGGGCACTCATCGTTGGATGGGCATGGGTAGGGTAGGGTAGCATATGGAGGGGGCTTCTATCCTACAACTTGGTGACTACTTCCCGGTTGGCAGAGGAAGTTTTATATAAGTGATAATTAAATTAAAACTTGGGGTGGTAATAACATTAAAGATAATAAATGGTACTTTTGTGTATTAGCCTTCCATTGAGGGAGTTGAGCTACACAATGTATTGGCCTTCCGTTGAGGGAGTTGAGCTACACAGATCTGAGCTTGGGCTCTTGATGCCAAGCGACACTCCATGATGTCAGTCCCTACATAGTAGCTCAGTGAGGTGTCTGACTAGGACCTTTAGTTTATGCATCGTCTTTGTCTCGGATTCAGTCATCATATTGCTTGGCGTGTGTGTTAGCCATGGTTGTTGTTTTGTGTGTGTGTGGTTGGATCATTATCTCCATCAGCACGGTGGGTGTGGACCTATGGGTGCCACGTGGTTGGGAGGCGTAGCTACCTTCACCACTGCTAGGGACCGGTGTACAGAGATGGTCTATTGTTCTAGCATGATCGTTGTTGGATGCGTCACTTGGTACTTCGATTTGCGGAGTATGCTTTCTAGTGATTTATGCTTTCATTGGGATGTTGTGTTCCATGTTTACATGATGTTGGCTTTACGCATTCCTTGTTATGATGTTTAGCATATAGTAGATGATGTTATCTGATTACAGGGTTATCTTATGTTACTACTAGCATGTTAGATTTTATTTGCTTATATTGTAGCATGTTTAGTAGTGATGTCCCTATCATGATAGCACCAATGATTTGATCAATGACTTGGGATGTTACGCGCAGGGGATGGCTAGGGCCCAAGATGGTCTTATGATGTCATTGATGGTTGGGAGGAACCGCGTACTTACTTGGTTATTCTATTCATTGTGATGTTATTTCAGTTGTTGTGATGTTTCCTTTCTTTACTTTCCCTTGTTTGTTTGATAGATGGTTAGATTTCATTTTTTGTATTTCAGTTACTCAATTCTGGTTCGAGTGCTCTAGCCTCGAGATGTGGATCTGGTACTCCCTAGTGTGGAGGTTCTTTTGTCATTTTTTCCCCATTTTTGAGTTCTGGAAGTGTTTTTGGTTTTGTATGGGCGACATTTGTTCAACAGTGTGTGACATTTAAAAAGTGTCGCACTCCCATACAAAATGTATCGTACGACTTTGTAAAATGTCGCACACCTCTTTGAGAAGTGTCGCGTGACACTTTCTAGTATCGCACACCTCTTAGAGTTGTGTCGCACGACATTGTTAAAGTGTCGCACACCTTTAGGAAAAGTATCGCCTAGTCCCTGAAAATGTCGCACACCTTCTAGAGAAATGTCGCGTGACACTTTTCTATGCTGTATTAAAGTATTGCACAGTTTTTGTAAAAACCTACATGGGCAGACAACGGGCACTTTTCAACGTGATCCGAACTTTTTAAGTGTTGATTCGAGTACCCTTTTGGGAATTCTTCGACCCTATGTTGTTGCATTTTGATTTCTGTTGGTTTTTCTTGAAATCCTGTCTTCAGGTTTTTGTTTTAGTCCTTCGAGGTTTAAAATATATTTTTTAAGTATAAGTTGACATAACTTATAACTTATACTTAAGATATATTTTAATATATGCGACGATTCATTTGAGATCGGTTTCAGACCTCTATGGGCTAAGATTAAGATTCTAGGAAATTTCAGGGCTTCAGAATTCAAACTTAGACATTTTTCAGGAGTCTGTTTTGATCTTTTAGCTTGGTCGATCTCTTATGTTTTCTTGTTTGTGTTTTGGTTAGTGGTGACATTTGGAGATCTGTTGAGTGTCAGGATGGTCGTTATGTCTTCTCTTTTCATCCATATGATCCATGTATGTTGTTTTCATGTGCACTTACACTTGGAAAAAAAAAATATTCTGGCTTGTTTTTCATCATTGTTCCAAGGATCTCTGGGCGGGGCATTACATCATCTTCATAGTAATTCCTTGAGTCAGCCTTGAGGCTTTCCCAATTAATTATAATAAGATAATTTATTAAATTATAATTATAATAGCACTATTAGCTCATAGTCTATACCAAAATTTACACATTCAATACTAGGGTTTGTGCACTCGTTGATGTCACCACATGAATGTCCTCTGTCACTGTGTGACTACATACTTCTTCATACATCTCAGATTAAAGATAGCAATCAAACATATTGTTTTTTAGTACTTTTTTTCTGTACTACTCTCAATAAATTAGGTACAACTATCATACTTAGACTCTATACACTTAACCACATCATTGGGACATACTCTAGAATATGTCCTTAACTACACATCACTAGAAAATCAAACCATTGTCTATACCAGTAAGGTCTTTGCCCTTTTTTCTCCCAATCTTCACAAAAACCATGCTATGTTGACATCAATTAAAAATATAGTCATGAATGCAACATATCAATACTCTTCAATTCTTAGGATACTCCCCTAATTTAGTATCATCGACATTCATGTTAACACATGGTTCATGTCATAGGGTCCTTTTCAATAAAAAAAGCATTTTTCTTCCTTAAATCATTTAATGTCCCTCTACCCAAGGGAGAAAATGATTTATTTTTATTTTTAGACTTTGTTCCATTCCTCTTAGGTTTCTTGAAGATTGGTTTGTTTTCTTTTCTAGATGATGCACCTATTAGGATTAAACCATAGACAGAAATAACAATTACACACAAATATAAACAATATCAAAAAATAATAGATCACACAGAAAATAACACAAGACAACAAGATTTAACATGGTTCACCCAATCCCTAGGCTATGTCCACCAAATATCAAGTTTGATATTATTACGATCTAGTGATTACAACCTAATTACAATCTGCAATCCCTTACAGCTCAATACCATTGCAAGAACCAATTTTCACATCACAACAATTAAAAAATTCGTAACCCTGAGCCCTTTTATACAAGCATTTTTACCATTTTAGGGTTATAATTAATAATTACATGTTGGCCCAAAATCCCAATAAAATAGGGCCTTAAGTTATTATTGTTCAAGGCGATGCCCCAAGGCCCAAAGAATTTATGAAGTATGTACAGTACTTTCTGTATTAGTCACCACAAACTAACAACACCCTTTGACTGAAATTTATTTACTAAGGTTTCTTATTCCATACTTCTAGCCTTCTTAATTGCTTCTTGAAAATTGAATGGATTAAAGGATTTTACCCAACCCTTTAGTGGTTTGGATAATCCCTTAGTGAATAAAACAACCAATCTCCTATCTGAGATTTTTGGCATCATAGCAGATAGCCTCTAGAAATTATTAATGAAATACTCCAACCAACCTATCTATTTCAAATATGCCAACTCCTTGAAGTAGACTTCTAGATCCTTCTTATCAAACCACTTAATCAACCTATCCATAAAAAATTATATATGAAGTCACCTAGTTATGTTGAAGGGTAACCATCCCATGGTACCACCAATCATGTGCAACTCCCTCTAAATGTAGCATTGCATATTTTATTGCCTCCACTTCTATCATAGGTCTTAGTCCTAAGAAGGTATCAAGCTTGTGAATCCAAGCTTGTGTTGTCATTTTTCTACTACCATCAAATGTAGTCAAGGAAAGCTTGCCTATAGTATGCCTTAATTCATTATCCTCACCATGAGGTCTCCTATCATGTCTTGATGTCCTATAATTCTCTCTCCTTAGGTTTAAAAATTGCTCAAATTTCATCCTCCCTTACACTTGTGGAGCTAATAAATCCCAATTCTCATTCACGTTCATGAGGATATTTGCAAAATTCTCCTCTCCTACTTCTTTTGCTAGTGATATCTTCGGCTCATCTCTCATGAAGGTAGGATGAGTATTTTTTTATGTTGTCCTAGATTGTGTCCTATGAGCTCTAGGAAACCCCACTGCACTCATGTTATCCACTTGCTCCTAATTTTGTCTATTCTATGGGTTCATCCTATCAACCATGGTGGTGAGTGTTTGCAAAGCTAGAGCCATTTTCTCCTATCCTGTAAGCATTTATCTTTAAAAATCCCTTATTTCCTAGTGCTCATTCCCATTATCTTTGGGTGGGCTACCCTCTTATGTGTCACCCATGCTGCCCAATTGTTTGTCAAATTATTATTCCATGTCAAAAAAAGATCACCTATGAGTTTAAAATCTATGAGAGCCAACCCTAGGTGGCTACATGTGATTCTTAAACCCTTAGGATGACAAGATTTAGCTCTGCTACAAATGTAATTTTTGGTATCTCTAACCATTGTTTTCTATTAGTGTCAATCACTTAATCATTTAAAAGACATAGTCAAATAGTCATCACTATGATCGAGCTACCCTATATAGGTTGAGTCAAATACACAATTAAGTATGTAATTAGATCTATAGGATCCAAGTAAATTTGTGGGTCACAAAATATTTTTGTATATGAGTTGAGCTCATCAGCGACCAAGCAAGTCATTAGTGACCAAGAAACTCATTAGTGACAAAAAAAGTTTTGATAATACATGTGTCAAGTTACTTATTATGTAATAAGCATAGTAACGGTCAAAAAATAGTAATGTCAAGCATCAGGAAATAGTACATTTTGAGCTATGCAAAGTTTACATGAAAGTTAGGTATGGAATAGAGTCTTAGGCAAAACGATTATCAAGCTAACTTGGAAAGGATATTTAATTTTTGAAGAGGTTGTCATAGAATATTTAATAATTTTAGAGGTTGTTATAGAACATTTACATGTTGTAGATCACATATCCCTATGTTTTGTGTTTGATGATTAGGATGACGAGGCAAAACATGGAATCATCTAAAAAACTCTTTACAAAAATATTTAAATAGTGATGATCTTAACCTAGATCATATACATTCTATGAGATAAGGAGATGAAAAGAGTTTATGTACAAACATGAATCTATTGACAGAAAAGGATTAAGATCAGATAAGAAGTCATTGAAGGGTGTTATCATCTAACAAACTGAGTGACCTAGTCATTATAGTGAAGTGAAAGGGAAAGAAAAGCATATCAAATTAGAGGAGAGGATCAATTAGCAAGGAGAATAAAAAAATTAGCTTACAAAGTAAACCAAGAGTCAGGTACTAAATTAATTTTAATTGACTTTAGTCAAGGTAAATATATTAATAGGGTGGTCTTAACAAATATTTTTAAATCTTCTAAAAGAGTCATTACTTTGTTCCAAGTGTTAAATCCTCTAACAAGGTGAGACCTAGCAGTCTTTGAATCTTTTAACAAGGTAGACCCCTTACAGGGTGGATTATATTTTACTGTTAAACATTGTAACCTTAACTAGTTAACTTTATTAATGTAGTAGTGAAGATTTTTGGGTGTCATCCCCATCCCAGTTTTACCTTCACCTTCGAGGGTTTCTGGATAACAAATGCTATGTTATGTGTTTTACTTTAATGTATGTGATTGATCAAACTTATATGTTATAGAAGACTTACATTACTAGTTTTACATGCACAATTTATTGATAGATGTAGATGAATCTGTGAAAAGTGAAAAAAAAAATAGATTCTTATTCACACACACCCCCCGCCTCTTCGTATCTAGTTTATCCTATTTATTCCTCCATCAATAAAAAGTTGGTATCAAAGCACTGATTCTCTAAAAGAAGCTTAAAGGCCTTGAGATTAGACCTTAGAGATGGAGGCTTTCAAACTAGATAAGACTATTGAAAATCAAGTGATTGACATTCAAATCACACTGCAGAAACTTGAGAAGGTAAGACAATATCTAAAGGATTCCCTAAAAAGGAGAAAGGAAATTTCCATCTAGATAAAGAAATACTCTTATGAAGAAGTTGAAACTAAAGGACTATCTTAACCAATCAATCCAAATGGAAAACCATCTATTGATCTACTTTATAGGAACAAACTCTTGAATGAAGATATAAGAGGACTAAAAAGAGAACATGAAATCCAATCAGTAAGACTGTGTGAAGTGACTGAACAAAAGAAGAAAGTTTAAGAAGACAAGAGTGTGGATGAAGAAGACAAAAGGGAAATGGCTACTAGACTTGAAGAAAGGATATCAGATGTACAAAAGCTAACAAAGACTCAACTAGACATGATGAATCAACTCATGCTTGCAAATTAGGAATTGAATCACAAGGATGTAGAAATTGCAAATCTAAAATCACAAAATGACATACTAAAGAATGAATTGAGAAATGAGAAGGAATCCATGGAGAGATTTGAAAAACTAGAGGAAGAAATTAATTACTTTGAAGATCTAATAAATTCATCAAGCTATTCCAATGGGCCAGGATATTCTTGCACTGAGAAAGGAGAATCATCCAAGAATAGAGAAATGAGAAATGCAAAGCCAAAGGTCAAGCCAACATATTATCACTATGGAAAACTTGGTCATAGTGCAAATATTTGTAGAAGCAAACATGGTATGAAAAATTATAAACCTAAGTTTACTAGTTACTATTTTTACTGCAAGAAACAAGGACATTAGATACAGGAGTATAGGTCAAGACTAAGGAATACATCTACGACACATAGATTTTAAGGTTACTACTATAACTATCAGAAATATGGGCATAGAGCATATGAATACAGATCAAAAACAAAACCCTACTGGCCAAAATAGAGGAAGAAGAATTATGCTCCTAAAAATACATGTTCCAAGTGTCACAAGTTTGGACATCAAAGAAATAATTGCAAAACTCAAGTACATTTAGAAAATTAGACAAAGAATAAAGACAAAGGCAAAGTGGACATTGAGCATGTGAGGAATGAAATAAACCATAAATGGAAAAAAAAAAAAAAAAAAAGATGGAAATAGTGGAGCTAATCAAGATGAGATCACCCAATCCAATGGAAAAGGTGATCATGGCATCTCAAACTAAGCAAGAGAGGTATATATGGAACTGTATACTTAATTGATATATCATAGATCAGTTCCTTACATGATAATGTGCCAAAAGTTCATATATACATATACAAGATGCATAAGAAAAAATTTGTGAAAGGTTGCAAGTGTAAGGAAATTATCCATGTTGATTGAGCATTGCAACATGGACCATGAATTTCAAGAATGCTAGAGACTGAGTGACATTGAAGAGACCGAGCTATAGACTTAGTTAAAAGGCATCAATATCGATTGAGATAGTTGGTTTCCATTGATCTAAGTACAAAACATTAATGGAGACCCTAATTGATTAGGAAGAAGGTATATAAGAATTTTGAAGACATAATTTTATTCCTTGCATGTAGATTTTTGACAGTGTAGAGCGATTCAATGATTTGAGCAACCAATAGATATTTCAAGAGTGATTCAATCAAAAGTGTGAATAGGTAAAGAGTGTGAATGAGTGTCAAGTATCCATAGAAGGAAGAACTTCAAACCCTATCTACTATTGTGGCAACTTCATCAACCACTGGAATAAGTCAAGAGGTTAGTAAAATTTAACTGGTGAAGAGTGATGTCTACCCTTCACTTAAGTTTCATGCTATTCCAGAGATTGCTATGAAAGGAGACTCTATGAGTGTGCTATCTTCAATACTAACTAAGGTCATTATGATCCATGATGTCAAAATTTGTACAAAATTGGACAAGTAGGAGATTATGAAATTAGAGAAGCTTATGAGAAGTTGTGTAATGAAGGAATATTTAAAGACAAATTTCAAATTGTTGAAAAGAAACGGTTAACTTGTGCCCTAAAAATCCTTAAAAAATTCAAATTAGAATGGATAAATGTTGTTTTGAGAAGAATCCACGACATGAAGTATTAGTTATAGAATGGACCAATGGAAATCTTAAAGAAAATGATACACAGGGTTACAAGTTAGCCAACCCTAGACAAGAAGAACATCATATGATGTTTGAGTCATGAAGAAGTTGAGGCTAAAATTGGAGCCAAGTGGAATGGATGTGGTTGGTCCATTAAAAGCATTTTCGATCCACTAATTGAATTTTCAATGAGAATAATTGCTCACAAACTCTATCAACTAAGCACATTGAATAGTGTACCTTGTGTGGTTGTGGATCAAGCATGAAAGATTGCAATGAAAGATCACAAGTATGATCTTGTCAAGCTACAAAAGTTACAACTTGCAGATTATCTATCATCAATAAGAAAAGCTAAGAATTCAATGTGTAAGTTTAGATTCCTAATTGTTTGTATTTTCTTCTATATCTAGAAGTATTTTCCAGGTATTGGAAATTTTGTATGGGAGCAAGACAAATTGGTGGCAAGGAAAATCAATGAGTATATTACTTAATTGGGAGAAAACTTTGAAAATGAAATGAATGCTTATTTTGATGAATTTAAGAAAAGAATGAAAAGAAGAATGAGAATTCTAGAAGAATTGACCACAAAGTATTACAATCTCATATGTTTTCTTGTTGACATGGATGATACTTTTGTACAAGTAGTTAAGCCAAGGAATGCTTAGTTACAAAGTTTTGAATATGAGATAGAAGTGATGTTATAAGTGAAAACATTGATACACTACTCAAGGAAGATATAGATGTTGAGGTTGAACCTTTTGGAAGATATGAGGAAGCCAAAGCAAGGATAACTATGAACATTAAGGTAGCTTCCAAGAAAAAGAAAAGGAAGAAACTGATTAAAGACCTAGAAACTAAGATGTGAACCCTAGGCAAGGGAAAAGAAACACTAGAATTGACACAAGGTCTTGGTAAAGATGAAGAACAAGAAAGTGGTGATCAAGAAGATAAATTAGAAGAAGGTGACAAGGGTAAAGCCCTAGTTTTTGTCATGCCACTGAACAAGAAGACTCTAGGAACAAAGAAAAAGTAGGCATTAACACCTCCACCACCAAACAAGCCAAGGACTAGGGTAGATACTAATGTCAAGCAAACTACAAAGCAAAGAGTACTAGAGTCTACTAGGCCTAGTGCCCCCAAAACCAAAAGAAGGAGATTGGTCAAAGGACCACCTCAGAGGAAACAAAAGTCTATTGATGAGGTATGTTCAAACATGAAGAGTTCCCTAGGATTATCTAGTTTTAAGTTTGTGAAATATGATACACTAGATAATGATGACAATAATAGAATTGAGGAGGCTATGATAGAAATAATGTTAAGTTTCAAGCTAGCTCCTAGTGAAATAGAGAGAAATATATCTAGATCTATATGTTAACCTGAAAGACGGATGGGAATAGGTGGATAAGGTAGAGAAAATGATAAGGATTGACGCATTAGCCAAATTTATGCCTGACTTATCCCAGGAGCAACATGACATATTTTTGGAGCAACATAGGAACATATTTGTTCCAAAATATAGAACATTTTTTTATATTAATAAATAAGGAGGAAGTTGTACAACACCAAAGTGAGTTGTTGTGGAAGAGACTTTTTGGAATAACTATAGAGAAGGTAGAGATTGTAAACACTGATGATGAATAGAATAGTGGAGAAAGCTCAGGCAAGGCAACATATCCCCCATACATGTTGACACCCTTGACACTCCAAAAGTTGAGCAATCAAGTCTTACAAATGAAGAGGAAGATGGTGAAGAGAGAGAAAAAAATGAAAATGATAAGATTATTTTAGCACCTAATATTGAGGAAGACAAAGAATCAAATAAAGTTAAACACAATGTAACTATTGTTGTCTCAAGCATGGATGCACAAGCAAGACCGAGTGTTGACACTCCTTTACCAACTCACATGATAGTGCTGAGAAGTAGCACTCCCGCACCTAGCAAAAAAAGGAAAGCAATAAAAGATGTTTCACCAAATATTGAAGTTAGTCTGGATGAAATCATTGAGATGTCATAATTGAATCTGGCAAATCTTGTATAGAAACTTACAATTGGAACAATTGTTGTTTTGTCATTGATGTCAAATCTATTGACGAGACATATTGCTACCTAATATAAATTTAATATACATTTCATTGATGAAGAGGATTTGAGAAGTTGCTCATAAAAATAGCACCTAGAGGAAAGGTTGAGTTATGAAAAGGAAGTTACAATGGACATTTGATTAGATAGATGTTGATAAACTAAAGTGAGTCTTTATATCAAGAAAGCTAAGAAAAGTTGAGAAGAAGTACACAATATAGTTAGTACTGAGTAATCTAATGTTGATCGAGCATTAGAATTGACCAAATCAGACAATTGATACCAAGCCAAAAATAGTTATGATGACTGAGCATTTTAATGATGATCAAGTACGTACCAAAATTTGGACATTATCAAGAGATAGTATAAGAATGAATTCAAGGAAATCATGAAATCAAGATGACTTAGTTTTTTCTTGGGAGATGTAAACTAAATTGAAGATAAGATTGATCAGTTGAATCATTGAATTCAAGGAGAGGATTAGGTCGAGCCATAGTAGCCAAATTCTAGAGAAGTTTCTAGAAGAAGATCAAGACGATGGAAAGATACAGTGAATTGAGTTGAATCTGATCATAAACCCTAAGATCTATAGTGGATGTAGAAATTGGTAAAGCAAAAGTTATCCATTTAAAGAGATATAGAGCTAAAAAAATTGTGTGTGTGTGTGAGAGAGAGAGAGAGAGCATTTGTATGTGTGAAATGTATATGCATGTGTATGTGTGAAGCTTGTATGTGAAGAGAGGCATACAAAGCAAGGTTGATTAGAAATGCACAAGTGTGAGTGAATGTGAATCTAATAGAGAAAGCTTGTAGATATGATGTTGTTATTGATAAGTAAATTAGAGAGAAATTCCTAAGTGTTGATGAGAAGAGTGGACTATTTTCTTGAAGGCTATCTAATAAAATCAAGATTGGAGATGAAATCAAGATTGGAGATGTCAGTGGAAGCCTTATCAGTAAACCAACATAAAGATCGAATAGAGATCTGAATCTACAAAAGTGAGTTGTAATTACACAAATCAGACCCCACTATTATCTTTCTAATCATTGTAAATAGTTTGTATTGAACTCCTTTTAATAGAGGCTAGCCTAATAGTCATTTAAAGACTTAATAGTTTGTGTAAATCCTTTAACTAGGTGACATTCTAAATGGAATGATCAAAGTCCTCTTACAAGGCCACTCTTAACAAGGTGATTAAATCCTCTAACAATGTCACATCTAATAGTATGTTTTGTAACCTTTAATAGGTTTGGCTCCTAATAGATCTTAATTCAAAAGAGTGAAAAAGAGTGACATGTTGTTGGTGGTTTTTTCCAAATTGGGTTTCCACGTAAAATCCTAGAGCTAAAACTATGATGAATGTTTTATGTGTTTACATTTGATAATGTTTTCATTATGCAATGCAAGTTATGTTTATGATGGTTTTAAAGTATAGACCGAGCAACAAAAGGATAATTAGAATAGTAAAGTCTTTATTGCTTAATTGTTCAAGTGGTACATATTGACCTTGAGTAACTAATTCACCCCCCCACCCCCGCTCCCCTCTCAATTATTCTAAATATTTCAAACAATTGGTATTACAGCACAATGCTTATAGAAAAAAAAAAATTGAAGGTACTTAAAGCTAAAGATCATGACTAATAAGAGAGATGTACCAAAGCTAAACAAGGAGAACTTTACTGCATGGAAGACCTTGATGAAGTTGCACATATCTAGTATTATTGATGTTGTGGTGAATTTTATGGACAATGAATATGTAAAGGTAACAACTACTCCTTTGACTGTTGAAAATTTGAATCAAAAACTAGAACACAACCAAGAAATTTTGGAGTTTGCATCAGCCCTAAGTTATGTCGAGTTTGATGACCTAAAAGATTGTAATAGTGCAAAGAAGATGTGGGACAAATTGAAGGCCATATATGGAGTTGATGACAATGTTATAACAGAAAAATTAGAACATAGTACAATATTGAACAAGAGTTAAAGAGGTTGTTAATGTTATTCAAGGTGAAAATGGAGAAATAAAAGATGAAATGGTGATAAGAAAGGTATTGAGGAATCTACTACCTATCTATGCCATTATATTCTCTACAATTCAAGAACTGAGATGCACACTAGGTAATAATTTGACCTTAGAATGTGTAATTGGTAGACTTATTGCTTTTGAGATGTTTAACTTTAATAACTATACAACTGCTACTATTTAATTTGCTTTCAAGTCACAACTAGCTCTTAGCAAGAAGAAAGGAAAACATGTGAAGAGTGAAAGTGATAGTTTTGATGATGAGATTGATGAACTTGAAGCTCTCATTGAAAAAAGGTTTGGAAGAGAAAGAGATAAATACAAAGGTAAATTACCTATCATTTTTTTTTCATGCAACAAAGTTGGTCATATTGTTGCTAGATGTCCTGACAGATATGATAAGGATGAAAGGAAGAAAAGAAAGTACAAAGGAAGAAGAGATGACAAAGACTATAAGAGAAGCAAGGATGAAAAAGGTAATAAATCTTGCTATATTGCTAAAGAAAAGACTGATAATGAATCTGAGAGTAATGATGATGAAGTTGTCTATGTTGCTATGAAAAAAGATTCTAATGAAGATGAGAAAAATGCATTAATTTCTTATGTGGTCAAAAGTGATAGATGGATAATTAATAGTGGATGTTCCAATCAAATGACTGGTGATAAAGATAAATTTAAAGATATTGGTCCATACAATGGTGGATGTGTTAAATTTGGTAATGATATCCCATGTGTTATAAAAGGGGAAGGTATTATTCGACTAACTGACAAGATAACATGTGACAATGTTTATTGGGTTGAATGACTTACTACAATTTTATGAGTGTTTCTGTTAGGAACCTGTGTGTTCCTTCTGTTTATTTTGTTAGAGTAGTGTTGTTGGATGCATATGCTTTGTAAGTCGTCCCGTGAGTATATTTTATTATCCCACATGCATAGGTAGTATTACTTTTCTAGATCGTACTCAGTATATAAGAATAGGTTGAGGCCCTTGATGGGCACGGACGAATTTATTGTATTGAGCTTGCTCAAAAGAGGTTACCCCCTCGAAGTGGCCTGCGATCAGTAGATTCATTCTGAGTTCTGCTATCACTTTGTATTCTGTTATTTCGAGCATTCTCACGATATTGCTATAAGGAGGTTCATCACATCTGGTATCAGAGCACTCTCTTGGGCTCGCTGGGTGGAAATTACATCAATTTTTTTTTTTTTTTCTGTCGTGGCCTTCAGGTTCCTCTCACTTCTAATATCTCTTATTATTGCAATAACTCTTTTCAGTTGTTCTGTCTGTGAGTGAATTTTTCTAAGTCGACTGTTCAAAAAAAAAAAAAAAGAGTAAAATTTTTTCTATTTTTTAGTCGTAGCTTCCTTGTTTGCTTTCTGTTTCTGCTCATACTTCCGCAGAACATCTGCAATATCATTTCGCATACTTCCTTCCTTGGCGACCCAACCCCAAATTTTACATATCAAAGCCCTAAATCCCTCATTTATCTAATTTTAGGGTTTGCCCTATCTTTTTCACCTCTCATCCAATCGCCACCAAACTGAGCCACAAGATTCAATTCCTCATTTTGCTCCCTTATCCCTCTTGGACTGTTCGCCTCATTTCGCCTCCCTACCCTTGAAACCCTCATTTTTCTGTTTCCCTTGTCCCCAGATAGTCTCCCACCACCCGTCGAACACCCATTTCCTATCTGAGTTTTACCCAAATCCAAGTTTGTCGTAACTAAAAAAGTTTTTGTTTCTCATCTTCTACCCATTCCAAAAAAAAAAAAAAAAACCTTGCTTTATGGTTGTTATGCGTACAGGAGCAAAAATCATGGAAGAAGAAATGGCATCCCTCAAAACCAAACTTCAAGATCTGGATGACAAAATTCTGGGTCTTAACTTTCAGCAGTCAGCCATGAGCCGAAACCATTCAGGAGATACTGGGTCCTCTTCTGGCAATTTCTGTGGACCAAAGCTTGATTTTCCACGCTTCGATGGTTCTGATCCGACTGGATGGATCTATAGGGCAGAGCAGTATTTCAGCTTGCATAATACTTTGGATAACCACAAAGTCCCCCTTGCATCTTTTCATTTCGAACATGAAGCTCTTCAATGGTTCCGTTGGTACATCAAGGCTAATGTAGGCCCAACATGGAGAGAATTGTGCACCCTCATTTTGGAGCACTTTGGCCCTAGTTCCTTTGATGATTTCACAGGAGCACTCACTAAACTGCGTCAAACAGGCACTGTACGAGAATACCAGACAGAGTTTGAAAAATTAGCTAATCACACAGAGGGCTTGTCTGATGAATTCTTCCGTAGTTGTTTTGTCAGTGGTCTGAAGGATGCACTTCGCTCAGAAGTCAAAATGTTTCGACCTACTACAATGATGGAAGCCCTTGGGTTGGCTAAGTTAGCGGAAGACAAGATTAGTGCTCTACAACGCTCCAGATCTAATTTTGTTCCATTCAGAAATACAGGTTCTCACAACCCTCCAGTCATACCAGCTCCCAGAACTACTCCGATCAAGCACTTGTCTGAAACAGAGATGCGAGTCAGGCGAGACAAAGGGCTTTGTTATAATTGTGATGAGAAATGGTCTCGGGGCCATAGATGTGTTCAGCAAAAGCTCTATCTCTTGGATGTGGATTCTCCACCGGAACTGGAAGAATATGTAGATGCTCAGGAAACAGTGGATGATGAGGTTGAGCCTCACCAGCCTGAACCTCCTTCACCAGAAGCTCCACCAGAGATATCTGTCCATGCTTTGGCAGGAGTCACTACTCCACAAACCATGCGGGTCCAAGGTTTCTTCAAGAAGATCCCTCTTACTATACTCATTGATTCTGGTAGCACTCATAACTTCATTGATCCACGAATAGCCAAACAGGCTGATTGCTTTATCCATCCCTGCTCTAGCTTTGAAGTCATGATTGCCAATGGGGGCACTTTACCTTGTAAAGGGAAATTTCACAATGTGCGTCTCTCTATTGGCAATTATAACATGCGCTCTGACATGTTTGCCTTACCCTTAGGTGGCTGTGATGTGGTTTTGGGTGCCCAATGGTTACGCACTCTTGGCCCCATTCTCTGGGATTTTGCTGAACTTTGGATGCAGTTTTCAGCCGAGGGGCACCAACACACTTTGAAAGGCTTACAACCAGGGTCTCTCAGCATCATCAGTTCACACCGTATGGAAAAACTTCTTAAGAAGAATTCACATGGTGTCATCGCTCAGCTCCATTCCATTCAGATGCAGCCATCAGCAGTCTCTAGCACTCCTGCCGATCTCCAACACATTTTGGACAAGTATTCTGGTGTATTTGCTGAACCTGTGGGATTACCTCCTTCTCGTCCAGAGGACCACCGTATTCAGCTCCTTCCTGGCAGTGTTCCACCCAACATCAGGCCCTACCGCTACCCATTTCATCAGAAGACCGAAATCGAGATACTTGTCCGTGACTTACTGAAGCAAGGTATTATTCGCCCTAGTACCAGTTCCTTTTCTTCTCCAGTTCTGCTTGTTCGCAAAAAAGATGGGTCATGGCGACTCTGCATTGATTTCCGAGCACTTAATCATCTCACTATAAAGGACAAGTTTCCCATTCCAGTTGTTGATGAACTTCTTGATGAACTTCATGGGGCTCATTTTTTCTCCAAGTTAGATCTTCGTTCTGGGTATCATCAAATTCGGGTTAATGAGGAGGATATACCTAAAACTGCCTTCCGCACACATGATGGTCACTATGAATTTTTAGTCATGCCCTTTGGCCTCACGAATGCTCCTTCAACATTTCAGGCAGTGATGAATAACATATTTCGACCATACCTCCGAAAATTCATTCTGGTCTTCTTTGATGATATCCTCATATATAGCAAAACTTGGGCTGAGCATCTCCATCATCTGGAGCTTGTCTTGCAACTTCTCTCTGATCATCAACTCTGTGCAAAACTATCTAAATGTGTGTTTGGCCAGGAGGAAGTGGAGTATCTCGGGCATATTGTTGCACACCATGGAGTGCGGGTGGATCCTACAAAAATAGATGCCATGAAAACTTGGCCGCATCCTAAAACTCTCAAGAGCCTTCGGGGTTTTTTGGGGTTGACTGGCTACTACCGCAAGTTTGTCAAAGATTACGGGAAAATTGCAGCACCATTGACAGCTCTGTTAAAAAAGGATGCCTTCTCCTGGACCCCTGTTGCTGACACTGCATTTGAACAACTGAAACAGGCTATGTGCAGTACACCTGTTCTCGCAATGCCAGATTTTTCCAAACCCTTCACTATTGAGAGTGATGCTTGCGGCAATGGATTGGGTGCTGTTCTCCTGCAAGATGACCATCCTATTGTGTTCACTAGCAAAGCCCTCTCTGGTAAGAATCTAGCCCTCTCTACTTATGAAAAAGAAATGATGGCTATTTTGCATGCTGTACAGAAGTGGCGGCCATACCTCTTAGGGAGTCATTTTTGCATCAGAACCGATCACCAAAGTCTGAAATACTTCTTGGAACAACGGGTATCCTCTCCTACACAACAGAAATGGGTCAGCAAACTCATGGGGTATGATTATGAGATCACCTACAAGAAGGGTAAGGAGAATATTGTGGCAGATGCTCTTTCTCGCACATTTGATAATCAAGCTTCCCTTTCCGCTATTTCTATGCCCATTCCCAATTGGTTAGCGTCTGTTCAGCAGGGCTATGACAGTGACTCTTCTTTATCTCAAATCATTCACCAGCTAGCCAATAATCCTTCTGCTATACCACATTACTCTTGGGATGGTGCTTCTCTTCGATACAAGGGTCGGCTAGTGCTTCCTCAGAACCCAGCTCTACATCAGGCTATTTTTTATGAACTCCATGCTTCTCCTTCAGCAGGGCACTCAGGCTTCCTCAAAACTTATGAGCGAGCAAGGAGAAACTTCTTTTGGAAAGGGATGAAACAGACGATTCAACAGATGGTGGCTGAATGTGATACTTGCCAACGCCACAAGGGTGAAACGACCCTCCTTCCTGGCTTGCTCAAACCATTGCCCATCCCTACACGGATTTGGACTGATATTTCTATGGATTTCATTGAAGGGCTTCCTAAATCCGGTGGCAAGACAGTGATCTTGGTTGTAGTTGATCGTCTCTCAAAATATAGTCATTTTTGTGCCCTCAGCCACCCCTATACTGCCTCCTCTGTTGCACAAATCTTCATGGACCAGATATTTAGTCTTCATGGACTCCCTTCTTCCATTGTCTCTGATCGTGATGCAACTTTTACCAGTCATTTTTGGACTGAACTGTTTCAGAAAACTGGCACCAAACTGAAGATGAGTTCGGGCTATCACCCACAAACTGATGGTCAAACTGAAATTGTCAATAAATGCTTGGAAACTTATCTTCGTTGCTTCACTTCCGAACAGCAACATCAGTGGGCCAAGTGGCTCCCTTTAGCTGAATGGTGGTACAATACCTCTTACCACACTGCCTCTAAAATGACTCCATATGAAGCAGTCTATGGTCAGGCACCTCCAGTGCTCCTTCCCTACACTCCCAACAGCTCACCAGTCCAGGCAGTTGACATAGTTCTCTGCAGCAGGGATCAGATTCTTCGTACCTTACAGGATAATCTTCACATGGCCCGTAATCGGATGAAACAGCAAGCAGATCAACACCGTTCTGAGCGCTCATTTCAAGTTGGGGATATGGTTTTTCTTCGTCTACAGCCCTACAAACAATCCTCCCTAAAGCTGAAAGGGCGTCATAAGCTGGCCCCAAAATTTTATGGGCCTTATAAGGTTCTGCAGAAGATTGGTTCAGTTGCTTATAAACTGGAACTTCCTCCTTCTTCCCGCATTCATCCAGTCTTTCATGTTTCTTGTCTAAAGAAAGTTCTGGGTACCACTGTCAGAGCACAAACTACTCTCCCTGAAATGGATACGGAAGGATCCATTATCCTGGAGCGGGTGGCAATCATTGACCAGCGCACTCGCCAGCTTCGCTCTCGCTCCATCTCTGAGGTCTTGATTCAGTGGCATGGCATGCAACCAGAGGATGCTACCTAGGAACCCCTTCTTCAGATTCAACAACAATTTCCACACCTTAAGCTTTGAGGACAAAGCTTTTTTCTAAGGGAGAGGGGATGTTAGGAACCTGTGTGTTCCTTCTGTTTATTTTGTTAGAGTAGTGTTGTTGGACGCATATGCTTTGTAAGTCGTCCCGTGAGTATATTTTATTATCCCACATGCATAGGTAGTATTACTTTTCTAGATCGTACTCAGTATATAAGAATAGGTTGAGGCCCTTGATGGGCACGGATGAATTTATTGTATTGAGCTTGCTCAAAAGAGGTTACCCCCTCGAAGTGGCCTGTGATCAGTAGATTCATTCTGAGTTCTGCTATCACTTTGTATTCTGTTATTTCGAGCATTCTCACGATATTGCTATAAGGAGGTTCATCACAGTTTCACAGCTAAACAAATTAGGCTATAGAGTTCAATTTCATAATAGAAAGGCCAAAATACATGATCGTAATGGTAACCTAATTGGAACCGGTGAGTAGACAAGAGGCAACTCATTCTATCTAGACCTATCAAATGAGACATGTTTGTTTGCACAACAAGAAGATGTTTGGTTATGGCAGAAAAGATTATGTCATGTGAACTTTGACAATTTACTAAACATCAGTAAGATGAAGAAATTAAGAGGGTTGCCTAAAATAAAGAAGCCTAACAATGTTATTTGTAAATAGTGAAAATTGGGAAAGATGACTAAGTCTAGTTTTAAGAGAAAAATATATATTGTTGTCACAAAAGCTTGAACCCTTGCCTAAAGTCAACGTTGTGAAACATGGAAATAATCTCCAAGCTATGGGACTTGAACTATGAGATTGAGACTTTGGAGAAGGCTAGATTCCTTACTATCAAGGTGCATCTAATTGCTTCTTTGATCGGAAAAGGGGAGAAGGAATACATAAAATAAAACTACCTAATCTAATCTAGAGGGGGTGATACACCAAAATAGTTTGTTCAACCTTATTTCTACCTAACAATGCACTATTCATCAACATATTCCCAAGATACACTGATTTGATCTTTTTTCAATGTAATAGCCAAAAAAATATTAGAAACCAAATGAAATACTACAAGGAAGGAGATTCACTATATAACATATGAGGCAAAATAGATATTGTTATGTAGATTGAAAGATAGAAGAGATAACATCAACAAAGGCAAGGAACTTCTGCACTTATATTAATGGGAGAATGAGGTAAGAAAAATAATCCATTCATGCATAGACAAAAGGAAAATTATAGTGGTGGAGCATGAAAAATGTAATACTAATGAATCAGAAAAGGTCACCCCTAAGAAGGGTTACAAAATTTACTTTTATAGTTCAAGGATGATTGAGATAGCTTTTACCCTAAGGCAAAGCACAACAACTACATTTAAGGTTGTAAACAACAATCACTCCACATCTGGGAAAGATCTAATCATGGTACACATCCAAATGTAGGAAAATTATATCATTTCACCAAATAGAGCCATGAGAAGACAAAAATGATGGCCATTAATGATTTAACCAAGTAGATGGATAACAAGGTAGTGATGGTGTGTCCCTTTACATTTAAAGTGGCATGGAGAATGATGAAAGTGGTTGCAAGTGATCAAATGATTGATTTGTGATTAAAAGAGCTACTTACTCATTGTTATCAACGTGCTAAATCAGCCAAGTCATCAACCAACTAGAATCAATCCTCAGGCTTCACCACATGGACTAGTCATATTAAAACACTTTTCCACCTTGCCAGCATTCAAACTTATGTTGACCTGCATCTTTACCCTAGTCATAGCTTTGCCACCTTTTATCTCAACTAACTATTTTACCTTGCAAAACTACAAACTCAATCATACTAACCATTATCATTGCTTTGCAACTTGAAATTGATGTAACTTAAAATTCCCATGACCCTGCAAGAATGAACTTAATTGTCACTACTTACTCACCACCTAGGCCTACTAAGACACATGCCAACTTGTCGTTATGTTGCTATGACTAAAGGTCTTACATCTTTTCATAGTGACAAAACAACAATCATTAATCATCTCTAAATCAATGGTGGACAAGGGTACACCAAGAAATTGGTGTGCCTCAAAAGGTCATGAATAAATCTTTGATAGTTGTTACCTTTTCTCACAACTCTACCAGCTATAAAGAAGAAAGGCCCACCTGGGACATGTGGCATGTTGTCATTATGTTTCTATGACTAAAGAACTAGCAAATTTTCATAGTGACAAAATGATAGTTATAGATCTATCTTCAATCTATGGTTCCCGATGTTCACTAACCACTGTGCATGACTAGAAACAAAAGGCCCACCTATATGTGTGTTACATTATTGCTATGTTCTTACAAGAATCTATCATGAAACTTTTGATAGTGACAAAGCAACGCTCATCAATTTGGGAAGATCAGATAGCTAAGAAGATGTGGCTCGCCAAGGTATTTATAATGGCTTGCAACCTAAAGACTTAGGATATAAAATATAACCCAAGTTTTAAATATATATTTATAACTTTTGATCATTTGAATATTTTAAAATATGACTGTTGGTTGTGCTTTGATAGGTAAAAATCAATTTATGGCAGGAGGGCAAAAATAGCTGACATATACTACTAATGATATTTTGGAATTGGCTCATACTGACCTATGTGGACTCATTAATATTCAAAGTTATTGTGGAGATTAAATTTTCATTCTATTTGTGGATGACTACTCTAGAATGATGACTATGATGTTTCTTAAAGCTAAATCTGATGCTTTTCAATTATTTAAGTGGTATTTAGCCAGAGTTAAAAAAGAAACAAGGAAGAGTCTAAAGTGTTTGAGATCTGACAGAGGTGGTGAATCCATTCCACATGAGTTCAATACATTTTACAATGATGAAGCAATCAAAAGATAGATGTCAAAAACAAGGACTCCTCCTCATAATGGAATAGCTGAAAGGAAGAGCATAACAATAATGGATTGTGCAAGCTTATTAATGATGGAGAAGAATGTATCATAGAAATATTGGAGATAAGAGGATAGTACTATTGTTCATACTCTAAATAGAGTAAAAGTCAAGAAAGGTACAAATGCTACACCTTTTGAATTATGGTATGATTATACTCCTAATGTTAAGTATTTCAAAATATTTGGTAATCAATGCTATATATTGAAAGATAATAGGAATGGAAAGCTTGATGCAAAAAGTGATGAAGGCATATTTCTAGGTTATTCCACTAAAAGAAAAGCTTATAAGTGTTTAAATTCTAACACTAACAATGTTGCAGAAAGTGCAAATGTGAGAGTTGATGAGTTTGTAGAAAGAGGCGACACTTCATGTAATGAAGAACCTGAAGATTGTGGTACATTCATCTATGTTGGTGATGATGCTCCCAACACTCAAAGTGAATAGACAAGTCAAGTTGCAAGTTCCCATTAGACAAGAAATAATGGAATGCAAATGTAAATTGTCGAGCATCAAAGAGTGGATACCAAGCAATAGACTGAAGATGTCAAGTCTCAAACAGACAATGTCAACCATTAGATAAAAAATACTGAGCATGTAGAACCTAAACTAGATTTAGAGCAAGAAAGAGAAAATGAACTTGAGTTTAACTTTCAAGATTAGTCTATAGAAGATCAAAGAAGGAAACTACCTTTGCTAGAAAAATATGTGAGAAGACATCATAAACCTAAAAAAATCATTGGTGATGCTGAATCAAGTGTTATGACAAGAAGAAGACTCAAAGATAATACATGCTTACTTTGTGAATTTGAGCCCAATTCAATACAGGATGCTTTAGACAATGAAGATTGGATCCAGGAAATGAATGAAGAAATTGACCAAATTGAGAAGAACAATACTTGGACCCTAGTGCTAAGACCTAAAGACAAAAATGTCATCGGGACAAAGTGGATTTTTAGGAACAAACTCAATGAGAATGTAGAAGTAACAAGAAATAAGGCAAGACATGGATTTTTAGGAACAAACTCAATGAGAATGGAGAAGTAACAAGAAATAAGGAAAGACTGCTATGCAAGAGTTATGCTCAAAAAGAAGGAATTGATTATGGAGAAAAATTTGCTCCAGTGGTAGGACTTGAAGGAGTCATATTTTTACTTGCATATTTAGCCTACAAAACTTTTTAGGTATATCAAATGGATGTCAAATCTACATTTTTAAATGGTGTACTGGAGGAAGAAGTATAAATTGAATAGGCTAAAGGATTTGTAGATCCAAACAAGAAGAAAATGGTATGTAAACTAAAC
Source organism: Cupressus sempervirens (assembly GCA_028749045.1). Classification (NCBI taxonomy): domain Eukaryota; kingdom Viridiplantae; phylum Streptophyta; class Pinopsida; order Cupressales; family Cupressaceae; genus Cupressus; species Cupressus sempervirens. Next base: position 582,068,167 of record CM053784.1, on the reverse strand, counting down.
AAAGCCTAGATTGAAGCAAGCCCCAAGAGCATGGTATGAAATATAACACAACTATTTGGGGAAGATTGGTTTTGAAAGGGAAAATGATAACAATAACTTATATTTGAAGAATGGTAAGAACGATGAAGTATTGTTGTCTCAAATATTTGTTGATGATATTATATTATTAGGAAGAGAAGCTTAATGCAAATCATTTACTAATGAAATGAAAAAGGAATTTGAAATGTCTATGCTTGGTGAAATCAAATTCTTTGTTGGACTACAAGTATGTCAAATGAAGTTTGGTATTTTCATCACACAATCCAAATATATCAAGGAGATACAAAAGACTTTTGGTATGGAAGATTCTAGGCCGGTGACTACACCTATGTCTACTAGACATAAGCTATCTAAGACTAATGATTCTACTAATGTGAACTAGGCCCTATACAAATCCATGACTCACAAATTAGAATATGTTATTCACAACAAGTTAGGTATCGCTTTGGCAGTTGGGATAGTTGCTAGATTTTTAGAAAATCCTTAAGAGAATCACATGATGGAAGTGAAAAGGATAATGAGATATTTGAACGGTACACAAAACTATGGATTGTATTAGAAAAGAAATGATAAGTTAGAACTAAGGGTGATTACTGACTTGGATTGGGAAGGAAATATTGATGACAAAAAAAGCACTAGTGGAGGTGCATTCTTTCTAGGAAAGAAATTGGTGTCATGGATAAGAAAGAAGCAAAATTGTATTTCCCAATCTACAGCTGCAGTTGAGTATGTCGTAGTTGTAGTGAATTATTCAAATATTTTGTGGAACAAACATTTACTAATATGTATCAAAGAATAAATCATAGATCCAATGGTTATCTATTGTGATAAGACGAGTGTTATATGTTAGTGTAGTGAATACCCCTAGTTTACTTTCAGTTATTATTGCCGAACTCTTATAGGCCAATCTATGTTTATGCTTGATGATTAGTGACTATGTTTTCCAAATTATTGGGTATTATTTTTGTACACATTTGATTATATGATGAGACTACTTTGGTACTAGTTGTTTTATGTATGCATGATTATACTTTGATGATGATTATTTATAATGATTCTAGTTATTTAATGATATTAGTTAGATGGATTATTTGTACATGTTTTATAATCGATACTTACCCCATACTTGCATGTGTATGGTGTACATGTATGTTTTCTTTATGTTTGACATTTTTGATGTGGTTAAGGAAGGGAGTCATAGCCACCTACTAGTCGGGATCTACATAATGCACCATTTCCTACCATTGCCTATTTAGTTTAGAGTATATGTGTTTGTACATACGTGGATTTTATGTAGATTGCACGTATCGAGTATCAACTTCCCTAAATTGTCAGGATAAGCATACCCTATCGCAATATCTCAATGGTAAGAGAGGGGAGATAAATTCTTGAGTCCAAATCCTAACTTTAAAACCAATTGTCCTAGAAATTAGGACAAGTATCTGAGATGATTACCCTTTTGAATTCGTCATATGACATAAATTCATGATTATAACCCTTGAGTTTGATCTTGTATGTTGTATTTTATGATGGGTTTTCATATTTCATCTTGTAGGTCTATGGTGATTTTTCTGTTAATTAAATCAAATTAAAAGAATATTTAATGATTTAATTTAATGGAAAATTATAAAGATAATTTCAATATTTAATTACATTTAATTAATTAAGAAATTAATTAAATAAAAGAATTAAATTTAAAGATAAAATTATAGTTCTAATTTTAGAGTGTAGTAATATTTATTTAAATTTAATAATAATATATTTAGGAGATCATTTTTAAATAAATGCTAAATATTATTATTGCTTAATTTAATAAATATTTTATCAAAAATTAATTAAAGAGAGAAAGAGAAATTAATTTAATGAAGATATTTTAAATTGCAAAACGTGTGCATGAAATCTCAAAAAGTAATAAAGTATTAAAAAGATTGTGATCAACAAGTTCCCTCGCATGATTGCACAATTGGTGCCCCAAATTTATGGGACAACTCCTTATCAATGATTTGGAGTTCATTTCGCAGGGACCGAGGATTTTGGAGGGATTTTTAGAAAGAAGGTTTTCAGAGGAAAGAGGATTTTCTCACATTCTCTATGTGGTTGTGTATTAGCATCCAATTCAGGTAGAATCTTGAGTTTTATTCACACAATGAATTATGTTCTTCATCATGTTTTTTAAATCTATTTTTCAGAGTTTCTTGTAAGATGAATCTTCCATTGTGAATTTTATTGATATTCATATTGAATTCATTTGTATTATGAGAACTGAGAAATTAGAAAACCCTCATTTTGTAATTTAAATGGTTGGTATCTTTAATCAAAAAGAGTTTTTTTCAAAGAAATCGAAATTGTAGAATATAAAATCGATTGGTTTGTTGGGTTTTCTCTATTAGAGTATTTTCATTATTTTCTTAAAAATATATATATTAAAAAATGATTTATGAGAAAGGTTTGTTTTGTTTAATACAAAATACTTTTATTTTACAAAAAATATACATATTTTAAATATATATATATATATATTTTAAAAAATTGAATGAGGTCAGGGGCAAGACCACCAAACCCCACACCCCCACCTCTGTCATGATCATAGTGGCTATGTGTGGTAGGCTTTACTACTGGGCACAGCAACAGTACATAGTACTCCTACCTATGGCAACAATAACGCTTACAACTGCATCACATCACAAGCCGGTGGGCCTTTAAATGTGCATTTTTTTTAATAGAATTTTTTTACTAAAAAATTTATAATATTTAATTTTATATTAAATTTAAAATTTTAAGTTATTTAAAATTTAATTTAATTTTAATTTGTTTATTGATGATATTTTTATAAAAAAAAAATTTAAAAGTTTACAAAATATTATTGATTGTGAATGTATGTAATATGTTATTAACAAATTTAAGTTAATTAATTTAATTATTTTATTAATAGGAAATTTAAAAGATAATCTTTTATTTATGAGATTTACTCTATCTTTTAAAAGGGTTAAATAGTTACTAGTTAATTATTTATTAACTATTATTTTTAAATCAATAATCTTTATGAAGATGTCAGTTTTATGAGTTTATGGTAATGATGTGTTCATATTTAAATGTAAAAATAGATTAAGTTATATAGGGAATATAGTAAACTTTATTAGACAAAAAAAAAGTACAAAAAAATGGAAACTTAAACCTTACTGTAAACTTAGACTATGTGTCTTCAAAATCAAACAAAACTATGATATTATATTATTTGTTAAATGCCTTCATATATGTCAGAAGTGGGGGTTGACTTAAAGTGTTGACCAATCCTAGGATGTTTAATAGAGGCCAAGAAGTATTATTTTGGTGATTACATATGATGTTATGTTTTGATTTATGTCTACCTTCTTGGATCAGTCCTATTAGGATGATCATATTAGTGATGCTTGTATTTTGACCAAGTGATTTCAATACTTGCCAGTTGCTTGTTTAGAGAATTGAAGAACATTTTTTTGGTCTTTTGAGATCTTTTTGTTTTGCGGAGCTTAGGGTAGCTTATCTATATATTAAGTTGGGAAGTGGCTTGCAATGGAGGTCGAGGTCCTATAGAGGCTGACGGGTAACCCATTGTAAGTAGTTAATAAGTGAAAGCACTAAACTAAATGAGAGTAAAATGAACCTAATAAGAGTCTTTGTCTTTCCTCACCCATGTCTCGAGTGCTAGTACAAACTAGGATGGGAGTAGAGAGGATGCTTGGTTGCGACCATGCATCATTAGTATGCCTTGTCAGTATGAAAGGATACTAGTGTCGCATAGAGTCACTAGGGGGTCGAAGAATTAAAAGACTAGCCAGGGAACCCTAGAGTTGGCTCATTTGATGACACTTGCCCACTAGAATTACAGATTCCTTATGTTTCTTTGTTTACCTCTGGGTTTAGATGTCATTTTATCTTGGAAGCTTTGAGTTAGATTGCTTTTAGAGTTTCCTTGACCTAGATATTACTTTTGATTTTTGGTATTGTTATCCTATTTGGGACTTGAGACTATCTCCTTAGCCCGGTGGGAGTGGACCTTTTTGGGTTACCATGTGTTTGGGTGGTAGTGTTTTTTACTTTTACCAAATCTATCAGTTGATGTCATGCCTAGGGTTCCTTGTTTTGCATTTCCTTTCATTCTATCCTTGTGTATTATGATGGATGGTTATATCTATATAATGGATGGTTTTACTTATTGTATTGTGTTTTATTTCATGGATCTTAAAGAGATGATGTAATATATTTTATAAATGTATATTCTTTCAGCCTTTCATACCCTATGACATGTACATTGGGTGATTGTGCATTCCAATTAATGCCAAGTGGCATTCAGAACAAATATATATTATTTAAATGGATTTGAACTTGTAGTTAATCTTTAATGTGGATGTGTTATTTATTGGATTTAGTATTACTTAAATTTAAATGTGATTCAACATCTTGGGATCCTTAAGGAATGTAATCTGTTATGTGTTGCTTATGTATGATTGTATGTTACTGCTTCTACTATTTTATAATTGTTGTTATATGTTATTTTTAAAAAAAAAAATTGTCAAACATAGTAAAACTTTAGGTTAGTTCTTTTGGATCCCTTGGTGGGGTGTTATAATTAGCTTGAATGTTGATGATACTACTTTGGGGGAGTATTCTAAGCATTGCAGAGTATTGATCTATTGCATTCATGACTATGTTTTTTATTGATGTCAACATAGCATGGTTTCTTTAAAGACTGGCTAACTAGAAGATATAGATCCTAATGTTACAAAAATTCTTTTGATTGTCTGGTGATGCATAGTCATGGACATATTCTACACTATGTTCTGATAATGTGGTCAAGTGCACAAAGTCTAAGTTGAAGATGTACAAAAGTTGTACCTTATTTATAGAGAGCAATTCAAAGACAAAGTATTGGGAAAGTAGTTCTTCATGATTGTTTGCTATCTTACATCTAAGATGCAGTAAGAAGATGTGTAGTTGACTAGTGATAGAGGATAATTCGTTGGTCACATCAACGAGTGCACAATCCCTAGTATTACACATGTTAATTTTTTGCATAGACTATGAGCTGATAATGCTATTGCAATTGTAGTTAAGTAATTATCTTATTAAAATTAAATGGGAAAGCCTCAACACTAACTCAACAAATTATTTTGAAGATACGAAATAAAGGAAATATATTGTTGTTGTTTGTAGTTTGTTTGGTCATTGTATCAAGTGTGAAGTGCAAAAAGGAGTAGAGTGTTTTATAAATGTGTGTAAGCGATTCAAGGGATTATTGGATGAGAATTTTGTGATCTAGTTACCAGATCAAGAGTAGAGGTCTGGTTGATAAGAAAAAAGGAAGGGGGGGAAGTACATTTCATTTATATTAGTCTACAAGGAATAATATAGAGATCATTTGGATAGTGGGTTCATTGGTCTTGCCCTTGAAGGTGTTTGGGCAAGGGGTCTAGCTATCTTCCACAACTCCTAATAGGGTTGGAATCTCCTAACAAGGATTCAAAGTCTCCTAACAAGGACTCATAAGTACTAAACCTTTTTATAGATTCCTAATAGGGTACATGCTCTAATGAGGAATATTTATATTAGTACATCATCTTGTGGGTACCATCCCCACTGGGGTTTTTCCTCTAATCAAGGGTTTTCCTAGTTAACATATATGGTGTTATTGTGTATGAGTATCTTGTTGTGGTTTTTCATTATACTGATCATATGGTTAAAGTTTAATAAGGTTGATAATTGTCATATTAGTTGGATAATAGATTCACCCCCCACTCTCAGTTATATTGGTGGACTATATATTCTAACAATTGGTATTAGAGCATCAGGTCCTTGAAGGATAAGCTTAACATCTTTGGGAGATTGATGGTGAATCTTTGGGACTTGTGATGAATTTGGTTATTACGTATCTAAATTTCCTAAAAAAGAGAAAAAAAAAATATAAAGGAAAGTTTAAGCCTAGAAAAGATAAAAATTGTTTGTATGCAAATGAAGATGAAGAATTTGATGAGAAAGGTCAAAGTGAAAGTGATGATGAATTGGGATTTGTGACTATAAAGGAAGATGATCTTGATAGATAAATTAGAGAAGAAAGAGCTCTAGTTTCCCAAGTGGAAAAGAAATCTGATTAGATAATTGACAGTGGTTGTTCACATCACATGACTAGTGATATGAATAAGTTTGTTAATTTCAAGAATCATGATGGAGGTATTGTTAGAGTTGGTAACATTATAGCCTATCATATAATAGGAATTGGATCCATTACTCTTGATGGTAAAACTAACACTAATGATGTTTATTTTATTGATGGATTGAAGCATAACTTTTTGAGTGTTGGATAGTTGGTGGACAAGGGTTACTAGTTTCAATTCACTGAGAAGACTTGCATTATCAAAGATAGAGATGGTAAGCTGATTGGAACAGACACAAGATCTAGAGGTAATGTATTTCAGTTAAATCCTATTGAAATGACATGTTTGGTAGCTAAAGTGGACAATAGTTGGTTGTTACATAGAAGATTCTATCACATAAACTTTGATAATGTTATGAAGGTTAGTAGTACATTTGCACTAAGAGAATTGCCTAAGATTAAAAAGCCTACTAATTTTGTGTGTAAAGAATGTAGTTTGGCTAAGTAGAAGAGAGTATCATTTCCTAGCAAGATTCCACTACCATAGAGAAGCTAGAGATCATTCACACTGATCTAAGTGGTCCCTCTAGAACAAGAGAAATCTATGATGCAGGGATTTTTTTAGTGGCGATTAGTCACCAATTGGCGAATATGTCCCGATCGAGCTATAAAAATTGGCAGAAAAAAACATCGTATACTAGTTGATCGGTTCACCCAGATTTTATAAAATACTCATATAGTGGTCGGAACGTTCGCCACTATTATTACGTAATTTCAGTTTGGTAGTCAAGTTCTTCGCTCATATTTCTCTTTAATGTTTACTCTTATTTTCTACAAAATTAATTGAGTGTCTCTTTCGACGATCATCATTTGCCAAATTCCCATTTTCCTATGTGAAATTTTTATTTGTCCTAGGACCCAATTGGCCATGCATCACACACAATGGGGTCCCAAATTCTCGCCCTATTTTCCCACTCAATTACTTGAAGTTATGCGAGCTTTGCCAAATATTAGTTCTTGTCATATGTAATGGTCAAGCCATTCGCCAAAATGAAAATGATTTATTTGTAGTTGTCTATTTAAGACATGAGTTTCATTATTGAAACATGCCAAAAGAAGGAGCCTTCTTCATAGTATTGTGATCGGTAGAGAACTAGAATGACTACGACTACAAGTCCATAGTATTTTATTGCAGCCTTAATTTGATGGAGATGTCACAGTCAAATTTAAATAGGAAGAGGAGTAGGACTAATGAAGGTGGAGATGTCCAAGAGAGGCCAACGAAATGCAAAAATATATCTTCATACTTTAGCAGAGGTAGACGCAACAGTGTTGGTCAAAGTAAGGAAGGTACATCATCAAAGGAGCCTGTACAATCTCAATAGACATAGGAGTCCATTCAACAAATTGGGGAGCCTAATAAATCTAGTCACGAAGTTGCAAAACCTGATATCTCTAATACAGATAACCTTGAAGAAGAATATCCAGTAAATAACTAGTACCAGGATGAATCAATCGACTTCGGTGATGATGATGGTGCAATTAACAGTAACAGTGACACTAAAGGGAGAGGAAAGTCGAAAGAAAAATTGATCATCATTGGGAGATGGCCAGGAGATTTAAATTTGATTGGGTAGCAAAGTATCCATTCATTGAGCTCATGGACAATCCAATTGTAGGTGAGCCACCAGTAGAATGCAGATGTGCAATTTGTAGTTGGAAGTATAAAAAGGAAAAGCGGTTGCAGCTTAAACTAGACACCATAGAGAAACATGTTGGTAAGATTTACGAAACCTCAACTGTAGATGGTAAGAAAACAAAAGTGGTAAGATATAAATCAAAGGAGCAATGTCAACATAAAAGGAATGCTGAAGAATATTATATGTTTCAAAAATTTCAGACGAAGCCTAGTGAAGTTCAAGGTTCTATTAATGTTATTTTTGCAAAAGTAAGCAAAGTAGAAGAACGTGGAAAAGTTGTTCAATTAAGTAATGTTTTCTATATTTTGAGCAGAGGGCGTCCAATGATAGACTATCCAAAAATGAGTGGTTTTTTACACTTTCGGAAAGTTCCTAACTATCCTATCATTCATTGATCAATAAACAGTGGATGGGAATAGGCAAGTTGTATTGCGCAGGTTGAAATAGAGGATGTACAAAGAAAAATAAAAGAGTCAACCTTTATTGCATTGTCCTTAGATGAAGTTACGGCAATAGATAATACGTCATGGATATGCATGCATGTTTATACTATACAGAATAATGTCTGCCAACCACATCTACTATCTGTTGCTAAATTGAGAGACAATGTGACAGCAAAAAATTTATTTCAATTAGTAAAGAGAAATTTAATTGAATATGGAGCTATGGATGAATTGACAATAGCGAAGAAGTTGGTCTGTGTTGGAGCAGATGGAGCTTCAGCAATGCAAGGTCAAAGGAATGGTCTTTACACAAAGATGCAGGCTTCTTGTTCACCATATGTTGTTGCCATTCACTGTATGACCCATAGGAAGAATCTTGCTTTTAGAGTTGTGAAGAAGTTTCCTTCAGTAAACAAGGTTGAAGATTTAGTAAGAGAGTTGTATGCATATTTTTGTCAAAGTCCCAAGTGTTTTAGGGAATTTCAACACTTTACTGATGGAAATACCGATGGAAACAAGCTTCTAAAAGATGTTGATACCAGATGGATCTCTTTGGATGGACCAACGCATCGAGTATTTTTCAAAGATCAATCTTTGATTGGACTGATGTACAAAAATCAGGACAATGCAAAAAATTAGAGATGTGGCGACCTGCTTCGAAGGTTAAGCAATATAGAGACACTTTTGACTTTGGCATCTCTTCTTCCCATGCTAGAAGAAATGAGGTTAATTATGAAAAAAACCCAGCAAAGAGCCATGTATATTGCAGACTATGCTCAATTGCGTAAAATGTCATGTCGAGCCCTCAATAGTCTCTATCATACTGACCTAAATTTATCTGATGATAGATTTAATCAATGGCAGAAACTAATAGATTTGGATGGTCTTGATAATTATTTAAAGATCGTTGAAAATGGAGATTTATGTGTTTGTGTAAGGGGATTTCAGATACCAACGTACTATAGTGCCCCAAAGAAGCGAGCTACAAGAGTTACAAGGGAAGAGTTTACCAAGATCATCAAGTCTATAGCATCTACTACAAGGGACATAGCCTATAGAGTTTCCTCTAAAATAATATCACGATTCCTATATGATCAATTGCTTGAGGCCATGGCAATTGTGTTTCCTCAATATTGGTCCTTCAATAATAAGGAAGATTATCGTAGAAGGTTGTTGATTTTGATAAAGGAATTTTGCAAATCTATAGAATTCAATGGAGTGACTATCAACAGAATATTAGATGAGGGTCTTCTTAGACAGCAATCAGGCACCTTTGCAAGGACCATGAAGCATCAATATCAATTAATGCATAACCCACATGAAGAGGGCTCAGCAACAAAGCTTTGGGCAGAACTAAAACAGAGCACATTGTTGCGTGAAGAAATTTTAGAGTACTTCAAGCTTCTTGATCTATGTCAAATGATGATATTGGGTTTAGTAGAGGATGAGAGAGTTTTTAGTGCTTTGGGCTTCCTAAAATCAAAGCTAAGAAACAAACTAGACAAGAATTTGGAATCATGCTTGAGGGTATACAAATCTAGGTATAATGTCAATACTTTTCCTTTTTAAAAAGCATTGGAAATCTGGAAGAAAAGATGCAAACGAAGGGTGGGACTAAGAAACACCATTAACCAATCGCCTATAGTGACTCCAAGTGGGACAACTACAATTATCAGTGGCATTGGCCATGGGATTGGGAGTGAACTTGAAGTTGAAGAAGACACAAACGAAAATGAAGAGAACAATGAAGCAACTGGACTACCAGAATTGGATGATGATGACGACATACAGATGAATTGGAAAATTTAGGAAATTTTTGCTAAATTAGCAGTGGCAACCAATAGGTATTTTTTGAACTTATTAACTACTATATGATATCCTATCATTCAACGTTCATTTTAGAAAAGCAAGAAATTAGAATGTATTATGTTTCATCATTAAAATTTGAGAACAAAGAGTATTATTACTATAGAGTGTAGTTTATATCATGTCATCAATGATCATTCATATTTGAATTTGAAATTCCTAAATGAAATTTTGTTTTCTATTTTATTCATTTATTCAACATACATTGAATTGGAAAACATGAAAATTAGATAGAATCATACATTCAATTCCACAATTAATAATTATTAATGGTTTTCATTTGCAATATTCAGCTAATATGGTACAATTCTTGTAAGCCAATGACCCTAAATTCCCTTTTATAGAAACAAGGGAGCAACAACAACTTCAGGTCGATTTGCCTAATGTGAAGTCTCAAAATCTAAATCAGTAAGACATCTACAAGTCTACAACATCTCTACAACTTTAGTTGTACATTTCTGCATTTTATGGGCCTGTTTAGTAAATTAGCAATTTTAGCATAGGCAACAACATCTACAAGACTACAACATTGATCCTGTTCAAAAAACAAAGTTCAAACTTGTTACTTTAAACTCAATTCTAGAGTCTAGACTGTAGTATGTAGGATAATATGAAAGATATTCATATATAATAAAGATATAGAGATGATTGAAACTGAAATTACTTTCACATACAAACTATAAGTTTTTGTAGTATGCTCCATTCTTCTTCGGTTGGAAGGGAAAAAATTTTGATGTTATGGTAAATGACCTGCATTCTCGTTAGCATTCCATACTTGGAAGAGCGAGTTTCAAGCAATGTTCATTCCACTAGTGCAAGCAAATTTGTGAATGTTTTGATGCACTTTACAATGCCTTCATGAGTTCTTTCCTGAGGAAGGTTGCCTAAATCAGAGGTTATTTGGTCCTCCAACTTTTGTTTGTAAACTTCTCTTCCAATGAAACCCGTTGTTGAGAAATTAGGTCCAGGACTCGGTAAACCAAGAGATATCAATTTTGTTGTTTTATTGTTCATATTTGCGAGCTTTGGCCCAAATAAAGCAAGAACTTCTGCTTCTGTAGTTTTTGACATTTATGAAATACAGAGGTCACCTTTATTATTGAACCAATGCGATCCTAAATTCCCTTGCTTGCCAAATGCCTGTCAGCAATGTTGTTGATTTCTTCCATAATCCGCTTTGCAATTTTCTATCTCTGACCAAAACTTTTGTTCTCATCAAGTTGCTCTTTCAGGTTCCCAAAAACATCTGTAAGAGCTTCGTAGAGTTTGAACCAATCACACAACCTATCAATAGAAGTCTTTATTTGCCCCCAGAAGTAATTTTTTATTTGCTTTACTGTATTATTTACATGGTCATTCAAGCCATTTTCATATTTTTTTAAAACCTTACAGACTAAATTTTTTTTTATATAATATAAATAGTAAAGTTGTAAAATTTAAAATGCGGGACGTAAATTTTTAGGATTTTAGTAGTTACACTTACCCGTTCACGTTCACGTTGCCCTTAGTTTTGATTTTTGTAGAGAGTTGAGAGACTGTAGTTTGTTGCTTTCCTTGGACCACAATCCTCAACCTTGAAATTAAGAATCCGTAACTTTGTTGCGCTGTAACTTTGTAAATTGTAATTTGTAACCCCTTTCTAATTTCTAAATCTGCAGATAACGTATAACTGAAAAATTAATGAAACTTAACGTGCCAAAATTGTACAAATTGTACTCTATAGTCTATAGTTGTCACACTTGTCACACAATACACTCTCAGTTTAAATGTGAGTAGAATCGTGGACCACTAGTGTTACCTAACCCGTCATAATGTATTAATGTCATTCATAACGTCACTGTTAACTGCAAGTGGAATGTGATTATGTCAATGTGTTAACTGAGCAGTGACACGTGTCATGATTCCAGGACACATTTGAAATGACAGGGTTTCTTTTTCCTTTTATCTCGAAACTCAACTTTGGTTGTTGATCTATAAACATCCAATGGCACCGGTGAATGGTGTGGTGGCCCCGTGGGTCGTGGATCCCACTCCCATTAAATTACAAGTATAGTTAGTATATTATTAAATTATATAACTGCAATGATGTATATTAATTAAAATAGTAAAAGAATATATAAATAAACATTATAGTATCATGCTAAATTAAAATTAGATGACATCCTAAAGAACATTTATCATATCAAAGATATTTATCAACTAATTATACATCAAATATAGATAAAATTGTATTTTTTTTAAAAAAGAGTTAAATTGATTAATTTCAATTATTAAATTGTTTTATATATCTTGTTCAAGTGATAATTTTATTCAATTGCAGAAGCTAGACAATATTCTTAAGGTTAAATATAATGCATAAAAAAAAACATAAATTAATTTTAAAATAACATTTATGCTTTAAAAAAACCAAACACACTTATAATAAATAAAGTTGATAATATACCAAGCTAAATAAACTTTATTAAAATTGATACAAAATTAATATTATGTATTTTAAAGTATAAATTAAAAATATCAATATAGTAAAAATTATATATGTTAAATAAATGTATAATCTAATAAAATTATTATTTATATATAAAAATAAAAAATAAAAGAAAATTTATTAAAAGCATTGGTTTAGATATGTAAAAATAAAAATAATTAAATTCTAATTTAAACTTATATACAAATTAAAATTAAAATAAATATGAAATTAAACTATATAAAAAATAATTTTTGAAAATTGACAATTTAAAAGAGTTAAAATGTCTATATTTGATTGAAATATTTATATTTGAATAACATTTTACAAATAGAGGTGTTGAAAAAAAAAATTATTTTTAATGAAGAAAATTGAATTTTTTCATTGCCTTTTTCATCATGAACCAATCAAGTTTCACATAATTTTTTAATAATAACATATTTTGCTATTAGGTAAAGTCTGAGGGAGGAACTACGTTGCTCTGCAACCTTGTTTCTAGGGAAAATGTATTAGTGATTATCATTATAAATAATATTTTATATTCACATAGGCTTTTATAAACAATTCAATAGGAAATTCAAAAATGCAAAATATTGCAATGTTGCATAAGTAAGCATAAGAAGTTAAAACAATGAAATACAATTTTATATGGAACTGAAACTCCAGAAATTTCATTGATATTTCTTGAAATTTACAAATTTACAAAACCAGGGGAAAACCCTAGACTCTAGTACTACTATACTATTCATCGTAGAATTTAGAAACCAGCAGAATCGACCATGGTTGGGAATTCTTGTAGCTAGTGGTTGCCATCTTCCACTTCATCCAGGAAAAACCATTTTCAAAGAAAATTCAATACAATTCTTACGCATTTCCTATGGTGTTGCAACTGCCCAACAGTCAAGCCCAGTAAAAATGGTTGCAAGACCACATTCTGGCCAGGTTCTAGAAGCTTGTGGACTTCACCCGCCCAAGGGATCCCCACTTCTAAAACTACATGAGCGAAAATTTCAATGTCATCGCCCAAATATACTACTTTAAAAATCTTCCTCAGGAGCACCACAATTTTAGCCCTTGCTTCTCTGAGGTCAAGCAAGGAGGCTAGAAATTGTGATGTAATGTCACTGTTGACACGATACCGATTCTCATTCTTCAAAAACTCATGCCCCATAAGCATTTTGACAGCAACAATAACAAACTTCACACCAGAGCATGGAACTGCTAAGCAGACTAACACCAAACAAACCAGACCTATCGACTAACAAAAATGAGATGAGCAATGATGAAAGAAGTAGCTCAATCGTCTATAAATAAGCTCGGTGGGCAGGGTGCCAAGGATTTTTTTTTTTCCATCCGAGTGCCAATTCAACTACATTAAATTAGAAAATATTCTCAAATCTTGAATATAATTGCAAGTACATGTCGAAAAGGCCAATTGTAATTAAACACTAACATCGTCCATTGTCCTGTAATGCGTGTGAAGCCGCTTAACCGATGGAAAAGGCCAATTGTAATTAAGCCTAATAGTACTACTACTAGTGGACTATGGCATGTCTTGTAATGCGTGCAAAGCTGCTTAGCTGATGGAAAAGGCCAATTGTAAATTGTAATTAATTAATAGTGACAAGACATCAATATACTAAAGTACTAAATTTTCTAGATTCGATTGTGTGTGTTTATTTATCATCGATGTTTCGGATCACAATACATGATCCATCATCAATATACTATCTCCTGCAACTTAAGTGATACATGTTGGACAGAAACATGTCACCATTTCAGACACTTGAACAAGGTCGAGGCTTCATTCCAGACGTTTGGTCTCGAAATAAACCTTCAACCATTGATTTATTATCATCAGACGGTAGTCTGAATCATGTAATTAATATTTTATATGTAATTAATGTTTATCATTTAAATAACCCGAGCTTTGTTCATTTTAAATTTTAAGTTTTTGTCTATAATCTACATGTAATTAATGTTTATCATTTCAATCATCCGAGCTTTGTTCATTTTGTATTGGTAATAATAACAAGTGCATGTATTTGTCGTTATAGTTTTAATTTAATTAGTAATTAGAAATATAAGTTCAATTTATAAATTGTCAATTTAAAGTAAAAAATATAATGCTCTCAAGTTACACTTGCGAATTATAAAATTTGTAAAAAATTGTAAATGATTTTTTTTATCATATAACACATTTGAATCCTAGTTAGATTAACAAATAATCATTTTAATTATTTTTAGGAAGTAAAAGTCATTTGACTAAATTTTAATGATATTATTTTATATCTTTACTATAAATTTTTGTTTTTGTTTTTTACGTAATTGAATATTTCTAATTTTAAATTAGTTAGAGTACCAAATAAATATGCAATACTTGCTAAAATGTTTCCTTTATTATTAAAAATATATTTTTACTTTTCCTTTCATGCAGTTATACACTATAAAACCATATCAAGATGTGTATACTATTAAAAATTTATTAAAGGCATTTAACTAATTAAACTTAATACAAAATTTATCTCACAATTAGGGGTGATTGTCAAATTTCAAGCCTCACACTAAGTAATTCGGTGTTGGGAGGTTATAAATAGAACATGTTTTTAATTTAAGAGATCAATAAATTTTATTTTATAATATCCTTTTAAAACTGATATGTTCTATCAATATAAAATATTTAAATATGTAAAAATAATAGTTTATTTGTTGATAACAATTTATAAGTACTTCATCAGTGTTTTGATGGGAGTATTTATACTTCATTAATTTTATGAGTTTTTCAAAATCTATATTAAAAATTGGTTCAATTAAAAATTTAAATTTAATTTTTTAATAAACTAAACTGCAATGGTATTGGTAACTGTTGATAAAAAACTTTCAAAAATCGATTGTACAATTTGGGAATTGGTGTGTGGTTAATGGTAGCATTTAATTCTTTCTGGGTACACTGTACTCCGCAGACAATGTCGCTAGTCTAGCACATCACAATTTGTGTGGTTAGTGGTTGCACTAGTGAGAGAATGTCACTATCACTGACATGGAATTTAATTATTTCTGGGTACATTGTACTCCGCAGACAACTTACCTTGATATATGTCAACATTCTGGTGACTACCTCGACTATTCTTCTTCCTTCAAGAAATGTTGGCCAAAATTAAACCTTAGCCATTGATCTTGGATCATCAAATGGTCTGAGTTTTCAAATAATACATTTAACATAACTTTCTGAAAACCATTCGCTATAACAAATAAATTAATTCAATTATTTGGAAAATAATTTCACCATTTTTTTATAAAAAAGGTATCGGTTATTAAAATATTCGCCAACCAATATCCATATTTCAAAATATAATTCGCCATTAGTATTAATAATTTTATTAAAAACAAAAATTATAATCGCCATTATTTTATAAAAATTGTCTAAACTTTTAAAAAATTTGCCACCAAATATCCATCGATTGACGCATAATTTGCCAACACTATTAATTTTTTTTTACTCAAATGACATGTGATGCGCCACAATTTTATAAATTTTGGGAGGGGAGGGGTTCCTTAAAGTTATCCCTGCTATGGTGAAAGGTACTTTATGATTTTTGTTGATGATTTTACTAGACTAATGTGGGTAGCATTTTTTAAAGAGAAATCTAAAGCTTTTGAGAAGTTTAAGATATTTAAGAATAGAGTTGAGAATGAATCTAGTGTTAAGATAAAATGTTTGAGATTAGATAAAGGGAAAGAATTCACCTCTAAAGAGTTTAACATATTTTGTGAAGAGAATGGAATCAAAAGACATCTATCTTCACCTATAACACTTTATGATTTTTGTTGATGATTTTACTAGACTAATGTGGGTAGCATTTATTAAAGAGAAAATCTGAAGGTTTTGAGAAGTTTAAGATATTTAAAAATAGACTTGAGAATGAATCTAGTGTTAAGATAAAATGTTTGAGATCAGATATAGGAGGAAAATTCACCTCTAGAGAGTTTAACATATTTTGTGAAGAGAATGGAATCAAAAGACATCTATCTTCACCTAGAACACTTGAGTAGAATGGGATTGACAAAAGAAGAAATAAGTTAGTATCAGAGGCAACAAGAGCTATGTTGTTTGAGAATGATGTATCTAAGACATTTTGGAGAGAAGTGGTTAATACAGTAGTATACACTCTGAATAGAGTATAGATCAGAATAGGTATGAACAAGACACCTTATGAATTATGGTTTGGTCATTCACCATCAGTTAAGTATTTTAGAATATTCGAGAGCAAATGTTATATTAAGAGAGATGATGACATTGGTAAGCTTGATCCAAGAAGTGATGAGGGTATGTTTCTTGATTATTCCTTGAAAAGCAAGGCATACAAATGTTTTAACTATAGAACTAAGAAAATAGTTGAATGTGCAAATGTAAGGATTGATGAAAAGTTTGGAACTAAGGAAAAGATGGTATATTATATTTTAGATGAAGAAGAATATAATTCTAGAATTGTTATATAGAATGCATAATTTTTCTTTGAGACTAACAATGATTTGCATAATGATGTGCTAAATATTGAACAAAGAGGAGACCAGAGATTTGAACCTAGAGATGAGATAAGAGTTGAGATGTCAACTCTTATCCCTAATAGGAATATGACAAAGAATCACCCTCATGAGCTAATAATTGGAAGCAGAGACAAACGTGTGATAACAAGAAACATAGTAAATGAGGAGATACATTTGATATCTCAAGTTAAAGCTAAGAGTATAGATGAAGCATGTAAAGATGGTCATTGGATTCAAGAAATGAAGGAAGAACTAGATTAGATTGTGAAGAATGATACATGGGAGTTAGTTCCTAGACCTAAAGACAAGAATGTGATAGGTGTATGCCTAAAATGTAAGCACACTTCTATGAGTCATTATATCCAAGATTGCTTTAAAATGAGGTCTTGAATAGCGACTCATAGCTCTCTATTCATGGAATGTAAGGGTTTGTAATGGAGGCCCTCAATTTGACCTAGTTTGCGCCCATGCAAATACACCATGAAACAAGAGATTTAAGGATCCAATATGCATGCAAATGGAGATGAAAACTAATCTATATGATGACAATGCAAAATAATGCAAAAAAAGGAAATCTAATAACAATGCAATACTAATCTATGAAAACAAATATGGATCTAAGCTAATATGCAAATGCAAGGATGAAAACTCATGATGGAAACCATGGATGCATGAGAGAAGAAGACAAGAAGATAGAAGTTCTTCATAAAAAGCTTTAGTATTCAAACTCCTTCAAAAATCGCTCTCCAAACTTGCAGCATAACAATAGCATAATAATAGATGTATAATTGTGGACGTATAATTGTGGATCAATTGTGGATGATTGTGGGATGTCTAAAATGAGGAGAGGGCTCTCCCTTATAAAGAAAAATATGGAGGTGAGAGGCTTCTCACAACCAATTTGGGATAATAGAGTTTGATCCATGTGAGACAAAATTTCACGAATGAGAAAAGAGGAGTGTTTGAGAAGAAAGTAGAAAGCGGAAAAAGAGGACTCCCACTTGGAGATATGTGCATTTAAGTGTAGAGAAATAAAAAAAGATTTCTTTTCTTTTCTTTTCTTTTTCATCACAAAGAGATATTTAAGTGAGAATTTTATTTAATTAAAAGGGAGCAAGTTCTTTTAATTAAATAGGAAAAATTTAATTAAATTAAAAGAGGGGTTTTCTCTTAATTAATTAAATGTGGATGAATTTAATTAAAAGAGAGGTTTTCTTTTAATTAAATGGGGACTTATTTTATTTAATTAAAAGGGAGATTTTATTTTAATTAAATAAAAATTAGGATAAAATGATCAACCTTAGAAAAATAAATAATCGAATTTTATCAAACAAATTGATTTGAATTGATTTAATAAAATATTGCAAACTATTGATTCAGGAAATTTGATAAATTGATAAATTGAATAATGGGGGCCCACAGTCTAGGCGACTATTTTAGGGTGCATACAACAGGAACCAAATGGGTATTTAGAAACAAGATGAATGAGCTAGGAAAAGTTGGGAGGAACTAGTCTAGACTTCTATGCAAGGGATATTCACAACAAGAAGGCATAGACTATGAGGTGACATATGCACCTATAGCCAAAATGGAAGTTGTAAGGATGTTCTTAACATATGTAGCAAATAAGAAGTTCAAGGTTTATGTTTTCAAAAAAGCTTGCACCCTTGTCCAAAAAATTTACCTAAGGACAACCTTGTGAAACATTGAAACAACCTCCAAGCTGTAGGAGTTGAACTATGAGGTTGAGTCTCCAGAGAAGGTCAGCTTCCTCTACTATTAGGATGCACTTAAACTATTGTTGAAGAGAAAAGGGAGAAAGAATGCATGAAAATAACTACCTAACCTATTCTAAAGGGGTGATGCACCAAAATAGGGTGTTCAGACCAATCTCTGCCCATACATGCACAATACCATTATCATGATAGTCCAAAGATATATGGATTCAGAATTTCTTTAATCTATTAACCACATATAGATTAGAAAACCACATGAGTGACACAAGGAAAAAATGCTTCACTTCTTATCATTCATGGGCCAACAGAGATACAAAAATGCATATTATAGATATTTACAGTACATTGAAGAAAGCTAGACAAAGCTTGCATAGTACATCGACGACTAAAAGAGATAAGACAAGATGTCATATAACTCAGAGACAAAGAGGGAATTTATAGTAGCATACCAAGGCAATACCAGAGAAATAGAGAAGATCTGACCCTAAGAAAGAGTACAAAATTTTCTTTTATAGTGCAAGCATAACTTAGATAACTTCCATCATAAGACAAAATTTAACCACTATAATCAAATCTATAGAGAATAATCACTGCAAAATTGGAAAGATTTGATCACAGTTTGAATCCATACAAGAGAAAATCACTTCCTCACCAACCAAAGCCCTAAGAGATCAAGAACAAAAATCATTAACTTTTGACTAAATAGATAGATCAAAAGGTAGTAATGGAGTGTCTCTTTGCATTTATGAAACCTAGAGAATGATGAAAGTGGTTGTAGGAGATTAGAAAGTTTGGGTTCATCATTATGGAGTTGCTTCCTCTATCATCAACTTGCCAAATCAATTGTGTCATTTGATCAACTAGAGTTAGCCATCAAGCCTTGCCATGTGGTCCAAAGATCTCTTAGCATTTTACCACACTGTCAGTATTCAACTTTACATCTTACATTGACTACCTGTAATCGCATATTCACCACTACCTTTCTTTAGTAATAGTTCTTGCTTGTGAAACTATGACCCATTGATTATCGCTACGTCGCAATCCACTCTTAACATTCTTTATTAATTGTCATGACTCTGCAAAGACTAGGATTCTAACCACATCTTCACTATCACCATCTTAACCTAAGGTTCATCTTTTAATCCTTGTGACCAAGTGAAACAAAGAAATCACTTGATCATGACTCAAACCTTAGTCTCCTCTTAACTTGTTGTGGTCATGTGCTGGCCATAGATATGAAAGATCTAATGGTGTGAGATGTATCTTTAAAACACTAAAAGATTTCCCTTTTCACATTTTCACAACTTAATCTATAGCATGTTAATATAATCATGTGATCAAGTGAAGACAAAGAAAAACACACTTTCGCCACCCTTATCTTGGTTAGCACTTAACCATCTGTGAATGTGCAAATCACATGGTGGCAACTTAAAACATTCTAAGGCATAATATGAAATAAGGAATATAGCCAATGTTGAATTATTTCATAAAAACCCTAGGTGACTGTTAAGCGGATTATTATTTAAATTGGATTTTTCGGTGGGAAGGCATTTTGGCTAACATTTCTAGTGACTTAGAGGGGATGCAAGCCTGCTTGGCATATGACCAATGACCATTAAAAGATCCATTGGGCTATGGAGTCCCTAAAACCATGAGAACTCATCAAATTCACCACTTTTTCCACATTCTGAGCTATAAAACATGCCTTTTACCTCTGAAACTTTGCAAAATTTGGAACCAAAACTGTCTACTACAAAAAATAGAACATGTGCCCTTGAAATTCTTAGAAAATAGGAAAGAACATAAAGAAACTAACTATATACATGAACATTTATTTCCATCATAAATAGGGCTTGAGATATATTCCATTGATTGGAATAGGAAAGATTTCACCGTTAGGCCTGCTTACATAAAAAGCATTGGCTTGCTTGCAACTGATGATTACATAGGGACCACTCCATAAGACATTGAAATTTGAGTTTCTCCCTACTTTTTCTCTGTCTACATCCCACTTCGGCATAAGATCACCCTCTTTGAAATTTTTGACCTTAGTTTTCTTATCAAAACACCTCTTCATCTGTTGCTAATGTATCTCTAAGGTTCACATTACTTGACTTCTTTCCTTGTCTAGCTCCATCAAGTCTACCATTCTTACAAACATAGCATCATTTTCAATTATTTCCAATTGATGAACCAGCTCAAGAGCTATAAATTCTAATGAGATAGAAATTCTAGCTTCCTTTCCATATACTAACATGAATGGAGAATTTCTAGTAGCCCTTTTAGGAATTATTCTATCAGCCCAAAGGGAAGTCTTCATTTTTTGGTGCCAACACCTTTGATTATCTTTAGTAGTCCTCTTGATGATTCTAGTCAAATTTTTATTAGATGACTCAACCAAGCCATTACCTTAAGGGTAGTAATTAGAAGATGTGCTCAAGTAAATAACATGATCAATTGCCCATGCACAAATTTGAGCTCCTATAAATGATTTTGTGTTGCCTGATATTATAGTGGAAGGAGAGCCAAATCTTGTGACAATTCCATTAAGGAACTCCACAAGTAAAGCTTTTGTAGAATCCTTCAAAGCTACTGCCTCTATCCACCTTGTAAAATAATCTGTTAGAGCCAAAATCCACTTGTAGCCATAACGAGAAGGTGGATTAATGGGACCAATAAATTCCAATCCCTACTGGGAAAAAGGTTGATCAACATAGATGGGGTGAAGTGGAAGGGTTGCAAGTCTCCATTTACTTGAGAAGAAAGAACACTTTTCACACTTCCTTACATGTCTAAGGTAGTCATGGAATAAGGATGGAAAATAGTAACCAACTCTCATGATCTTCATTACAATGGTTCTTGCTGAAAAATGGCCACCATCAGGACCATCATGAAGCTCTTTAACCATCCTCTCTACTTGATCTACATCAATACATCTTAGCAAGGCTCCATTGAAGTCTCTCCTAAAAAGAACACCATTAATTATAGCATAGGGGATGGACTACATGTTGGAATTATGAGTGAAGTAATTGAGAGGGGGGGGTGGGTGTGAATCAGTTACCACAAAAATAATTCTTGATCCCTTAGATGTCTTAAATAACTAGTCGTTGTTGTCACTCGGTAAAAACATCACAAAAATGTTGTAGCTTGGTTGACTAACTTGTTACTAAATTTTAGCATTCATAATTATTAACATGCATGCAAAAGTAAATAACATGAGCACAAGAGACACCAGATTTAACGTGGAAACCCAATATGGGAAAAACCACCAAGTAACTAGCTACCAATTTTTACTCTTCTGAAGTGAGCCCTGTTAGGAGCCAACCCTATTAAAGGTTACAATACACACTGTTAGGTGTGACCCTATTAGAGGATTTAATCACCCTATTAGGAGTGGCCTTGCTAGAGATCTTTAGAAAAATTCAACTAAACTATCACCTTGTTAGAGGATTTACAAAATGGCTATTAAACCAACTCTGTTAAGAGATTTGAAATCACTACCATAATGATTAGAAAGTAACAATGAATTGACTTGAATAAAATGCAATTGAATTTGCTAAATATAGATCTCTATTTTGTACCATTAGATCCTCCTCGACCTCCTCAATGATCTCTAATCATTCTTCAAAATTTGCTTCCACAATAATCAATCTTCCTTCACATTCATATCACATCAAATTCATTTCCACACTTAGAATTTGCAACTTGACCTCTTATATATATCATTCAAATTATCAAGTCGGCTCATTCACATGTTACATATACCAATAAACCATACATCATTCGGCTACAAATATTACTTTAAACAAATAAACTTTATTTCACAAAACAATGAAATCCTTCACTGGCTGACCCTGCTCAGTAAATATTGCTTCCAAAAATAATTTCTTGAGTTAACCACCTTAACTCGATTAACACTGCAAAATCCTTTGGCTGTCGAGTTAACTCGGTAAGAACTAAATTTTTGTCATTGTCCATCAAAGCTCGGTTAGAACTATTTTCTCTTGATGACCAAGTGAACTCGGTAACAACTAAATTTCCTTTGCTAACCTTGAAAGCTCGATAACAACTGTTGCACAAGGTAAAGCCTGAGAATGCTTGGTAGACACTATAAACCTTCTTTGCTAACCTTTGGAGCTCAGTAGACTTTGTCTTTTGTCTTGTTGACCAACTAAACTTGATAGACTCTATCTTTTGTCTTGCTGACCAATTGAGCTTGGTAGACTCTATCTGATGACTAATATGACATTTATGTAACATCAAAGACAACACTGAATTGAACAATTGTATCCAACAATCTCCCTCTTTGGAATTGATGGCAACACAACATGTCATAGCAGAATGAAATTTGAAAACAAGTCTTTTCTGATAGAATACTTCACCCTCTTATACAAAACTCTTCAAATACAGTAATCTCCCTCTTTCATAATAATCTCTCCCTCTTACACAAACTCTCATTTTCTTGCAAATTTCAGAAAGATATAATAGTAAACTCTCTCTCTTTGACAACACATGCCAAAGAAAACATAAACCAAATGTATAGCAATGTACCTTATGTACTAATTCATATGCAATATCTTCATTACTTTGTTGCATCAACTGATAGATCTTCAATTCTTTTTTTGTTGATACATCTCTAAAACTGTATTTTAGTGAGCTTCAGATAGGGGAATGACCCCTAGCTTAGCTTACCTTTTAGATACAAGAATGCATCCGTGGGTAAAGGTTTTGTGAATATGTCAGCTATTTGTTCTTTTGTATGGACATATTCCAATCTAATTTCCTTATCCTGTGCCAATTCTCTAAAAAAGTGATAATTTATAACAATATGCTTGGTTTTTTAATGCATCACTGGATTCTTGGATATGTTAATTGCACTGGTATTGTCACAAAACATAACAATAGGTTCTTTGATTTCTTGCTTCATACCTTCCAATAATTGTTTGAACTAAATAATGTTTGAATAGTTTACTACTACTGCAACATATTCAGCCTATGTTGTGGATTGGGGTGTACAATTCTGCTTTTTACTTGTCCAAGAAACCAACCCCTTTCCAAGAAAAAAAAATTCATCCACTTGTACTCTTTCTATCATCAATGTTCCTTGCCCAATCTGCATCAGTGGATACTTTTAAATCCATATTTCCTCCAAGTTTATACCACAATCCATAATCTTCAGTTCCTTTCAAGTATCTCATGATTATTTTGATTGCCATCATGTGATTTTCTTTTGGTTTTGCTGAGAATCTTGCTACAATTCCTACTGCAAGGGCAATGTTTGGTCTTGTATGTACTCCATACTGCAACTTTCCAATCATAGATCTATACAATGTCTGGTCCACTTCCTTTGATTCATCATTCTTGGTAAGTTTCAATCCAGTACACATAGGAGTCCCAACTAGGTTGCAGTTTTCCATGCCAAACTTTTTCATTATCTCCTTGATGTATTTAGATTGAATGATGTAGATGTCATTCTTACTCTGATGAATTTGAAGATCAACAAAGAATTTGATTTCTCCAAACATTGACATTTCAAATTCTTTGTTCATTTGTTCTAAAAATTCTTTGTAGAGATCATCATTTCTTGTGAACAAAGTATCATCTACAAATATCTCTGCCAAAACAATCTTATTATCTGGTCCTTCCTTTATGTACACGCTACTATTATCATTAGTTCTTTGAAAACCAATCTGAATAAGATAGTTATGCAATCTTTCATACCATGCTCTAGGGGCTTGTTTCAGACCATACAATGCTTTATGCAATTTGCAGACCATGTCCTTCTTATCTGGATCAACAAAACCTTTAGGTTGTTCAATGTAAACCTCTTCATCCAATATACCATTGAAAAATGTTGACTTGACATCCATCTGATAAACTTTTAATCCTTTGTATGCAACATATGCAAGTAAGGTTCTAACACCTTCCAATCTTGCAACAGGAGCAAAAGTCTCTCCATAGTCTACACCTTCTTCTTGAGAGTATCCTTTGCATACCAATCTAGCTTTGTTCCTTGACACCTTACCATCTTTGTCTAACTTGTTTCTGAATACCCACTTAGTTCCAATCACATTTTTGTCTTTAAGCCTAGGTACAGGAGTCCATGTTTTATTTTTATCTATCTATTCTATCTCTTCATTCATAGATTCAATCCAACTTTTATTTTCTAATGCATCTTTGACATTTCTAAGTTTAAAATCAGCAAGTAAACAAGTGCCTTTCAACTTACTTCTTGTCATTGTTCCTTCAGATTTATCTCTAATGATCTGATCTGGTGTATGATGTTTCCTGACATACTTGGCTAGCATAGGCTCCTTTCCATTTGAATGACTGGTATTGTTATCCTTTTGTGCTTCAACTTCTATTTCTAGTTCTGGTTTTAGTTGCTCGGGCTCAGTTGTTGATTCAGTAGCTTCTGTTTGCAACTGAGGTCCTTGCAACTCGGTAGGCATTAGCTCAGTTTGAACTTCCTGTGACTCGATTATAGAAGATTCTAGAGTAGAATATTTTTGATTTATTGGTGTGCCTAGCACTATATCAAGTTTAATGAAAAAAAATCTCCTGTAGTCTTTAGGTTCCCTCTTTCTTTCTTCTTCATTCTTTTTTGCAAACTCGTCAACTTTTACATCTACACTTTCTATGACTTTGTGAGTAGACAAATTCAAACATCTATATGCTTTACTTTTGCAAGAATATTCCAAAAATATTCTTTCATCACCCTTCACATCAAATTTACCTTTTCTAGATTCTTTCAAAATGTATTATTTGCTTCCAAATACTTTTAGGTAACTTACATTGGGTTTGTATCCATACCATAACTCATAGGGAGTTTTGAATGAGTCCTTTTTCAGCTATACTCAGTTCAAGGTATGAACTACAATGTTGATAGCTTCCTTCCAATATTTGATAGCAATGTTCTTTTCAATCATTAAGGTTCTTGCACAATCCATGATAGATCTATTCCTTCTTTCAACTATCCCATTTTGTTCAGGAGTTCCAAGTGTTGAAACCTGTCTTTTGATTCCCCTTTCAATGCAAAAGTTATTGAACTCATGTGAAATGAATTCACCTCCTCTGTCAGACCTTAAACATTTCAGTCTTTTGCCTATTTCTTTTTCTACTCTAGCCAAATACCATTTGAACTTTTCAAATGCTTTTGATTTCTCTCTTAGGTACATGACAATCATCATTCTTGAGTAATCATCAACAAAAAGAACGAAGAATTTTCACCAGTATAACTTTCAATGCCAATAGGTCCACATAAATTAGTATGTACAATTTTTAAAATTTCTTCAAACTGATAGTTCTTGCTTTTAAATCTAGTCTTCCCCATCTTTCCAATTTGACAATTCTTGTATAGACCAACCTCAAATTTCTTTATGTTAGGAATGCCTCTTACTTTCCTAAATTTTCTTATTTTTATCAAGTTATCAAAGTTCACATGACATAACCTCCTATGCCATAACCAACTTTCTTCAACTTGAGCAATAAAACATGAACATTTACCAAGTTCAAGATGAAACAAGTTACCTTTTGTTTGAGTGCCTAATCCAATCAGCTTACCTTTGCCATCCAAAATTCTTACTTTTCCATGCATGAATTCTACTTTGAATCCATTATTGAGTAGTTGTACCACACTCAACAGATTGTGCTTTAGTCCTTCTACCCAATATGCATTATCACATACAAGTTCATTGGTCAGTGAGATTTTTCCTTTTTCTTTTATATAACAAGGTTCATTGTTACTAAATCTTACACTGCCACCGTCATAGTCTTCAAAATGTTCAAACTTAGTTTTATCACCAATCATGTGATGAGAACAACTACTATCTATAATCCATGTATCATTTTTTCTCACATGAGAAATGAGTGCCATTTCTTCATCATTATCAGACTCATCTTTTACAACAATGTAAACAATTCCATCTTCCTCTTCATCATCACAATCATTAGAATCTTTAACCATGAAACATGTTTTCTTACTTTTATCCTTGAATGATTTGAAGTCTTTCTTGCTATTGCACTTGTAACCTTTCTTCTCATCCTTGTTCTACTTATTTGGGCACCTAGCAACAATATGTCCAATTTCTTCACAAGAAAAATAGATTAGAGGAACCTTACCTTTGTATTTCCCTTTGCCTCTAGAATATTTCCTTGCTAGCAGAGCTTCAACTACCTCAAGATCACTGTCTGAACTCTGTTCTGATTCTTCATCACTATCTGATTGAAGATCCTTTATCTTCTTGCCTTTTTCTTTGAGTGAAAGCTTGGCTTCAAATGTTGATTCAATGTTCTTGGCAGTTGGAACATAATTATCATAGTTGTCTAACTCGAATGTAGTCAATCTTCCAACTATGGCCTCTAGATTTATCTTATGATTTGCTTCACATCTTCTTTCTTGAATTACAGAGACTCTGATTGCATAAATAGGAAGTAGAGTTCTAAAAAATTTACTTATAACTAGCTCTTCCTTAATATCTCCTCCAGATGCTTTGATTGCACTAACACTTTCTTTAACTCTTTCAACATATTTTGCTATGTTTTCATCCTCTCTCGTCCTCATCTAATCAAATTGTCCTCTTAAACTTTCTTCCTTGGCTCTTCTTACATTATCATCACCTCCATAGATTTTTTTTAGTTTGTTCCACATTTCAAAAGTAGTTTTACAATCTTTGATGTCATCAAATTCTTCATAACTTAAAGCAGATGCAATATCTATCATCATGTTGTTGTGAGTCTTCTTTTCAGCAATATCATTGATAGAATGTACCAACAAGTTTTGCATATTTTTCATCAAGGTACTTCAGCCCTAAATCACAAATAGAAGCCAAATGAAGTCTCATCAATCCTTGCCATGCTAAGAAGTTGTCCATGTTAAGTCTTGGAATTTTCCTTTTGTAAGACATCCTGATCTTTAGCTTAGGTCCTTGAAATCTTTTCCTGCAAGCACCAAAAGCTCTGATACCAATTGTTGAAATTATGAGTGAAGTAACTAAGAGGGGGGGTGGGTGGGTGGGGGTGAATCAGTTACCACAAAAATAATTCTTGATCCCTTAGATGTTTTAAATAACTAGTTATTGTTTTCACTTGGTAAACACATCACAAAAATGTTGTAACTTGGTTGACTAGCTTGTTACTGAATTTTAGCATTCATAATTATTAGCATGCATGCAAAAGTAAATAACATGAGCACAAGAGACAACGTGGAAACCCAATATGGGAAAAACCACCAAGTAACTAGCTACCAATTTTCACTCTTCTGAAGTGAGCCCTGTTAGGAGCCAACTTTGTTAAAGGTTACAATACACACTATTAGGTGTGACCCTATTAGAGGATTTAATCACCCTATTAGGAGTGGCTTTGCTAGAGGTCTTTAGAACAATTCAACTAAACTATCACCTTGTTAGAGGATTTAAAAAATGGCTGTTAAACCAACTCTGTTAAGAGATTTGAAATCACTGCCACAATGATTAGAAAGTAACAATGAATTGACCTGAATAAGATGCAACTAAATTTTCTAAATGCAGATCTCTATTCTACACCATTAGATCCTCCTTGATCTCCTCAATGATCTCTGATCATTCTTCAAAATTTGCTTCCACAATAATCAGTCCTCCTTCACATTCATATCACATCAAATCCATTTCCACACTTGGAATTCACAACTTGACCTCTTATATATATCATTCAAATTATCAAGTCAGCTCATTCACATGTTACATATACCAATAAACCATACATTAGTCAGCTACAAATATTACTTTAAACAAATAAACTTTATTTCACAAAACAATGAAATCCTTTACTAGCCGACCCTGCTCGGTAAATACTGCTTCTAGAAATCATTTCCAAGTTAACCACCTTAACTCAGTTAACACTGCAAAATTTGAAAAAAAATTTGGTTGTCGAGTTAACTCAGTAATAACTAAATTTCCTTCACTGTCCATGAAAGGTCAGTTAGAATTGTTTCCTGCACTATTTTCTCTTGATGATCGAGTGATCTTAGTAACAACTAAATTTCCTTTGCTAACCTTTTAAGCTCGATAACAACTGCTGCACAAGGTAAAGCTTGAGAACACTTGGTAGACATTGTAAACCCTTTTTGCTAACCTTCTAAGCTTGGTAGACTCTATCTTTTGTTTTGCTAACCAACTGAACTCGGTAGACTCTGTCTTTTGTCTTGTTGACCAATTGAGCTTGTTAGACTCTGTCTGATGACTAATATGACATCTGTGTAACATCAAAGACAACACTCAATTGAAAAATTGTATCCAACACTACAATATAAACTATCTTCTTTTAGCTTTATCCAACCCTTAAGGACATCCATTCCCAACTAAGAAGGTCTTCATATCATCTATTCAACTCCTTGGATTATCATTTCTTGCCTCTTGTTATTCTGTCAATACCAAGACAACTTCCTCATTAGGCTCATGAGATGAGATCATCTATTCACACAACCCTTTCCCTCTTACTAGTTTGGTAATCTAGATATCCACATCATATTCCATTACCTTAGTGATCCAACCTACCCTTTTCTCACTAATATCTCTACTCAAAAAAAAATCCTTAACACTTGCATGAGGAACCAGCAATGGATTTTTTTATGAGACAACAAGTGTCTGAATTTCTTCAAGGCTCTTATAATTGCAAGGGCATGCTTTTCCACATAGTTGTACTTATTTCCATATTCTTTCAGACCTTCATTAAAGAAAGCAATAGGTTGCTCTTCATTTTTTCCATTTAATTGAGTCAAAACGACATAAATACTTGACTCTCCTCCTAAGGTGTAAAGAATGAAATCCTTATCAAAGTTTGGATTGATGAGAGTAGGTGTTGAAGCTATTACAGCTTTGATCTCTTCAAAACTTTCTTTCCCAGAAGGTCATATTCTTCTTAAGGATCGATGTAAGAGGTTCACCATGGTAACTAGATTAGGAATGAATCTTCTCACAAAGTTTATTGTACCAAAAAAACTGCCTAGACCTTTCTTGTGACTAGGAAGAGAAAGGGCAAGTATTGCCTTTGTTCTTTCTGGATCAATGGTCAGACCATCCTTAGATACAATATGTCCTAATAATTTCTCTTGATTAGTGTCAAAGACACACTTTCTTGGATTCAAAGATACTCCATACTCTCTACATCTTATAAATATTTGTCTAAGATGACCAAAATGTTCTACTACATCTTTTGAATATACCATGATATCATCAAGGTAGACCAACACAAACCTTTTCAATCATATTTTTGAAGGCCATCTCCATTGCCTTTTGAAATGTGACACCTACATTTGTTAGTCCAAAAGGCATTTTACTATAGGCATAGGTGCCCCATTTGGTAGTGAAAGTAGTTTTATATCTATCAATTTCTTTGACTAACACCTTATTATAATTCAAGAATATATCCAAGAAGGAGAATCTCCTTGAAGCACTAACCTTGGACAATATTTTTTTCATAGAAGGGAGAGGATGATGATCTTTAAGGGAGGCTTGGTCAAGGTCCCTAAAATCTACACATAGTCAAATTTCTCCATTATTTTTCCTAACAAGGACAAGGCTTGCCACCCAAGAGGAGTGCTTAATAGGGAAAATGATATTGGCCTCAATTAATTTGGACAAATCATTTCTCATTAGTGGCTCAATCTTGGGATTTATTGGTCTCTATTTTTGCTTAACAGGCTTGACATTATCCCCTAGATCTATAGTATGTTGAAATAGAATAGGGTCAAGACCTTTTAAATCATCATATGTCCAAGCAAATATATCATTAAATTATTGAAATACATGGAAAAAATTTTCTTTCTTAGTTTTATAACATACCTTCCCCATGTTTAACATCCTTCCATCAACAACTATGACTGGCATATGATCTCCTTTGTTTGTAGCAAGATTCATGCCTCTATCCCTTGCTTGGTCATCAATACTAGTCATTTAGGTTGATGATTTGATCACCATACTAGTCATGCAACCTTAGGTAATTTATTGGAGCTAAGGTTGATGATTTGATCACCATACTAGTCATGCAACCTTGATTGATTTCTATCCAATAACTCTGCTTCATTATGAAAGAAACTCAAAATTTTGTGCATCAAATTCAAAGACTTACCAATCGATATTATTATCAGGGATAGTAGGTCTAACCACCACTTTAATATTTTTCCTCTTCTCATCTTCAAGGCTCCTTGGGAGATCATAAGATGCATGAACTACCACAAATCTATCAGCATGTCTATTTCCTCTTCTAGGGATGCTCTGAATATTAAATCCACTAAAATCTTCAAGCAAATCTCATACTCTATGTTTATAAGACTTGAGAAAACCATTCTTAGTAACATTTTGATTTCTCAACTAATTTTTCACCAACTCACTATCTCCATATACACTTAACACTTGAATTCCTCTTTTTTGAGCAAGCAAGAGACCCTGAACCAATGCATCATACTTGGACACATTATTAGTACAATTGAATTGAAGCCTAAATGAGAAGTAGTACCTTTTTAGTGCAAAAGAAACCAACATCACACCATCCCCTGATCCATTCTTATTTCTTGATCCATCAAAATACATACTTCATATCCCACTTGTGTCTTCTTTGATTTTCATCAAGTTGGGGACAAAAACATCCTTTTCTGATATACAATAAGTGCCTAGGCCTGTCTCTGAGGTGTTTGGTATAGGATCAAACTAATATGCATTAGCCCACTCATCCAAGAGGAAATCAGGTGTATCAACTAAAGAAGTGGTAGGCTCATTTGCTATATCATTTTCATCTATCTCTAGGATGGTACAATTCATATTGATGAGATTAGGAGTGTAGGGCTCAATATGATGGAGGGCTAATGGTTCTACTCTAATTTAAGCTTTGCTTCCATATCCAGTTCTTAAAAACATATATGACCAATCAAAAGATATGTAGCCACCTATTTAGGTAGTGAGAAGTCTCTTGAAAGAAAAATGGAAAAGTGTGGTTTAACCTTAGTAAATTGATATATCTTGAACTACAGTACAACCAAGGCATGCATGTAATGCCATTTCAAAATTTCTAAGGATTCCCATAATCTTGATAATACTACCATCTAATTACAAAACCTCCTTAACAATAGGTTCATATTTCATTTCTAAAACATTAGCAACAAATTTGGGCATCACTAAACTACTAGTCCTTGAATCAATCATGTAGTTGTGGACTAGCTTATCTCCTATGATCAGAGAAACATAAAATGGAGGAGGTCTAACCCTTTTACTTGTTTCTACCTCCTTTTATGGTTGTACCAAACTCATAGCATTCTCCATGATAGGTGGCTAATCTCTGAGTTCAATGCTTTCCAACTCTTCCTATAGCAACCTCCTTTGTGATGGTATACTAGTTATAGCATCCCACAAAGAAATGTTCACATTCATCCTCTGCATCTACTTTACCACACTAAAAGAGGCATTAGATGTTTTTGTAGAAGCCTTAGAAGTAGGAGGTTGAGGTGGGATAGTCTGTTGGTTATTCACATCTCCTCTACTTTCATTCGACCTTTGTTGTTGAGTGACATTAGTAGGTTGATTAGCACTATGTTTCTAGGAAACTACTTGTTCATGAGGCATTGCACTTGATGTTGAAGTTTTATTAGGAGGTTGAGGAGAAAACTCTTCCATAGCTCTTCTTTTTCTTCTAATATTGTAAGCACAAGAATCCTAGTTTACATTACCATGCTCTTCCACCAGACAGTTCATGAAAGAACAATCATCCTACTGAAAAGTATCAATAGGTTGAATAGAATTGTGTTGCTGGGAAACTTCTCAAGCTAAGTAAGATTTTGCCTTCTAACACATGCAATATATATAGGAGTAGTTACAAGAAGGGTAGAAATCTTGATCTTGGGCAAGATTATTCTAAGGGACTAAAGCCCTATTTAGGTTGATGTTTGAAGACTAGGGGTGGTCAATAGGTCTATTGTGGGGGACATGACTTTGGTTTGGATGTCTACCATGAATGGGACCTTAAATCTAGATTTGGGGAGACTTACTATTTTGAGCTTTCTTACTCTTCATATTCACCAACTCATTTCCCATCTTTTGTACTACTACACTATTGTCCTCAATCTTCTTTTCTTGATCTTGCATCCTCTTAGCCACATTTTTGCATCAGTGTCTGCATCATGGCCTCAATCCTATCGACTCTATTAGAGGATGTAGAGGCTATTGGGACCACAGCAAGAGGCTAACTTATAGAGGAAACATGAATAGGGGCTACAATAGGCTGATGATTGGGCATGTTGGGGAAGAAAGGCATTAGGTGCCTTGGAGCTAACTTCCCTCCCTGTATCAAAATATTTTCCACTCTTATGGCAACCTCATAAACATTTGGTAGAGTGTCCCCTCCCATAGATTGTAGAGTGGCAATAATATCGTTGTTGAAGGCTTTGAGATAATACAAGATTGCATTACCAAGAGAGGGATTCACTATAGTAGATATTTTGCCCCATGTCTTCTAAAATCTATAATTAAAATCAGTCATACATTCATGGGTGGGGCTCTTGATAGTTGTTAGTTGTTCTAAAAGTGATAGGTGATCACTTTTGTCCTCAAAATGCTTGCATAGGGCTGCCCCTAACCCATCCCAATTAGTAATAAAGTTATGAGGCAAACCTCTATACCATTGTAGTGCTTTCTCTTTCAAGGATGAAGCTAGAAGCCTAACTGCTACATCATCCTTGGTGATGCCATGAATATTGCAGACATTAGACATCTCCTGAATATGTTCAACAGGGGAGATGGAGGTTTCACTAGTAAACTCAAGTATACTTTTAAGAGCTAATATGGGTATGTCATTCCTTTGGGCTAATAGGAGGGTGCTCCCACCATTAAAGGTGGAAAAAGAATGAACTCTAGCCATGTAAGAAAGTGATCTATTGATATGAGCAGATGGTATTCTAGGCTAAGACCTAACAATAGGATGAGTGGAGATAGATCTTGCAGGGGTATGTGTTACTGTTGCACTCCTAACTAGTGATAGAGATACCCTAGCTTTTCTTCTTAAATTAGAAAAAGAAAGTTCTTTCTATTGGAAAATACCTTTGGAAGATGCCCTTGTGTGTTTCTTGGGCATGAATCATAGCAACTTTGGTTTGGAAACCAAATTGTTCTTGAAGCTTAGAGTTTTTGAGTACTTTTGAACAATGAGCCTCTTGAAGGCTTTATACTGAAGGCAGTATTATCTCCTTAGCATGAACATATAATCTTTCTTCAACACTAGTGAATTTTAAATATTGTCCCACCAGGCATGCCAAAAACTATTGTCACAAAATCTTACACCCCTCTCCAAATTTTTTACCTAAGGACAACCTTGTGAAACATGGAAACAACCTCCAAGCTATGGGACTTGAACTACAAGATTGAGTCTCTGGAGAAGGCCATCTTCCTCTACTATTAGGATGCACTTAAACTATTCTTGAAGAGAAAAGGGAGAAATAATGCATAAAAATAACTACCTAATATATTCTAAAGAGGTGATGCACCAAAATAGGGTGTTCAGACCAATCTCTGCCCATACATGCATAGTACCATTATCATGACAGTCCAAAGATATATAGATTCAGACTTTCTTTAATTTGTTAATCACATACATATTAGACAACCACATGAGTGACACAAGGAAAAAATGCTTCACTTCTTATCATTCATGAGACAATAGATATATAGAAATTTAGACTATAGATATACATAGATATCGAAGAGAGGTAGACAAAGCTTGCACTATACATCAACAGTTAAAGGAGATAAGACAGGATGTCATATAACTTAGAGGCAAAGAGGGAATTTACAATATCATGCCAAGGCAATACCAAAGAAATAGAGAAGATCCAACCCTAAGAAAGAGTACAACATTTTCTTTTATAGCACAAGCATAACTTAGATAACTTCCATCATAAGAAAAAATTCAACCACTAAAATCAAATCTATAGAGAATAATCACTGCAAAATTGGAAAGATCTAATCATAGCATGAATCCATACATGAGAAGATTCACTTCCTCACCAAACAAAGCCCTGAGTGATCAGGAATGGTGGTCATTAACTTCTAATAGAATGGATGGATCAACAAGCAATAGTGGAGCATCTCTTTGTATTTATTAGACCTAGGGGATGATGAAAGTGGTTGCAAGAGATTAGAAAGATCGGGTTCATCATCAAGGAACTACTTCCACTATCATCAACTTGCCAAATTAGTCATGTTATTCAATCAATTGGAGTTATCCATCAAGCCTTGCCACGTGGTGCAAACATCTCTTAATATTTTACCACTCTGTCAGTATTCAAATTTACATCTTAATTGACTGACCACCTTTCTTTAATAACAATTCTTTCTTGAAAAATTGTGACCCATTGATTATTGCTACTTTGCAACTTGCTCTTAACATTCCTCATTAACTGATGTGACTTTGCAAAGGCTGGAATTCTGACCACATCCACATTGTTGCCACCTTAACTTGAGATTCATCTTTTAATCCTTGTTACCAAGTGAAATAAGGCAATCGCTTGATCCTGACTCAAACCTTAGCCTCCTCTTAACCTACTATAATCATGTATTGGTCATAGATCTGAAAGATCTAATGGTATGAGATGCATCTTTAAAATACTGAAGATTAAACTTTTCATGTTGTCACAACTTGAGCCATAGCATGTTAATATAACTATGCAATCAAGCAAAGAAAAATCAAAGCACGCTTTCACCACCCTAACCTTGGTTAAGCCAATATACTCTATGATGATGCAAACACAAGGAAATCATGCTTTCACTATCTTGATCTTGGTTAGCACTTAACCATTCGCAACTGTGTGAATCGCATGGTCATGACTTAAAACATCCTAAGGTATAATATTAAATAAGGAAGATAACCAATGTCAAATTATTTGTAAATAACCCTAGGTGACTGTTAAGTAGATTATTATTTGAGTTTGATTTTTTTGCAAGAGGACATTTTGGTTAACAATTTATCAGATGGATGTTAAATTAGCCTTCCTAAATGGAGAACTTGACAAAGAGGCATATATTGAGTAGCCTAAAGGTTTTTCTTTATAAGAAGATAATGACTGGTATGAAGACTAAATAAAGCTCTTTATAGTCTGAAGAAAGCACCTAGAACCTAGCATGCAAGGTTGGACAGTTATTTGGTAAGGCTTGGATTTGCTAAAGGTATGACATATAGTAACTTATATTTGAAAGAAGTTGAGAATGGTTTGCTAATAATAGTAATATTTTTTGATGTCATCATTTTTGGAGGTAATGATGAAGCAAGTGATAAGTTTGCTGAAGAAATGAAGAATGATTTTTAAATGAGCATGATAGGAGAAATGGAGTTTTTCCTGGGATTGTAGAATGTGTAGAACAATGATGGTATTTTCATTTCACAAGCTAAGTACCTAAAAGACTCATTGAAAATTTTTGGTTTAGAAAGTTATAAACATTTTAGTACATCTATGATAACTGGTCACAAGTTATCCAGTAAAGATGAGACACTTAAAATAGAGTAGAAGAAGTATGGATCCATGATTGGAGGTTTACAGTATCTAACTCACACCAAACCAAATATAAAAAATGCAGTTGGGATTGTAGCTAGATTTCAAGCTAATCCTAAGGAGTATCATTTTGTATTAGTAAAGAGAATATTTAGATATTTGAAATGAACATTTGCCTATGGAATTTGGTATGATAGATCAAGTAACTTCACTCTATGTGCGTATACTGATGTGGATTGGGCAAGCGGTGTGGATGACAAAAAGAGCACTAGTGGTGGAGGATTTTTTCTTGGAGGAAGATTGGTTCCTTGGCTAAGAAAGAAGAAAGATTGTATTTCTCAGAGTACAGTTGAGGAAAAGTATGTTGTAACAAAAAATAAATGTAATCAAATTATGTGGATGAAGCAGATGATGAAGGATATCAGAATCGAGTTTAAAGAACCTATTATCATTTTCTGTGATAATATGAGTATAATGACTATGTCTAAGAATCTTGTACTATATTCTAATACTAAGAATATATCTATTAAGTATCATATGTTGAGAGATAAAGAAACATAAAAGGAGATCAAATTGGAGTATGTGAGTACTAAAGATAAGATTGCAGATATCTTTACTAAGTCTTTGCCTAAAGATACATTTGAGTACTTGAGAGGTATGCTTGGGGTTATGTCCTTGCCTACTTTTGAGTAGATGATGTAAAGAGTGCATCAGTCCAATGGTAGAGAGCACCGTTGTTAGACTGGATGGGATGCTGATGCTTCCCATATGGGGGAGTATCTGTCATGAGCAGAGTTATTGAGGACTCTTGGTATTTGATTTTGAATAGTGTCTTTGGACACTCGAGCTGGTTGAAGACTTGGAGCAATGTATTATCAGTTGGTATGTAACAATTGGTATGCTATAACATTGAAGCCTTTGAAATTGATGTATATGGGGGAGAGAATATGTTGGCAATATGACCAATCAATCAAATAAGGTGAGATATGTGGTTATCATTTATGGAAAAAAAATTTTTGTAGTTTAGTCATGATTATTTGTGAAGGAAAATTGTCTAAGTATTAGGAAGTGTTACAATAGCATGACAAGATTTGTTAATAGAAAAACATTCCCTTGGAACATTATCTTGCACAGTTAACCCTAGATGCATGACATCATCCTAATGATGCATACTAGTGTGCATGTTCATACAATCAATCAAGTTCATATTATGGAAGAAATACTGATGCAGATACCTCACAGTGCAAAATAGAGCATGTCTACAAATTGACTTGTACGACCTATAGTATTGTTTTGATTACTAAATCTTGATGAGTTGACTCTAAGGATAATATGAGAGCCAACTAAGGAAGAATTTATTAATATGTTCGATATAAGTAAAGAACTTCAATTGTGAAGTTAAAGTGTGAAAGAATATGAAAGTGATATTATGATATGTGATGTGAAGCAATGTTATGTGAGATATGATGCAAATTGATATGTGTGTAATCACTCTTTGTATGAAGAGTTGACAATTAGAAGATTTGTGAAGTATAGGAAGTGATCCAGTATTGTATGTATACCTATTCTCTTGAAGAACTTATTGTATAGTTGCACGTTAGGGCAGTGGGCTCTTCTTGCATGCATTTGTCTATTATCTACCAACTCCTAACAGGATTGAGGCTTCTAACAAGGCCTAGTCTCCTAACAAGAGACACTATACATTTTTCATAGACTCCAAATAGGGTCAATATCCTTAACCGAATTCTTTTATATAGTGAATCATCTAGTGGGTTTCATCCCCACTAGGGTTTTCCCTAGTTAACAAAATATGGTGTTATGAGCTCTCTCTATGTATGGTTGTTTTTACTATTCAGTATTGTTGGTTTATTTTCTTATGCATGCGACAAAGTAATAATAAATATTAAATTGTGGGTAAAAAAATTTAAAATATTGTTTCACCCCCACCCCCCCCCCCCCCCCCCCACCTATTAGTATTATTAGTATTATCTATTTCTAACAATTGGTATCAGAGCCTACTTATTCTGAAGAGGCTTAACATCTCGAATAAGATCCCTATGGATATGGAATAGTTGAAGAAGAATCTTGAAAAAGCTTGAGAAATTGATCTCCTTACTAATGAAAGAGATGGCCTAAAAGAAAAATATAAATATGCAAAAGCTTACATTGGTGAACTAAATGATAAGATAGATTACCTGAAGCAAAAAGGACCTAGTGAGCAAACCAATAATGATGATATTGAAGATCTAAAGAAAGAAAATGAGATCTTGAAACATGAGTTAAAAATAGTTGAAATCAAGCTAAGTCTTAAGAAAAATGGAGGAAAGAATGACTCTAAAATAAAAGCTAAAAATGCAGATCTAAGATCCCAATTAAGCAAAGTAAAATTTGAATTGAATATATCAAGTTAGAGCATGAAGATTTAGAGAAATAAAACACTATTGTGAAAGGTGAGTTAATGCAAACCAAACAACAACTTGAGAAATTATATGCCAACAGTGAAAAGATTGAAGAAAAAATATATATACAGAGACCTAGTTATGACAAGACTGGACTTGGATTCTTCCTTGGACAATCCACCAAGAAATCTATTGAGAGAAAAGAACATGATACCCCTGAAGTCAAAAAGGATATAAGCATAAGAAAAATAGATGATGCATCTAAGGACAAGGAGAATGTTGCTTAGTCTGAGAAATCTAAAGAATCTGATCAAAATGATGATAATAGAAAAGAGGAATCTCATGCCTGTTGTAATGAACTTGAACATACTAGAGATGATTGCAAAGGTAAGTCTTTTAAACCTATTTCAAATTTTTATTTTCATAATTGTCATGGGTATGGACATTATACAATAGATTGTAAGAAACCTAAATTTGATAGTGATAATGCAAATAGTATAATGTTTAGGAACACTAACCATGAAGGCAATAGAAGAAGATCTCACAGTAATGAAAGTGGAGAAAGAAGACAAATTGTTTATTACAGATGCAATAATCTTGGACAAATAGCAAGGAATTGCAAAGCACCTAACAACCAAAATAATGAACAAAGAAGGAATGTACCTGCATGTCAATTATGTATTAACTTTGGACACACAACAAAGTTTTGTAGAATGGATAAAAGAAACCTTAACAGGAATCAAAATCATAGAAGGAACAATAGAAGAAATGATGACAATCTGAAAGAAGAAATGAAGGAGCTGACAGAAGTATTCAAGGAAATATTTGTAAAAGCAAGAGAAGTTTGAAGTTCTCATACAATTCAGGAAGAAGCTCATCCTAATGTACTTGACAACAGTAAAGTCACTTATTGTTTGTGACACATCTTACCTACATTAAGCACTCTTAGTAAAACAATACATCAATTAATCATAACTAATGTTAGAAAGCATATCACAAGTTGCATAGTTAATAGTATATACTAGACATTGAGAGGAATCTACAGTTAAGTGTGCATTGCTTAATATCATCAAGATCAGGATATACAAGAAGAATAACCTCTCTGTTATACAGAGACAATATTTTGGACTAATGGAAAATACACATTTAATGAGAAGTATAGATTGCAAAAGATTTAAAGGACACAAATTGATTTACGAACATCATTCGCTTGTGTGAAATCTTAAGTGTGAGATTGAAGAGAGATT
The DNA here is from genome assembly GCA_028749045.1 of Cupressus sempervirens. Taxonomy (NCBI): domain Eukaryota; kingdom Viridiplantae; phylum Streptophyta; class Pinopsida; order Cupressales; family Cupressaceae; genus Cupressus; species Cupressus sempervirens. The sequence continues at coordinate 582,028,089 of CM053784.1, read as the reverse complement.
TGAAGTGTTGAAGAAGTTTGGAGATACGTGAAATTGCTGAAAACCCTAAAACATGAAATTAAGGTAATTTTTGAATTTGTTGAGTATATTTTCAAAAATGGCAAGATAAGAAGTGTTTAATGTAAGAAATAGACCTAAATATAACTTGGAGAAACACCCATTTGTTTCTCTACTTGATGACCCCATTGGAGCATTTTTTGCAACTGCTAAAAGATGTTCTTCATGTCAAGGACATAAGAGGTTATATTCACTGTAAAATTCAAAGCATAGGAGATACAAAGATTCATAAGGAATTAGAGAAAATGTGCAACAATAATTTGTCATTAAAACTAGAACATGCATATCTAGAACAACTTATCTAGTTAAGCACATGTTCTATATGGATTTTGATAATCATGAATGGACAAGAATAATCTTGAGCAAAGTTCATGATGACCTTCTATGGTTGGGAGATTCTATCATATGCACTGATAATGACCTAATTCACAAGGTCACTATTTTAAGCAATGAAGGATGCAATCTAGTGAACATAAAGAATGTATGCAAGTTAGTTGAAACAAATCTCAACACATGTTTTGATGGCAAAAACATGAAGGTCAATACCATTCAAGATGATGGAGTGAGACTCATTGGTAAATTTTGGGATATAAGTTCAACCATGGATCTAGGATAGATTCAGTCCCTGTCGAATTTCTTCATGCAACTTATATAGCAGTAAAGGGTGAAGAGGTTAATCTATGTGACATTATCCAAACATAGTTATTGGATAACATATCAAAAATCAAGAAGTCTAGGAGCACAATCTTTAGGTTTGAATCCCTACTAACACATATATTCTTCTACACAACAAAGAAATTTCTTGGTATCACAATTTGGGATGGAAGTGAGTGCACAATGTAGACTATCACTCGTGCATATAGAATCAAACCAAAAATAGTCAGAGATAATGATATTGAAAAATGATAAAATCTTTCCAAGTTGAAATGAAGCAAAGGTATAAGATACCTCATGTGCTAGTGGAAAAATATAAGGATGAACTATGTTTCATGGTAGAAATAGAGTTCACATGTATGGAGGTAGTAGTTCCTCGAGTTAAGTCATTGAACTTATAGGTTATGAAATGAGTAAGGAACTGATTGAAGGATATGCGCAGATAATCCTACACTCAAAAGTTGATTCTAAATGTCCTAGATGGGGAAAATATACTAAGAAGATGAGAGAAGTTAAAACAAGTCAGTAAATCAAGGACTCCAAGAAGAAGGTAGCAAAAGTAATTAATTCTATCTTGAAGGAATCATGAATGTCAAGAAAGGAATTTGAAGAGGTGAAAGGGATAGCCATGGAAATGAAGGCCAATAGTAAATCTAAGCTATTGACCCCTACACCTATTACAATGGCCGAACCTACTAAAGAGGTCATAGTTTCCCAGACAAGTGCACAAGCACCTATAGTGCCATATGCAGTAGTTGTGCAGCAGTAACCTCTAAGGAATCCAAAGAAAATAGAGGAAGTGTCAACACCTAGGAAATCCACAAGGCTTGAGAAAACCCCTCCTAAGAAGAGAGTCAAGAAAACTACAAGTGGACCAAGCAAGAGGAGAAGAACCTTGCAAATTAGTTCCTCTAAATCTAAAGAAGAAATTGGTGATAGACCAGTAGAGCTAGTAGATTAGGAAGCAAAGACTTTAGCAGGAAGAAAAGCATGGAAACCAAAGGTAGAAAATCTTAACATGCAAATTATTAATGACAATAATTTTATGCAATTGAATAAGTAATATGACTTGTATAATAATATGGATAGAAGAAAGCTAGAGAATGTTGTAGTTATAAATATGATCCTAAAAGATAAAAAGGTTTGATAGCATAAGAGGTCAAATACCTGAAGACTTGTACAATAGACTTTTAAATAGAAAAAGAAAAATTATTGAGGAAGATAAGCAAATAAGGATAAATATGGTGAAAAAGCTATGTATTTTAAATTATGAGGAAGAAATAATTGGAATTCTAAAACGAATAGCACCATTATCCATTCTCCTCATGGGAGAAGATTATGAAGAAGTAAATGTGGAAACTCAAAAGGCAATAGTCACATACATATCTACTATGCCAAAGGAGAGTTCATAGTTAGAGAAGGCAGGCCCTATGCCTAAGGAGTCTAAGAAGAGTGCACAAACAGAGGAAACAAGTCCTACTGTAGTCAGTCCACCTCATAGTTTTGAGCAACCAATTGAAACACCAATTCCAAGTGATTCACCACATATTACCATTGAAAATGAATCTATGCAAGTGGATGACACCAATGTGATAGTGGATAGAACTAAGTATCCATTTAAAGATTTTGGTTCCAACATTGTTGGCAATATTGTTGATTGCAGCAGCTCATCTGATGAAGAAAAAGATCAGGAGCCTCAAGAAGAAGATTCACCTTCTACAAAGAAAATTGAATCTAGCATTGAAGTAGCTACTACAAGTGTACCTTTAGCAATAGTAGTAGTAACACCTTCTACACCACCTACACAAGTAGCAATGGTCACAACAGTAGTACTATAGTCAGATGAAGAAGATGCAACACAAAATTTTATATATTCTTTAAGTAAACTTCTTGAAAAGAAGAAATCTGTGAAGTCTATTGAGAAGACTCTGACTTTAGTTTTGGACAGATTGGAGAAGACAGTAAGTCCTATTGATACACCTGCAGATATCCAATAGAGAGTAGTAATTTTGTGCAAAACCTTTGATAATGATTTTACACCACTTACCAATGTGGCTACAATTTAGGCACAAACTAAGCATGATGGTAAACCTCTTAATACCATGTGTAAAAATATAAGGAATGATATATAAACTCTAAATGAATGCATTAAGGCATTAAGGTAGAGTATGGAGGAAGGGAAGTAGATATATGCTAAGTGTAACATGGCATACCTTCATCTTCATAGTTTTGATGAGAAAATCAAAGAGAAGGTAACTGAGCTTTAGACGCTCATTGATAACTTTCTGAAACAAAATCAAAAGTTAGAAACCATTGAGCATACAATGCAAGCACTTCATGATAGCATTAGGGATACTCAAGCAGAAAAGGAGAAAGTTCTAAAAAGATTCACTCTTTTAAGGGATCACTTATCCCCACATATCACATTGTTACAAAATCAGTTGGAGGAATGATTGGCAGCCAAGTCCTCATATGAAAATTTTGTGGCTACAGATTTGATTGTAGCAAAGTTAGCCACATATGCTCTATGTGCGCTAATTAGTTTGTCTAATGCACTGAAAGATAGTTGGAAGAAACACCTTGCACAGTTGAAGACTAACTTCAGTGATTATTTTTCCAAGTTTTGATGCAGCTCTCAAATTTTGACATATTTTTTCTTTTTATTGGCACCTTTTTCATTGATGTCAAAGGGGAAGAAATACGGAAAATTGTAACTATAAAATATATAGTTATATTTTGAAGTATAGTAGTAAGTTTTTCTTTAAGAAAACTTTGTAATCAGAGTTATAAGGGATGTAATCTTTTCAAAACATCAATACAATATTTTTACTGTGTTATGGTTATTTACTTTGATTGGCATGACAACATGTTTCGGACTTATCCAATTTTCCCAAAATGTTGCCATCAATGCCAAAGGGGGAGATTGTTGACAATATGACCAATCAATCAAATAAGGTGAGATATATGGTTGTCATTTATGGAAACATTTTTTTTGCAGTTTAGTCATGATTATTTGTGAAGGAAAATTGTCTAAGTATTAGATAGTGTTACAACAGCATGAGAAGATTTGTTGATAGTAGAATATTCTCTTACAATATTCTCTTGCATAGTTAACTCTAGATGCATGACATCATCTTAATGATGCACACTAGTGTGCATGTTTGTGCAATCAACTGAGTTCAAGTTATGGAAGAAATACTAATGCAGATACCTCACAATGCATAATAGAGCATGTCAGCAAATTGACTTGTATAACTTGCAGAATTATTTTGATTACTAAATCTTGATGAGTTGACTCTAAGGATAATATGAGAGCTGACAAAGGAAGAACTTATTAATATGTTTAATATTAGTAAAGAACTTCAATTCTAAAGTTAAAGTGTGAAAGAATGTGAATGTGATATTATGATATGTGATGCGAAACAATGTTATGTGAGATATGATGCAAATTGATATGTGCACAATCACTCTTTGTATGAAGAATTAACAATCAAAAGATTTTCAAAGTATAGGAAGTGATCTAGTATTGTATGTATACCTATTCTCTTGAAGAACTTATTGTATAGTTGCATGTTAGGGCAGTGGGCTCTTCTTACACACATTTGTATATGATCTACCAACTCCTAACAAGGTTGAAGCAACTTCTAATAGGGTTGAGGCTTCTAACAAGGCATAGTCTCCTAATAGGGACTTGAGACCTTATACATTCTTCATAGACTCCTAACAGGGTCAATATCCTTAACCAGATTCTTTTATATAGTGAATCATCTAGTGGGTTTCATTCCCAATAGGGTTTTCCCTAGTTAACAAAATATGGTGTTATGAGCTCTCTCTATGTATGGTTGTTTCTATTGTTCAAGATTGTTGGTTTATTTTCTTATGCATGTGGTAAAGTAATTAATAATATTCAGTTGTGGGTAAAATGATTGAAAATACTGATTCACCCCCACTCTCAGTATTATCTATTTCTAATAGAATATGCATGAAAAAAATTGCCTAAGAAATGGGGGAGAAGAACTATATGAATGAGGGACAAATATCTATTTAGGGAGATTTGGAAAGATTCATGTAAGGAAGCAGGAATATGCACCTGATGTATTGTGAATTATTTAGTGTGAAGTAAATAATTGTTGTTGAAGAAGCAGGAATATGCACCTATTGTGTTGAGACTTTTTTTTAGTGTGTGGACAACTAATGCTAGTCAGCAACAATAATATAACACTATTTGATATTCTTGAAACTTCGATAGTTTTTCATCTATGTTTCCATCAATGATAAAGGTGAAGATTTTTAGCATGAATGTTGATGATACTACTTTGGGAGAGTATCCTAAGCATTGGAGAGTGTTGATATGTTGCATTCATGACTGTGTTTGTTATTGATGTCAACATAGCATAGTTTCTGTAAAGACTAGCTGAGTAGCAGATAGAGATCCTAATGGTACAAACAATGTTTCAATTTTTTGGTGAAGTACAATCATGGACATGTTCTACACTATGTCCTAATGACGTGGTCAAGTGCATAGAGTCTAAGTCAAAGATGTAGGAAGTTGTACCTAATTTACAAAGAGCAATTTAGAGACAAAGTATTGGGAAATAAGTTCTTAATATTTATTCGTTATCTTACATCTGAGGTGTAGTAAGAAGATGCACGGTTGGGAAGTGATAGTCAGTGAGTTTGCAAGTCCTAGTATCACACATGTGAAGTTTTGTATAGACTGTGAGCTGACAATGCTATTGTAATTGTAATTAATTAATTTGCTTATTGTAATTAATTGAAAAATCCTCAAGGCCGACTCAAGGAATTATTTTGAAGATATGGTATAAAGGAAAGATATTTTCCTTGTTTTTAGTGTGTGTGGTCATTGTATCAAGTGTGAAGTGCAAAGTGCAAAAAGAAGTAGAGCATTTTGTAAATGTGTGTAAGTGATCCAAGGGATTATTGGATGTGAGTTTTGTGATCTAATTACAAGATCAAAAGGAGCAGAGATTTGGTTAACAGGATAGAGGAAGAGGAAGAGGAAGGAAGTACATTTCATTTCTATTATTATCCAAGGAATAATACAGAGATCATTTGGATAATGAGTTCATTTGTTTTTCCCTTGAAATTGTTTAGGCAGTAGATCTAGCTATCTTCCACAACTCCTAATATGGTTAGAGTCTCCTTATAGGGATTCAAAGTCTCCTAACAAGGACTCATATGTACTTAATGTTGTTTTTATAGACTCCTAACAAGGTCCATCATCTAACAATGAATATTTATATTAGTACATCATTTTGCGGGTACCATCCCTACTGGGGTTTTCCCTCTGATCAAGGGTTTCCCTAGTCAACATATCTAGTGTTATTGTATGAGTATCTTGTTCTAGTTTATGATTATGTTTCTCATATGGTTAAAATTTGATAAGGTTGATAATTGTGATTTTAGTTGGATAACTGAGTCACCCCCACCCCCTCAATTATATCGGTTGACTATATATTCTAACAATTGGTATTAGAGCATCAGGTCCTTGAAGGATAAGCTTAATAGCTTTCAGAGATCAATGGAGAATCTTTTCAGAAAGGATAGTCCTAGATTTTATGGGGCCAACTATGATAGTTAGAAGGAGAATATGAAGACTCATTGGTTGTGCATGGGTCTGGGTTATTGGATCTTGACAAAGAGTGGGAAGATGATTGTGAAAGAAGATCAACTTGAACAATGCAATGAAGAAGAGATAGATTTGTTCATGTGTAACATGAGAGCTAGAGAAGCTCTACCATCAACTCTTCTAAAGAATGAATACAATTAGGTAAAGTCACTTCAAACATCTCATGAAATTTGGAAAGTATTAGAACATACTTTTGAAGCTGATACACATGCAAAAAGAATGAGATTGCAAAATTGGATATGTGCATTTCAAGATGCTAAGATGATGGAAGATGAATCTATAAGAAGCTATATTGGTAGACTCATATGTACTAATGTTGCTATAGAGTCCTAATAGGGTCCATCCTCTAACAAGGAATATTTATATTAGTACATCATTTTGTGGGTACCATCCCCACTTGGGTTTTCCCTCTGATCAAGGGTTTTCCTAGTTAACATATCTAGTGTTATTGTGTAAGAGTATCTTATTGTGATTTCTAATTATATTTCTCATATGGTTAAATTTTAATAAGGTTGATAATTATGATATTAGTTGGATAACTGATTCATCCCCCCCCCCCCCCACAACTCTCAGTTATATCGATGGACTATATATTCTAACACTATCAACATTTCAAAGATCCAATGATGCACACTAAGACAAAGCACATTGCTATCAAGTATCACTACTTGAAGGAATTAGTTTAAGACAAAGAAGTGAAGCTAGAATATGTGAATACCAAGGAACAAATTGTCAACATGTTTACAAAATTGCTACCTAAAGATGCTCATGAATATCTTAGAGGTAAACTGTTAGATTATGGTGACTGGTCAGGAAAGTATTGTACATACTTCATACGTGGCCGTCGTTGTAGCTGACATATTATGGCCAACATATGGCCGACATGTTGTAACCCTAAAACAGATAAAATACTTATATAAAAGGGTTTAGGGTTAGATATTTTCATTATGTTGTGATGCAAAATTGCTTCTTGCGGTGGTATTGAGCTATAAGGGATTATAAATTATAATCAGGTTGTAATCATTGGATTGTAATAAGATCGGACTTGCTATTTGGTGGATGTAGCCCATGGATTGGGTGAACCACGTTAAATCTTGGTGCCTTGTGTTCATTTATTTGTGATCTATTATTTTTTCTGTTATTGGTTATATTTGCACGTAGTTTTTATTTCTGTCTATGGTTCATCCTAACATAAACTAGGGACGATTCCCTTAATCAAAGCTACTTAAGTAGGCAAGGTGCATTGCATCACATATACAAATTAGAATATCCTACATAGTAATGCAATACAACTCTATATTAGAAAGTTCTTAAGGTAGATAATTTAGTACAACATAACAAATTAGTCATAGCTAGATGACAAATATCAACTAGACATGCTAAATCTACATAATTCAGATGTATGAAGACTTTGAAGCTGATACAACTACACATATTTGGCATTGTTGCCAAAGAGGGAGAGATTACTTAAGAGGGAGAACTTACTACATTAAGAAATTCAGTCAAAAACTTACAGAAGGAGATATTACAAATAGAGGGAATAATTATTCCTAAGAGAAATTTCAGAGAGATCAATTTACAAAAGAAAAATCAAACTATCCATAAAAAAATCTTTTGGATTGTCTGGTAACTAAGATACATTTAGTATAAAGATGTCTGAGATGTTTCCATCAATGCCAAAGAGGGAGATTTTTGTAAACCTACAATTGGAACAATTGTTGTTTTGTCATTGATGTCAAATTTATTGATGAGAAACATTGCTACCTAATCCAAATGTCATATCTATTTGATTTATGAAGAGGATTTGAGAATTTTCTCATAATAATAGCACCTAGAGGAAAGGTTGAGTTATGAAAAGGAAGTTACAATGGATATTTGATTAGATAGACTTTGATAAAGAAAAGTAATTGTTTATATCAAGAAAGCTAAGAAAAGTCAAGGAGAAGTATAAAATACAGTTAGTGTTGAATAATTCTCGTGTCAACCAAGCTATAGTTAGTGCCAAGAAAATCTAGTGTTGATGGAGCATTAGCATCAACCAAGTCATACAACTGATGCCAAGCCAAAAAACTTTACAATGAGTGAGTATTTCAGTGATGATCGAGTACTAGAATTTGGAGATTATCGAGTGACACTATAAGAATGAATTCAAGGAAATCATGAGATCAAGCAAACTCAAATAATTTATTGGGAGATGGAAACCACATTGAAGATAAGATTGATGGGTTGTTTATTCAATTCAAGGAGAGGATTAGGTAGAGACCTAACAGCCAAATTCTAGAGAAGTTTCTAGAAGAATATCAAGAAGATGGATAGATACAGTGAATTGAGTTGAATTTGATCGTAAGCCCTAAGATCTATGGTGGATGTAGAAAATTGTAAAGAATAAGTTGTTTATTTAAAGAAATATAGGGCCAAACAAACTGTGTGTGTGTGTGTGTGTGTGTGTGTGTATGAATGTGTGCATGTATGAAATGTGTATGTATGTGTAGGTTCGAAGCTTGTATATGAAGAGAGGCATACAAAGAAAGGTTGATCAAAAATGCACAAGTGTGAGTGAAAGTGAAGCTAATAGAGAAAGCTTGTAGATATAATGTTGTTATTGATAAGTACATTAGAGTAGAATGCTTGAGTTTTGATAAGAAGAGTGGACTGAATGCTTGAAGGGTGTCCAAGCAAATCAAGATTAGAGATGTCATTAGAAGGCTTATCTATAAACCAACATAAGGACTGAACAGAGATCTGAACCTACAAAACAATTTGTATTGAAATCCTTTTAACAGAGGTTGACTTAGTGTGATTTGAACACTAAACAATCTATGTAAATCCTTTAAACTAGGTGACATTATAAATTAAATAATCAAACTCCTCTTACAAGGCATGCTTCTAACAAGGTGATTAAATCCTCTAACTAGGTCACATTTAACAATGTGTTTTGTAACCTTTAACAGGGTTGGCTTCTAACATAGCTCACTTCGAAAGAGTGAAAAAGAGTGACATGTTGTTGGTGATTTTTCCCAAATTTGGTTTCCATGTAAAATTGCAGTGTCAAAATTGTGATGAATTCTTTATTTATTTACATTTGATAATGTTCTCATTATGCAATGCAAGTTATATTTATGATAGTTTTACAGTATAGACTGAGCAACAAAATGATAAGCAAAACAGTGAAGTGTTTATAGCTTAATTATTCAAGTGGTACACATTGACCTTGAGTAACTAATTCACCCCCCAGTTATTCTAAACATTTCTTACAAATTTCACCTTGAAGCAAACTATTTTGTTGCAAGAATTTTTGGCAAAGAAGAAGAGACAAGAAGAGCTCAGGAGGGAGCACAAATAGGAACAGGTATAATATGATGTAAAGCATATTTTTGTTGATACTTTTGAGATTTAGAATTTTGAAGAAGATGCACTAATCATAAACCATCTTGTAAATATAATTGATCAAGTGAATGTTGGAGATATGGAATCAAATGTGAAGTTAATGGATTGGTCAGAAAGAAGATTTGAAACCAAGGTTATGGACAAAAATTCCATAACTATTGTTGAACAGAAATTCCAATTACAAGAAAAAGCATAGATTATGATTAAATTAATACAAAAGGTACAACTTGTACACAATTTTTCCAGACATGCCAAGATTTACACATGTTATTCAGGCACAAATAAATAAGACTCGGGATGAGATAAATGCATCTAGCAACATTATTTTGGAGTTAGCAAGATCAAGCATTGATCATTATAATAATCTATTGAATGCTCAAGGTACATTGGTCAAGCTTCAGGTAGCTAAAAACAACATGAGATCCAAATTGGTCTCTACTTAGGCAATGTTGATACCTCATTTGGAGATTATGCAAAGAGAAATGAAAACAACCCAAGATCTTATTATAGAAGATCGTAATCTTTTAGCGACTGATAGTTTAGTTAATTTAGTTGCAACATTACAGTTACAGAATAATGTTTTAGAGGTAGCAAGAATCACACATGATTAGGCACTATCCATGATTACCATAGTTCACAAGGAATTCATTGAAACATATGGATTACTTCCACCCATTCAACCCCAACAGTAGTGACATATAGTGTTCACAAACAAGGGGGAATGAGATATGTGTAAAAGGAAAGAGATGTGAAGATGGGAAAAGAGAATTGAAGAGAGATAGAGTAATGTGATGTAAACAAGATGCAAAAGAAAGGTAAAAGAAAAAGTACAAATGTACAATTTATAGATTTGAATAAAGGTGAAATGGTTATGTTATTCATTTTTGTATTATTTTTGCATTTTTCATAAGTCATACTACTTAGGGGGAGAGTCATTATCAGATTGTATTGTAATGATGTAAATATGACGAAGTGTTTTGTTCACTAATGTTAGGGGGGAAATTGTTTGGTATCTCTAACCATTATTGTCTATTAGTGTCAATCACTTAGTCATTTACAAGGAAGAGTTAGATGGTCATCACTGTGACTAATCTACTCTATATAGGTCGAGTCAAGTACATAAGAAGTATGTACTTAGCTCTATAGGAGCCAAGTAATTTTTTGGGTCACAGATTATTTTTGTATATGAGCCAAGCTCATCAACGATCGAGCAAGTCATCAACGCTAATCAATTTTTGAGAATATATATTCCAAGTTACTTAGTATGTACTAAGCACAATGAAGGTTGAGCAACATCAATGTTGAGTATTAGGAAACAATAAAGGCCAAGCTATGCAAAGTTTACATGAAAGTCAGGAATGGATAGAGTTTTAGGCAAAATGATTATTAGGATGATTTGGAAGGAATATTTAGTTTTTGAAGAGGTTGTTATAGAAGATTTACACGTTGTGGATCACAAATCCCTATGTTGTGTATTTGATGATTAGGATGAAGATGCAAAACATGGAATCATCTAGAAAACTCTTTATAGAAATATTTAAATAGTGATGATCTTAACCTATATCATATACATGCCAAGAGAAGGAGATGAAAAGAGTTTATATGTGAACATGAAGCTATTGATAGAAAAGGATTGAGATCATATAAGAAGTCATTAAAGGGTTATGTTGTCATCTAACAGACCAAGTAACCTAGTCATTGCAGTGAAGTGAAAGGGAAAGACAAGCATATCAAATTAGAGGAGAGGATCAATTAGCAGGGAGGAGACTTGAAATCAGCTTAGAGAGAAAATTGAGAGTCAGGTACTTAATCAGTTTTAATAGACTTGAATTAGGGTAAATCTCTTAATAGAGTGGTCTTAACATATCTTTATAAATCTCCTAATAGAGTCCTTACTTTGTTGTAAATGTTAACTCCTCTCTACTTATGGTCAAACATTGTAACCTTAACTGGTTAACTTTATTATTGTAGTAGTGAAGATTTGTGGGTGTCATCCCCACCCCAGTTTTACGTTTACCTTGGAGGCTTTTTGGGTAACAAATACTGTATTATGTATTTTACTTTGATGCTTGTGATTGATCAAAAACTTATATGCTACAATAGATTTATATTATTAGTTTTAATGCAAAAGTTATTGATAGATGTGGATGAATCTATGAAGAGTGAAAAGTGTTTTAGATTCAGATTCACCCCCCTCCACCTAGTATCTAGTTTATCCTATTTATTCCTCCATCAATCAACATTTAATATCCCTTGCAATTCTAATTTGAAATATATATATATATATATATATATATATATATATATAGAGAGAGAGAGAGAGAGAGAGAGAGAGAGAGAGAGAGAGATTTCTTGACCTAAAAATTTTGTCAAGCACTTTGCACGCAAGGAACATAATGTTGATCTAAATGTTGATTGTTTCTAAATGCCAAAGTTAAAGAGATATGCTTGCAAACTCCAAATGACCAACAATGGTGATGCAAATATTTATTTGTATTTTATTGAAACATATAAACACTGGTTACAAATGAGAAAATATGCATCTTCAATAATGAGACTTAAGGCAATGCATGTTATGATTTAAACAATATTCTAATTCTCTTTGACAAATTCTCATAAGAAATTCTGATATAAGTTAGTCTACAATCTCTCCACAATAGATTTGAAAACCCTACCAATGCCTTAAAAATATCTACCCTCAAAACAATGCAAAATGTAGACACTATAGAAAGAATCACTATAGCAAATTGGTAATGTAGCAATATTTGACTTATTCCTTTAATGTTACTCCACAAATCCAGTGCTATGCCACAAATTTGGGACAATGAGAAAACTAATTAGTCTTCTCTAATAGCTGCAACCCTTTGGAAGATATTTCACTGCCTCAGTTATGAAAATAAATGGGAGTGTTCATTCCTAATGATTAATGTAGCTACTGCAGAAACCCTTGGCTCCACAAGTTATCAGGTAGAGTAGATGGCAACACATTCGTTGATCAACAATGATGCTTCCCTACCTATTTATTCTTTTCCTCCAAGAGGTGGACCTCCTTCTAGAAGAAATAAAATATTATTTAATTCCTCCTTCTAGAATACTCTTTTAATTTATTTATTTAGCTTTAATCACTTTTAATTAAATTAATTAAATGTAAAGTCACCTTTTAATTTTAATTTTTTTAATGACTTTATAAGAGATTAATTTAATTAATTTATCCTTATTTCTCTACTTAGCCTTCAAAAAATGTAAAGGCTAAGAACTCCATTGAGAGGTGAAAAAGATGGAGACATTTCAGTCCACCCCCCTTGAAATTTCTTGTCCCCAAGTAATCTCAACTCTAGATGCTACGAAATTTCTTCACTCTCCCAAGTGGCATTCTCTACTGGCAGGTCCTTCCACTTCACCAAGTACTCCCTGATAGTATGTATCCTCAAATTCCTCTCCCTAAATTGAATGATAGCCTTTGGAACTAAAACCAATTTCCCCTCATCGTCCAATGGTGGAAGCATTGTAGAAGGAACAATCTGGGGTCCTAACACCTTTTTGAGATGTGATACATGAAAAAATTATAGGCTTTTCTCTCTGCCAGAAAATCCAACTTGTAAGCCACCCCTCTAACCCTCATGATCCAACCAACATCATTCACCTCAAGAAGTTCTACACCTAAGCCCCTCAATGTATCCTGATAATCTTGAAAAAAGAAAAAACATTCTAAAATGTGCTAAAAAAACTTCATCATGGTGAAAACTTGGCGATTTAGGCACCTGATGATAATAAAAAATAAATAAATAAAGATTCAAAAAAGAAAAAATAATAAAGAAAAATAAGCATCCAAAGTTGAAAATTTGGAAATTCAAGCACCTTGGATAGGTACCTTGGTGAAACCTAGCAATAGGTGCCATGTATAGTTGGCCTTCTCATTATCTATTAGTGATCCACACCCTCCAACCCTCACATTGCATCTGATCATCCATCTCCCTATGTTCCCATGGTGTTCCAACATCACATCATAGAATTATATGTCTCACTATCCCAATTCTTAAGCTTGGAATCGAAATAAGAGCAGTGTATTATATCATGGCAATTTAAAATTGTAACATATCCATGCACATATCACATGTATCATATATGTGTATCATATCTATGTGTCATTACCTTATATTATAATCAGTGTACTATATTGCCACTATCTCCTCATCCTAAGCTTTTTTCATTGTTCTATATTGGACCTATTCACGCTATCACCTCATCCTAAGCTTTTTAATATTGTATTATGTTAGATTTCTTCTGCTATCCTATCATCTTGAGCTTTTGTATAGTAATCCTTGTAAATACCTTGGTCAGTTAGTTGTAAATCCTCCAAAGTTAGTCCCTAGCTTAGTCCCATTGTATATATCTCAATTTTTTGTGTCAATTAATGCCTAGTCACAATTTGCAGTTCTCTTGGTTAAGTACTTTAGCGAATCCTTATACAAGATCCCTTGTCATCAAAGTGTTGTCCTAATGGTTCTTCTTTCCTGTCTCATCATTTTTTTCATCCTCTCACATCCTCTCTCCTTGTGACACTTGTCACAAGGCTATGGATTTGAGAAAGCACAATCCATGTGCTTCCCTCTCCTTGCATCCTAGCCCTCCCTCATCTTTTCTCAACTTTGCATGTTGGCCCTCCATTCCCCTACTCTTTTCCCTATAAAATAAACCCCTCTCCCTTTACATTCATATCCACTTTATGCTAATGTTATAATGCTCTTGTGAAGAACAAAGTCATCAAATACACCCTTGACATGCTCAAATTCACACCCATTTCACACTTCCATCTCCCATCTCATTGAAGGCTTGAGGTACACTTGAGCACACATCTCCATCACATGGACAAATCCTCTTCAACTTGGAGCTATTTGGAGGAGTGAGGTTTGCATTCTTTTTTATTGTTTTTGGCTTCATGTTGAAGGTCTTCTCCTAGGTGTTAACCTTGTTGTTTTGTTGAATGTTTTGTCTAACCTTGGTATTCCATTGGAAATAACAATCCTAGGTGATACAATACCTTTATGAGCTTAGGGTAGGTTATCTATGTGTATGTTGGGAAGTGGCTTACAATGGAGGCCAAAGCCCTAAAGAAGATGTATAGATAACCTATGGTAAGTTGTAATTATAAGTGATAAAATTCTCATTAATGGGGTTAAATTAAATTAACAAGAGTCAGTGTATTGCCTCTCTCATGCCTCAAGTGCTAGTATAGGCTAGGATTAGAGTAGAAAGGATACTTGGTTGTGACCTTGCCTTATTAGTATGCCTTCTCTATAAGAAATGATATTGATGCCACATAGAGTCACTAGGGGACCAACATCCTGAGATACTACTAGGACAACCTTAGAGTTGACTTATGTGATGACACTTGCATACATGTATATTAGATTTCCTATATGTCTTTGTTGCCTCTGGGATTGGATGTTACTTGTGTACATGGTACCTTTGAGATAGATTGCTATTCAGATTCCTTGACCTAGATTCTTGTTATGACTTTTGGATCATAATCCATTTGGGAATTGAGATTATCTCCTTAGCATGGTGGGAGTGAGTCATTTAGGTTCCATGAGGTTGGGTGGTAATGTTTCTTATACCATTGAGATTTGACAATCAGATGTACCTTGTACAGTTGTTCTATTCTTCTTATCTTGTGATTATGTTTTATGGTTATATTCTTGTATTTTGTACTTAGGTTATTTGAGATCCTATGAGATGTTGTATCTTATCATGATGTATATTATTTTATCATTTCATACCTTGTGACTTGTGCAAACAATGAGTGTGCATTCAGGTTATGTCATGTTGCATCTTATGTACTTGTATATTCTTTCATGTGATTTTGTACATGTGGTCATTCTATGACATGGACTTTGTTTTATTACTAAACCTAAACATAATGAAACATATATGTGTGATTCAATGTTAAGGAACCCTTGAGAGATGTAATTGCTATTGTATTGCCTATGTATGAGTTGTTTCTTTTGCTTGTTATCTCTTGATTGTTTTAATATTTCAAAAAAAAAGTTTACCAAGCTTAGTTGCATTATAGGTTAATTTCTCTTGGGTTCCCTGGAGGGGCATTACAAAACCTATTAGACTAATAGGTCATGACTAAGAAGTATCCCTCTACCAAAATCACATATGCATTGAAATCAATTTAACATATGACCCAAAGACTACCTATTAGCACCAATCATGTCAGTGGTCTTGCTACCCGTTTCAAACCCTATTCACTAGAGGATGGCTTCATCTATGAGTTTTTCTCAACCCACATGGGTCCTCACTCTATAGGTGGCCTCCATGATTGTCCCACTTGGGTCTCGTCCCTTATGATACTCTTGTAGCCTAGATGGTTGTGGAGAAGACCTAGATGGCAATTCGAAGAAGAGGAGAATCATCTTTGGTGGTGGTTCTTCTCCTACTTTCAGCTCTAGTTTGTTTTTGTGTAATAATTTCTCCTCTCTTGGGGATGAGGATGACATGCAATAATTGTTTCCATGAATTTTCTCTCATGAAATGTGCATGGTCTTATAGACCTTCCTCATATGTGAGAGATACTAGACGTCGGCTTGGTATCCTGGACATCCCTTTTCTACAAAAAGTTAAGATTTCAAAATTTTTGCTCAATGTTGCTTGCCATGTTATTTGGCTAGACAATGCAAATTTTTCTTCCCAGCATGAAGTTGGCCAAGGGGGTGTAGTTTCCTTTCACCTCATTTATTACCTTCTATTATTTCTCATGGTTTTGACCCCATGCACATGATTGTGTGGATTTTGTTGTCCTTCAATAATCATTCTTTTGGGGTAGCTAATGTTTATGCTCCTAATGATGTTGTTGAGTGATCTCTGTTAGTGTAGTTTTTTATTTTTCCTATTTTGCTAGGTTTTTCCTACACTTTTAATAATCTCGCTTAGGTTAATAAAGCATGTCTTATTAGGTGAATGGTTGTGAGGTGTCACCTTCCTACATGTGAGCATCCATTAGCTATCTTGGGAAGATACTTTTCTATCTTTAGTCTGATAGATGGTTGCTCCTCATTGGTTGGTGTTGCCACCTCCTCCCTCTTCCTAGCCTATATAAGCATGCTACCTGGCTTGTATTTGTATCTCTTATTTTTGCATCCTCTTAATGCTATTTTGCTTCCAGCATTTGTATTACTCTCTTGGAGACTAACTCTATGATGCTATTTTGATTTCGTATCATTTGCATTCATAGTTTAGATATTTACTCTTTGCACTAGTTTTCTGGGTTATTAATCTTTTCAGATTCTAACATGGTATCAGAGCTTTTCTATGTGCAAGAGTAGATTTTAGTTTCCTTATTTGAGAGATTTGGGAGGGGCAAATAAACTTTATTGTAGTTTTTTGAAAAACGAAGTATGCTCTTCTCTTGCATCTTTGGATGATCCTGAGAATTAGAAAAGTTTTGACAAAAACAGTTTTTCTCTGGGGTTTCAATCTCAAATCTGACAACCAACTTGCATATTTGGAGTTTTCAATCAGTTTTGCAAGTTCCAGCATGCCATTGATGGACTTAAGAAGCTGATCCAGCATTTGCATGTCATATTTTGGTTGCTGGGGTCATTTTTTTATTTTTAGAGCCGTTTTTTACTGTTAAAGGCATCTGATTTACACTACGGAAACATCTTCTGTACATCAGCAAGAAAAATGCTTTCTGGGTTTTGTTCGCAGCCCTGAAAAACCATCTGGGTATCTTTTAGATTTTGCATGCAAGCTGTATATTTTTCAAAATAGAGCATGCAAAGCTACAGCCATACCCCTCTCCGTTGGCAGTCGCAGATTTGAATGCAGTTTTAAAATGTCTCGTTCTTGCTCATACGGACTCCGATTTTGATGATTCTTGTTATGAACTTGGCTAGTTTTTTGTGCTCTATCCACTAGTGGAGTTGTTTTTTTATTTTCATGCATGAATTCTTCAGAAATTGCAGATTCTCAGCCGTGACTGTGCACAGTTCTCGTTTTGGAAACTTCGAAAGATCATAACTTTCTCATATGACTTCGTAACGAGGTGATTCTTTTTTTGAAAGTGCATGATTTTTTGAGTAGATCACATTGGTGCTATTTGTTTCCTTGATTATTGTGCCCAAGTTTCACTTCTAGCATATGCTCTTCATGAGGGTTTGTAATGCATTGAAATCAAGACCACTAAGTAATTCTTTCTAGTGGTAGTTGTAAATGCACTAAAATAAAGTGCCAAATCATATTTCTTTGAGGGGGGGTTCTTTGATTGAGTAAAGAGGGGGGGGCATTGTCGTGGCTGGGTTCTCTTCTTTTTAGCATTTCTTCTCTGCATTTCTTCATCATGGATCAAACAAATATGCCCATCCTAACTCCATACAATTACTTTGAGTGGAAATCACGCATGACAATTCACTTAAAGAAAGCTGGATTAAATAGGATAACTATGGGACTTGAAACTGAACCTACTAAAGATGAAGACAAGCCTAAGTGGTTTAACAAATGTGATGAGGCATATGGAACATTGTGTTTGTCTGTTTCTCCTGACTTGCTATTTCACATTGAGTCTTTGGATACACCAAATGAAGTATGGACAAAGCTAGAGACACTATTTGGCACACAAGATTCAATGAGGGGTCATATGTTGGAAAATGAATTAATTAGTTTAAGTCCAGGCAATTTCAACACAATCCAAGATTTCTTCACCAAATTGAAATCACTAAGGCTGCAGTTAAAACAATGTGGAATTGAAAAGAAAGATGAACAACTGATTCTTAGTATTCTCTCTAAGCTAAGTTCAGAATATTCTGTGTTTGTTTCTACCTTCTATGCTACTAAGGGTGCACTTGGTACTCAATTCACCATGCCATCTTTAGATGATTTTGCTATCAATCTCACTCAAGAACAGGACAAGCTAATCCAGATGGGCATTCTTAAGTCCTTTAAGTCACATGCCTTGGCTGCTAACCAAGGCACAAAAGAACAACAAGGACAAAGTAGTAACAACAATAGTAAGGACAAGAAACAAAAGAATAGCGAGGAGAAGAAGGATCAGATGCCAATTTCTTCAAAAGAAACTATTGATACACCATCTTCCAAGGGTGATAAGCCTAAGAAAGAAAAGGTCAAATGTGCCTATTGTAAAAGACCTGGTCATGATGAACATAAATGTTTGCAGAAACAACTTGATCACTTGACATACATTCTTGAGAAGAATAATATCAGTGTTCCTGAGTCTATCAAACAAAGTTCTAATGAAGGGTCTAACAAAGAAAAAGAAAACAACAAGGGGAAAGGAAAGGGCAAGGCCCTTTTTGCAGTTGCTTCCTCACCATCCACTTGGGTTCTTGATTCGGGTGCTTCACACCACATGGCTTCATCTAAGGAAGAAATTGCATCCTTGGAGCAATGTACTATGCCTTCTACGTTGATGGGTGACAACACTCCTATTGAGGTGTGTGGGAGAGGGTCTGTTGATGTGGGAGATGGCACATTCCATGATGTTCCTTATGTACCCTCATTGTCAACTAATCTCCTATTGGTACACCAAATCACTCATACAGGTTTAGGCAAGCGGGTTGAGTTCACTCCTGATTCAGTGGAGATACGTGAGTTGCACAATGATTCTACAATTGCAGTTGGGAGAGCAGATCATCAGTCAAGACTCTATATGTTTTCTCACCTTGTTCCTGATCCTCCTTTGACTATTTTTCTCACTCACTCTAATGATGTGAGAAGATTATGGCATGAGCAATTTGGCCATCTTAACTTCCACTACTTGCATCAGCTTAACCAGCAGAGCATGGTCACAGGGTTGCCTTCTACTTTGACATTGGAGTCACTTGGAATACATGATAGATCTTCTGATGGGTCAGATTCACTTGAGCAGTCTTCTACCTCCACTTTTGATGCAGAGAGTGATTCAGAGAACTCACCTCCTTCCTCTCCTAGTCATCATTCACAGGTTGATGATTCTCCTCTAGATTCTCCATCTTCTGGTCCACTTTGGGCTAGACAGACCTTGCAGTTTGCAGGTGATTGGGTTGGGGATCCATCAGACACCAAGCAGACTCGTTCCAAATTCCAGGATGCTCTACATATCTTCATTGCTACTACCTCAAATCCACAGTCCTTTCATGAGGCTTCTGGTATTTTTGAGTGGGATACAGCTATGCAGGAAGAGTATAGTTCCTTGATGAGGAACCACACTTGGGATCTTGTCCTTTTTCCTAAGGGAAGAAAACTTGTTCGATGCAAGTGGATCTACCAGACAAAATTTACAAGCTTTGCTGGAGGTACGGGATGCTACATCTTTTGGGGGGGCCTCTTCCTCTCACTTGGAGTCCTAATTTTCTTTGGGGAGTCTCTTTTCTCTCTCTTTTGGGGGAATTTTATGTACATGGGTACCTCATCAGGCTTGACTTGCCGGGACCCATTTCTACATCCACCTAAGCTTCGCTTATGGGGGGGTGTTAGTGTAGTTTTTTATTTTTCCTATTTTGCTAGGTTTTTCCTACACTTTTAATAATCTCGCTTAGGTTAATAAAGCATGTCTTATTAGGTGAATGGTTGTGAGGTGTCACCTTCCTACATGTGAGCATCCATTAGCTATCTTGGGAAGATACTTTTCTATCTTTATTCTGATAGATGGTTGCTCCTCATTGGTTGGTGTTGCCACCTCCTCCCTCTTCCTAGCCTATATAAGCATGCTACCTGGCTTGTATTTGTATCTCTTATTTTTGCATCCTCTTAATGCTATTTTGCTTCCAGCATTTGCATTACTCTCTTGGAGACTAACTCTATGATGCTATTTTGATTTCGTATCATTTGCATTCATAGTTTAGATATTTACTCTTTGCACTAGTTTTCTGGGTTATTAATCTTTTCAGATTCTAACATGATTGTGTGGCTTTTGTTGTCCTTCAATAATCATTCTTTTGGGGTAGCTAATGTTTATGCTCCTAATGATGTTGTTGAGTGATCTCAACTTTGCATTGGATGACAAATTTTTTGACACCTACCATCTAGGTTGTTTGTGGGGACTTTAGTATGGTTGAGTTAGCTTCTAATAAAGAAGGTGTTATGTTATTTCAGTGGACAGCTGGAGAGAGAGAAGGCCAGTACTATATGGCAGTATATTAGGTCTTTTTTATCCCAATGCCCATCACCATCATTCTGGTGGGAATCAACATACTTGGTATAATTTTAGAGTTGGCTTTGACATGGCCTCTAAAAGGCTTGATCATGCGATGATATCTATACTTTTTTTTCTCTCTTTTTCTTAAGAAAGGGAACTTTTTTTCATTCCTCTGTCAGATGTGACTTTGTTAGTCCATTTTCCCATTCTCTTTATCGTCACTTGGCAAACAGCTCAGAGGCATCCTTCCAAAACTCAATTCTTTTTCAACACGTCATTGTTGAGTCATGAACCCACTATGGCTCAGATATTGCATGTTTTGAATTTAGAGCCTTGAGCCCACGCCCATTTTGGGTAGATTCAATGGTGGAATGATTTCACCACCTGTTATTTGGCTAGACAACACAGTTTTCTCTTCCCAGCATGAAGCTAGAAAAGGGGGTGTAGTTTCCTTTCACCTCATTTATTGCCTTCTATTATTTCTCATGGTTTTGACCCATGCACATGATTGTGTGGATTTTGTTGTCCTTCAATAATCATTCTTTTGGGGTAGCTAATGTTTATGCTCCTAATGGTGTTGTTGAGTGATCCCAACTTTGCATTGGATGACAGATTTTTTGACACCTGCCACCTAGGTTTTTTGTGGGGACTTTAGTATGGTTGAGTTGGCTTCTGATAAAGAAGGTGTTCTATTGTTTCAGTGGACAGCTAGAGAGAGAGAAGCCTAGTACTATATGCACAATAAATTAGGTATTTTTAATCCCAATGCCCATCGCCATCATTTTGGTGGGAATCAACATACTTGGTATAATTTTAGAGTTCGCTTTGACATGGTTTTTAAAAGGCTTGATCATGTGATGATATCTATACTTTTTTTTTTTCTCTTTTTCTTAAGAAAGGGAACTATTTTTCACTCCTTTGTCGGATGTGACTTTGTTAGTCCATTTTTCGATTCTCTTTATTGTCACTGGGCAAACAACTTAGAGGCATCCTTCCAAAACTCAATTCTTTCCCAACACATCATTGTTGAGTCATGAACCCACTATGGCTTAGATAGTGTATGTTTTGAATTTAGAACCTTGAGCCCACACCCATTTTGGGTAGATTCAATGGTGGAATGATGTCATCACTTGTATGACAAGATTTCTTCAGATCTATGGTAGGCAACTTTCTCTATACTGCAAGTAGTCCTATGATGCCACCACCAAAGCTTTGTGTGTGACTTCTAAGGCTCTGGCCTTAAATCAGTTCGATTCAAACTTGTAACTTCAACTTGCCAATCTCCATCATCATAAATAGGCTATTGACAATTATGCTGCCAAGGCCCCCCAGATCAAAGCCCATCTCCACTGGCTTGAGATTGGCAACCAAGCCTCATAGGAAAATTTTCAAGCTCTCAAAGCTCAACCTAATTTGGTTGGGATTAAAAAATTAAGGAAGGGCAGTGCACTCTTTCTAACCTTCCTAATATTCTTCAAGCCTTTGTTCATCATTATGAAAAGGTTTTCATTGCTCAAGGTCACTTACTAGAGTAGAAATGGGCTTTGAAGGAATGCACCATTGTTACTCCTAACCACTTTGAGGTTGAGCATCTTGCTTTTTGTGAACAATTGCTTACTCCCAATGACCTCAAGGAGTTTGTCTTTTCCATGGCGGACAACAAGGCTCTTGGGTGCGATGGTTTCCCCTGTGAATTTGACAAAACCTTTTGGGATTCCATTGGGATTGATCTTCACAAGGTCTAACTGGAAGCATTTCAATCTAAATCTTTAGGTAACATTATCAACAAAGTAAATATCAAATTCATACCTAAAGCTGGTGATCTCAAAAATATCTATAATTGGAGAACTATCGCCTCATTGAATGTCTCTTCTAAGATCATAGCCAAAGTCTTGGCGCTTAAATATTGGCACCTCTTACCCTTGTTTGTTTGTCCAAAGTAGACATGCTTTATCAAAATTTTCTATATCCTAGACAACATCATTGTTGTTTGGGAAGGCATGGAATGGGCCTATAGGTCTAAGCAACAAGCTCTCTTTCTCAAAATTGATTTTCCCAAGGCTTATGATCGCATTGAATTACCCTTCATTCTTGTTATGCTAAGAGCTTTAGGGTTTGGACTTGTCTTTCTTTAGTTTATGGAGATGTTTTTTGGTGATGTTTTGCTTGCATCACCATTAATAACAAACAATCTGAGGCCTTTGGCCTTTTCAAATATATTCGCCAGGGTTGTCCTTTTGCTCCTGCTTTGTATGTCGTGGTTGTTGAAGGGTTTGGGTTCCTTCTATCCCACTCCATCTCCTCTGGTTGTGTTCAAGACATTTCTCTTCCTGAGTCCTCCACTCAACTTGTTAATAGACTCTTTATTGATGATTCCTTCCTCACTCTTATTGAGGATGAGGATAATGTCTCCAATGTGCTCCAATGTTTGGATATTTTTAGTTTGGCTTATGCGTGTGCCATCTGGTGACACAAGATGCTTTTCTTTAGACAATCCTTCCTTCCTGCCCCACCTTGGCTTTCTCAATACCAGTGGAAATGAATCCAACATGGTGAAATCTTCCATTTTTTAGGTGTCCCTTTTGCTTTTCAAGCTTCTAGTGTGGACCTTTGGAATGTTGTGCTAGACAAAATCTCCAAAAAGTTGGATTATTGGATTACCAAGCCTCTCTCTTTGGCTGGTAAATTCCAAATTTGCTCCAAGGTTTTGGCTGCTACCCATGTGTATTATTCCTCCTCTTGGGCTCTTTCCAAAACTTCATACTCCAAATTGGAGAAGCTCCTCATATATTTCCTTTGGGCTTCAACTTCCAACCATCATGGCTTTCACAAAGTCATTTGGGAATATTGATGCTTGTCCAAGGAATCTGGCGGTCTTGGCCATATTTCCACTCAAAAGCAAGGCATTGCCTTGTGTGCTAAGTGGGTTATCAGAGCCCTTTCTAAGGATGAGGCCTAGAAAATTATTCTTAGGCACAATATCTCCTATGATTTCCTAGTTAACAGGTCGACATGGAAGGGGATCGAGTTTCAAACCCTTCTCACCACCTCATAACTAGTGCAAATCCAAGGCTCTTTTGTTGTTAAGAGCATTGGAGAGCATAGGATGTTGTCAAGATTTGATTTCGATGGGCTAGTAATGGTTTCAAAGATGGACTTTCCATGAATCAATAGAATTTGTGGTGGTCACCCTTGTTTGCTATTGAGGGTGTGCCACTTGCCATGATTCAAGGTGCTAGAATGCTGCACTTTATTAAATCTGGCATCATGAAGCCCAAAGATATGTTTTCCAGAGTCTCCATGAATATGAGATCATGAGAAGATATGCAGGCCCAATATCGCTTGACTCACCCAAATCAATAGACTTTTGACCTTCTGGTCTCTGCTCTACCTCCTCACTTGCTTCACAAGCTGGGCATTCAACTAGTCAAACCTTGCTAGAAGGACTGGAAGTGGTATTTGTGTACTCCTCTTGTCAATTATAAGACAAAAATGGGATATTTGTGGCTGATGCCTCATTTGTCTATGGTTGAGTCTCTCAACCAATGTTGGCACCTCCAGTCCATGCAACAAAATTGTAGATACAGGTTTAACACTATCTGGAAAGTCATTATCAAGCCAAAGATTGCACACTTTGCTTGGTGTGTCCTCTTCTAGGGTTTGTCTTTGGGTCTTTGACTCAAGCATTTGGGTATTCCTGACCCACATTGTCTATTTTGTGGGCAATCTAAGTCTTTCTTGCACATATTTTGGTTCTGTCATAGAGCTCAACAATACTCACTTTGGATACATGACTTTTTCAGGCCTTTTAGGTTGGAACTATCTTCTTGGCATATGGTTTTGTTTGAGGAGTTTACTAGAATCCCTTAAAAATTCTCCCAAATTTGGCATGCTTTCAGGTTGGAGATTCTTTTCACTCTTTGGAAAGATAGAAATGTTGTGCTTTTTATACAATTCTCTAGATATAAATGTTGTTATGTATACTAAGGTTTGCATATGTAATAATGTAATGCTACAAATTCAAGTTCAAGCCAACAAAGTGGCTTTGGAGGTGGCCCACTTGCAAGAGCTTCTCAATTATTGGGGTAATGCTTCGTGTACAGTTGCCTGGGTGCCACCAGATTTTGCTTCAATAGATCTGACTCCACCCCATGGTCGTCTTCGAAGGTGTAGCTCCTCGGCCCGTTGCTCTCAGATGTCACATTCCTAGGCCCCTCACCACTCTTCTAGTGGCTGGGATGTTTGCCACTGCTACTCTACCTCTCTATGGCGTGGTTCAAGGTGGTCCCCAAATGCTACTTCTGGTTGGCCTATGCCTATTACTGACCCCAAATGGTCATTCCCTTGCTTGGACCTAGCAATTTCGTGATGTAGTGCAAGGCAAGAGAATCCTCAAAGGAGATGTCCTAGCCCCCAGCTATACAACCATGTAGCAAAAAGATAATAACAAGAAGCAACAATGCAAGGACAAGGAGCAATAATGCAAGATCTGATACCAAATCATAATAATATATTCATAAAATATAACTGATTACATACAATGTGTCGAGTTGTAATGCCTTCCCGGTTACAGCCAAATACAAAGCAAGTAATAGTTCTGCAAGATCCCTCAAAATCCAAACCCAAACCCTAGCTAGTCCAAATCCACGCTCTGGAAGAAACCTCCAAGGAAGATCTCAACTTGTGCTCCCAAGTCCACCAAGCAATCTCCTTATTTTCCAAGCCGCATCTACTAGCTCTTCTCAAAATTCGCTCTTCCAAGCTCCTCTACTTCTCCACGATGGCTGAATAATGCCTAAAGACTTCCCCACAACCCTTACTTATACCAATCTAAGCCACAGGTCGGCCCATAACACAAATTAAATACAAATACATAAATTAAATGCCAAAGTCAGCCTCCTACAATAATTAAATTTCCAAAATCGATGTCTTGGTAAAATTGTGATATCTCCTAGCTCTGGATGAATTAGAACTCGTGCTTCGAACCATAGATAGAAATCTAGGCTCTCTTCAATTTCTGAAGTTTTCATCCTCTAACTCATTATAGAAAATTAGTTACACAACTTGCAATAGGAACCAAATTCCTAAGCAAAGCCGAGCTCCCCCAGACCATGCCGAGTGACCAAAGACCATGCCGAGTGACCAAAGACCATGCCGAGTCCCAAGGACCATGCCGAGCACCAGTCCAAGCACCTTTCAAAGTAACTACCGAGCTTCCTCTCATGAAATCCAAAGTAGTTATCAAGTAAATCCAAGATGCTCTTGCATCATTTTGCCTCCTAGTGTAGAGCGAAAGGAAAAAGAACAAGATGTTGCTACTGTTGATGACGGGTGGGCTCCACCTGAGCCACCCTCCAACCTCGCTAATGCATGGGGGTTGATCAACACGATCCACCTCACTCGATTGACATTGCTTTAATTGCCTAATGACAGTTTTGATTTTTTTTTTTTTATGAATAATTGTTAATATTTTTTACTGTTGTTTAAACTCTCGTGAGTGATTTTGTATCCCCACCCCTTTTTGTGAATATGTAACTTTAATATTTAATTAATAAAAAAAAGACTATTCATAAATTAATAAAAACTACCTATTAAAACCCTTTGTGCTATTAAAACCTTTGTGCTTATGAGTGGCTTCGATTGGTTAGGTCTAGAAGCCTTGCTTGTATGAATCTATTCCGTGGGTTGGGTCATCCACACTAAGAATGCGGAATGAATGAATGAAATAATTTTTCTGTCACATACTAAATCTTAGGGGAGAGGACCCAATAGTTGAGCGGGGTCCAATAGTCGATCACCCTATTGTGAACATAGAGTCCAATCTTCCAACATATTTTTACTATATATTGTAATTAATTGATCTATTTGTAAATAAAAAAAATTCTAAATGTTGATATAAAATATACCAATATTTGAACACATGAAAACCTATAAATGTTATAGAAAAAATAAATAAATGAATTCATTAATGAGTGAAATAAATAACTTTTTGTTTCAAACAAAATATCATAGATATCTAATATGTATGTGTCACTTAAAACATAATATGCTCACTTAAATAAACATTGATATCTTAGTGTAGACATACTATTCTAATGTGTACAACTATTGGGGTAGCAATGTATATGCATAAAGTAAACCATATCAATAATATGTATCATCACAAATATAAAAGGTGAATACCAATAAATGCCTTGTATTTTCTTATGAAATGTGTGAGATTGTGAGAAAAAATTAGTGTTCAACTAATAGTCCCTTTGTGTTGGATATATGTTGTATTTTATATAATAATGTGTTATTTTTATGTCAACAAATAATTTTTTTTGTGTTAAAGTATGTGTCTTTTTGTGTTATTTATAAAATTTATATAAAACAAATATTTATGATTAATAATAACTATTTGATCCATTTAAGTTGCATATATGTTACATTTCATATAGTTATACAATATTTTATTAACAACAAGTGATAATTTTAAATTCAATTAGTAGAGATTTTTAGATTACGCTTTGGTCGAATGTTCAAAAAGTCATTTTTTAGACACCTTTCACTAGGTGCACTATTTTAACGAATTGCGTGATGAGTCACACCTTCAAACCTTAATTATAAGTAGTTCAATGTCCATTTTACATTTCAAAAAAAAAAACAAAAGTCTTATGACATCCCATGTAGCGGCTACATGTTGACGAAGTTAGCTATCACGACCACTGGGTCCGTCCTGGGTCCTCTCCCCTAGTACTGGTTAATCTGAATTTGACCGATAATTAATCCGAAGGCTTTTTATCCCCCAATCTTATTAATCCGAGTACTGTTCCATCTTGACTATTAATGAATCTGTGGGTTGGGGCTGCCGTTTCCAAATCTGTCGATTCTTCTGACGAATAAGGAAAAATGTCTATAGACGATTCAGACGGTGGTGCAGACAGAACATTCGTGAAATTTCGGTATAAAGTAATGGGGGAAAACGAGAATAATCAGAAGAAATTGTCGCTTAGTATCTGGTAGGGTTGGAAGAAAAGGATAGGATTGGCAAGTCCAGCTGTATGCACAGACTGTACTTATTGTCGACAGCCTGTTACTTATTGTCGTCAATCTCAATGACCCCTCGAGGTTCGACCCTCCGACCTCTTCCTTCACTATTAAACCCCAAAATTTAAATCTGGTTCGTACTTATTTGGATTGGAATACCTACTCTTCATTTGACGAGACTACCTAGGCCAGTTGCATATTTTTTCATTTTCTGTTAAGATTTTAACGGTTTAGAGCACTGTTATTCAACGAAGAAGATACCGTAGGGGGTTGGGGTGAGCAAAGTTGTTTTTACTTTCTTTGTTCAGTACGGCCGTAATGAAAGTTTACGTTTCTCTTTTTGGGGGGATTTTAATGCTGTTGATGGATGTGCTGCTTTCTTTTTCTGGATGGCTGTGAAAATGTAGCATAATTTGGGCCTGTAAGACTTGTTTTGATGAAAAGGAAATTGGGTTTTTGAGTGATTGTCATCGTTTTAGGGTTTAGAGAAAGAAAAGCCTTGAAGACGTGTTTCGGTTGCGGCATTTAATTTGGAAGGTTGCGTGTATGTCCTGTGAAAATGAACGGCTTTCGAGCAGGTCCGTAGCAATTTGCGCTAATTTTGGTTCTGTCTTTGAAAGGTTTTGGAGCCTGGAGGTTGTTTTTTATTTCCATCTTGGATTTGTTTTTTGGTATTGTTTGACAAATTCCTTGAATTTTGGCAATGATTTCCTTTTAAGGCGTTATGGCTTTGAAAATTCTGTGTTGGAAGCTTTATCCTTTAATGTCTGAATTCACGGTTACGGCCCGACTTGTTGAAACTTGGAACCATTGCTTTCGTGCTGCTTGTCTGAAGCAAACAGGAAATCGGAAAAGGGGAAAAAAGTCGGGACGAAACAACCCTCATTTTCACCATCTGTCAAGGGCTTTAATAAGTGCCTTGGAAAAATATTTGCATTTTGCCTTCAAATTGAATTTGTTTTCTTTAAATTTATCTTTTCGCTTTCCGGCAAGGGTTTAGCCGTCTACAACTTGTTCTGTGTAAAAAGTTGTATAGGAATATTCTTTAATGAAATTTGTACTAGAACGAGAATAATTTAAGCCCATGACTGGAGAAAGTTTTTTTTTATCATTTAAAATTCTGAAATTGCTTTCCTGAGAGAGCTTTTACTCGATTTAGCATGTTGGGCTGGGCTTGTGCTTTTTTACAGAACTTGATTGTTTCTAGAAATTTGTTGTTGGGTTTCTTTTCAGTGAATGCTCAAAAGGTAAGAAGGTGAAATGTGGCCGTCGAAGATTGAGCGCCTATGAGCCGAGGGAGTGAACCAGCAGCAGTACAAATTCTTCATCGTGCACGGTAATGACAAAGCGTTCTTACTTTTATTGGAGCGATTTCGGCGCTTGAAGTGGCTCTACGTAGTGGCAACGGAATTTAGCTGAGGATGAGAAAATTCAACGCAATTGTCACAAAGAAGTTGTTCCTGTCATGATGGATCCTCGAGCTTTCATTCGAATATCAGTAGGGGCACTAGGGTTGAGAATTCCGGTTGCCTCAAAAGCTGTGAGGGCGGGGGTCCATGCTCTCTCTTCTCCTTGCTTCTGTGAGGTTAGGTTAACAGGGTTTCCCACACAAACCACATCAGTTCCTTTAATCACGTCTTCCTCCACATCTGGAAGCCAAGATCTTCACAGTATTGCTGCAACTTTCTATCTTGAAGAATCTGAGGTGAAAAAGTTGATCGCTCCACGGCGTTTTAAGTCCTCCTCAGCTTATTTGGAGATAGTGATCTTTACAGGGAGACAAGGGTCTCATTGTGGTGTTAGCAGTAGTAAGCAAATTGGGACCTTCAGATTGCAAGTTGGAGCAGAATGGGCAGAGGGGAAAACGTTGCTCCTTCACAATGGATGGACAAACATTGGTAAGAACAAGGTGGAAGGTGGCAGTCCCAGGGCAGAGCTCCATGTGAGAGTGAAGGTTGAGCCTGATCCTCGATACATATTTCAGTTTGAGGATGAGACAGCATTAAGCCCACAGATTGTGCAACTGCAGGGCAATGTAAGGCAGCCAATATTCAGCTGTAAATTTAGTCGAGACAGAGGCAGTCGTGCACGGTTAGTGATCAAGCACCCTCTTAAATTCAATTTCCTTAAAATTTGCTTCTGTCCTTTCAGTTTGCAAAATGTAGACCCGTTGAGCAGAAAAATTCGAAAAATAGTTTTCAAATCTTTACCTGTGGCATACCTACATACCCACAAAAACAAATAGGAGACCTTTTAATATCATATCTTGCCAATCTAGATGCTTGAGCTATAAAGGTTTACAAGATTGACTTCACTATGGCACCTAATTTGCTATGCACTAAATTTATCTATTGAACGTCATTTTTTTAATCTCTGAATTTGTGGCAGAAGCAGTGTTTTCTTGGCACTTTTTTTTAAAATTTGGGCCGAAGCCAAGATTATTTATTTTATTTGTTATTTAATATCTATGAACATTAATTATTATTACATGTTAAGCTCGGGTAGACTCGAACCCAAGACCTCCCAGATGAGATACTCACAATTTACTGTTGTGTTGTAGGCTCTTGCCTTGGGTGTTTTTATTTCTAAACCACAAGTATTTTGGAATTTTGGTTGACACTTGTCTTCTGCTTTTCTCATCTTGCTCAGCGCCTCTCAGCTTGATGGAACTGCAAATGGTTGGTCTGGTTCTCATAATGGTGATAAAGACAGTGAAAGAAGGGATAGAAAAGGATGGTTGGTTATGATCCATGACCTCTCTGGATCTGCAGTGGCAGCTGCTTCAATGGTAACCCCCTTTGTGCCTTCTACTGGTTCTGATCGTGTCTCGCGGTCCAATCCTGGGGCATGGTTGATTCTTCGACCAGATTCCTCTGGTGTGGATAGTTGGCAGCCGTGGGGAAGGCTAGAAGCATGGAGAGAACATGGTGCAAAGGACTTTATTGGTTGTAGATTTCAATTAGTTGAAGAAGGTGGTGGTCTAGGAGTGAGTAGTGGAATTGTGATTTCAGAAACCCTTATCAGTGCAGGCAAAGGTGGAGAATTCCTCATCGACACATCCAAAGTGTCCCCTCCAGTATCTCCAATTCTAAGTCCCCACAGCAGTGGGGATTTTAGCTCCAATTTTGGACTACAAATTTTAGGAGGCTTTGTGATGAGTTGCCGTGTACAGGGCGAGGGGAAGAGCAGCAAACCTTTGGTACAGTTAGCAATGCGACACATAACATGCGTGGAGGATGCTGCAGTCTTCATGGCA
Organism: Cupressus sempervirens; assembly: GCA_028749045.1. NCBI lineage: Eukaryota > Viridiplantae > Streptophyta > Pinopsida > Cupressales > Cupressaceae > Cupressus > Cupressus sempervirens. Next base: position 581,996,916 of record CM053784.1, on the reverse strand, counting down.
CTAACTGCAGCAGTGGACATGAGCATTGAAGCCTGCAAACCATTTACAAAGAAGCTGAGAAAGGCTATTCGGGATTGAGGGAAGATCTTTGTATGAACAGCTTGCACTCCACTTCATTTCTCTTCTTTATAATGCTTTGTTGCAAGCATCTTTTTTACACAGTGACAAATGCATCATTCGTGGACCGCATATCAAATGGTTACATGTTTTGTAACTCTGTCTATAAACTGGCATTTTTAACAGTTCCAGCTCACTTCTCTGTACTGCATAAAAGTTTTTGTATAAATCTTGGTATCATAGTGTGGAGACTTTATTGAATAATTGTACTCTTCTCAGTGTGATCATTGTTCAATTTCATTTTGTTGTTTAACAGGTTATGGATGCTGCTATGTCCAATGAAGTTCTTGTGAAAGCAAGACATGTATTTTAGAAGTTGGATCAGGCAATGATTTCTGGTGTGTGCTTTTGCCATCTTTGCTATGTATGTGGGAATTTTTATATCATTTTATATTATAAATCAGATTTATAATAATTTATACCCAATATTTTGTTTTTAAGATCCGACTTCTCTTGAAATTCTCCTGTGTGCATTATAACTCTCATTTAATCAAAGCAACCAAGCAAAAGTCCACTAATGTGCATTGATAGGTTGATGTAGGAAACTGAAAGGGTAGATTGGGTCTACTTATGGGAGAATATTGGAATTGTTATGCAAGTGAACGAACTGTTCCGTTTAATCATTACACCTGGATCTAATAGTGTTGTCATAGATGAAAAGTTTCCAATTGATAAGCTATAAAAATGTCATTTCTACTTCCTTTTTGCTACATTTTTATTTGGACCCCTTTGTTATGTTCATCTCTGGCATGTAGAGTAACAAATTGTAATAGGTTTTCAAGTAACCATCACATGCAATTTTGTTTGCCTTTTGCCTCTATCTCTGAATCCATCTTTCAAGAGTCTTATTAGCCGTGATATTAAAGAAACAAATTGAAGGTCCATTTTTGTATTCCTTTTGATGTAGAAAATTAAAGATTAAGTTTGTATATTTTGAACTAAGAAATATTGCTTTATTTCTTTATTTTTATATTGAACAATAGTTTTACAAATATGGCTCATTTGAACATCAAGTTACATTGCAAAGCATAGCAAGAAAAGCCACCAAGAGCAAAAAAGGATCACTTTTAGCTACATGGAGCACAACAAACATGATAAAGAAAAAATCTGCTTTACTGCTTAATGTGATAAATACAGATAGCTGCTCAACAGTTTTATATGATAGTCCAGCAAAAAGGAGCTCATGTAGAACATATCATTGATCGAAAAAATCAACACTAAATTGCATCTGAATCAGCCAATCATTTGTCATTTTTCAACTCATTGGCCTGTGATATTCTTTTTCAAAGACTGAAACAACACAATCTTCGTCCAGTCATTTGGAGACATCCGAATGGGAACCACATGGTAAACAGTGCAAGTATTAGTTTCTTTCTTGTTCGAGCAGCATTCATTTATAGAACTACCAACTCTTCGAACAGAGACATCTCCAATAACTTCACTTCTTAGCCATTTCAATATCAAGAGAAATCCGAAACAACAAAAACATGAGAAACAATAGGAGCATTAGGATTTTTATTTATAAGTAACAAAAACCACCTCCATATCTCTCTCTTGTTGTAACTTATCATCAAATATATTAATAAGAACTAGCACTTGATTGAACAACTAGATGATCTAGAGCTTGATAACCATTTTGCATAAACGTCTTAACACGACTTCTCTTTTGATGTGCCTGAAATGCAACATTATCTGCAACAAATAAAATAATGATTAAAAAAAAAGGGAAGTCAGTAACCGTCATGCCTTGCAACATTTTGTAATTTTGCTCATTCGTAATAACTACACATTTTCAATAGAAGAAACCATCTATAGAAAATCAGCCGTAACCGTCATGTCTTGCAACATTTTGTAATTTTGCTCATTCGTAATAACTACACATTTTCAATAGAAGAAACCATCTATAGAAAATCAGCCGTACAATATCCATGAAAAAGAAATAAAAACTCAGATTTAAATGAACAACGGTTGAACAGAAAACTCACAGACAACAGCATGTTTACATGGTTCACTTTTAAAGGCTACCTCAACAGGGGAAGACATGGCAAACTCTGTTTTATTAATTGTTGCAGCAGTTTACGAAGTTGCATCTGTAATCCCACAAATGTATGAAGTCTCCAAAATATGGAGAGATGAGAGGTAAAAATAAAGAGAGAAGGGAAGCAATAATATCACTCGAAAGTCAATAATCTCCTACTTGGAAGTTCAACCACTGGTGCAAGCAATTGAAGCAGATATCTCTTTGAAGGCAGCATCAACTAACTTGCCCTTAAGAACATCTCGCCTGAAATGATATTTCAACTCTTGTTCTATTTTGGAAGGCTGTTTTTTTGGCCAGATGTAGAGCAATATTGCAGTCATTGTACAAAGTAAAAACTTTCGTTTTGCTCCCTAACCCACTCAATTGAAGCAGATATCTCTTTGAAGGCAGCATCAACTAACTTGCCCTTAAGAACATCTCGCCTGAAATGATATTTCAACTCTGTTTTGTTCTATTTTGGAAGGCTGTTATTTGGGCCAGATGTGCAATATTGCCGTCATTGCACAAAGTGAAAACTTTTGGTTTGCTCCCTGACCCACCCAATAGATGTTGCAACCAAACATTTCTGATGTTCCCAAATTGAGGTGGACCCGATTTTTGCCTAAAGTAGCAATTCGACTAAATTATTTGTTTACAAATAGTATTATGTAATCAAATCATATGATAGCTATTGAACCTTAAGTAAATAACCTCCATTTCCAGTAATTAACCATGCTTAGGATTGGAGAGAAAAGTAGGATAGGGTGCATGTTATAACACCCCTTGGTCTGCAAGTGGTAGAAGCTTTTGTCCATTCAAAATAGTATGACCTACTTAGATGCGAAACCTAGCTCTGTCCTCCCAATCATATCTCCTTACTAATTATAATGAAAGAAAATGAACGGGGTAGGTGTTCAATAGCTTGCATGGGTAAATTAGGAAACTTAGGCCTCTATTTCCAATCAATACATTAGGAAGAAGAACAACTCCCTAGGCTCAAGATGACTCAAGTGTGGAATGGGTGAAAAGGTCTTCCTTCGTCATGTGGATTCTCAAATGTATAAAAAGAATAAAGATATGCAAGATCTAGAAGAGAGAAGCTTTCTATAAAACAAAGGTAGTTATTAGATTCATAGGTAGATTTTGAGACCATATACGAGAAGTAGTTAGTCACTGGTTTGTATAAGAAATTTTAGCCAAATCTTCTTAACTAGGACGAGAAGGGAAGTTAGAGGTGATTGGATTGGTCCTTGTAGGCGGAAGTCACCTTTGTTTTGGCAATTTTGATGTTGGACCCCAAGACTTCCTAATTTTGGATCTCTGCATACAAAAAACAAGGAAATCTTGCTTTTATGCCTCTCCAAGCCATTTTAGGGCTCAAAAGTTGAAGTAGGTTGACTTTGAATTTAGAATCCCACATAAAATTACAATATCAAACCCTAATTCAAATTAGGCTAACTTTGAATTAAGAATCCCACATAAAATTTCAATATCAAACCCCAATTCAAATTTGGACGCAAGTTATAAGCACAAAAGCGAGTTCTGATGATTATTGGCACAAGGGCAAGTTGTGATATTGCTATCAGGGTTTAACTGTGTGATTTTTGAGTCAAAGGCGAGTTCTGATGATAGGGTCATAAAACTTCTGATACTATCTGCCTAAGTTGCTTTGGTTGAGGCAAAAATAAGTCAAAGTTTTTACTAGGGGTCAATTTTTAGATAAGGATTCTGAAAATGTGTGCCAAATTGAGGTATAACAATTGGAAATGTGAAAGATAGATATGGTAGTAGGGCCCAAGTACAAAAAATACAACATTTAAATTAAACAATTGAAAGGGATACAACTATATTTAAGGGCCTTCATTAAATAAAAGAATTGTCTACATAGAAGAATGAAAATAGTGATATTGCTATCCGGATTTAACTGTGTGATTTTTAGTCAAACTCATTGACCCATGTTTCATGAGTAGTGATTCAACATGAATCCATCTCTCATGAGAATAAATGGAACACTTAGCACTCATTGGATCTAGGTGATGCTCATAGGAGTGAAGCACTAGGACTTCTCGGAAGGTCACCCATCTAAGTACTACTCTAGCCTGAGCGCACTTAACTACGGAGTTTCCTCCATGGTTAAACCCAAAGCTTGCAACTCCATTTGCAAGTGTTGTGCCTTATGAACCATTCATTAGAAAGCCCCTTAAGCTCATCAATTGATAAGTAGGAGATAATTTCCATAGCAAGTCAAATTGTGATATTCTCCTACTTATGAGAATGAAAATACACTAAAATGGGTGCTAGCTAAGAATAAATTGTACATATTAGCAAATGTGCTTATAATTTAAGATGCTACATTTAGCCTTTACTTTAGTAGAAGTGTGAGTCTACACATGCATACTCATGGTGAAGTAGATAAATATCATAGGAAAAACTTATCAAGATAAACGAGACAAGGAAAATGCCAAGTCCCCAAGTGACTTAGGTCTAGTAATTTTATTATTATATTAATGGTTTATTTATTAGGTTTTATATAACATAGAAACTCTCGTAGAAAGTTTCTATTTTGTCCTCAGTTATTCTCCAAATAAGGAGAATACATCCCCATTTGTTATTACTTGTTTATGAATAATGAGGTTGTTAGTGTAAATAATTAATTATTATTACACTTTACTTAAGCTTACTTAGGTTAAATGCATTATTTTATTAATTGTCATATAGACACCTAGGAGTATGTGTAGTCATATGAATTGTCTTGTTGACAACATAGGAGTTTGCATATTCATCTTAGTTATCATTTAGACAACATAGTTGTTCGCACTCTGCACATGATGTCTACAACATCTCTTTATGAGATACACCTATGTAAGCTTATCCTCTCATCATCGCACTAACTTCTGTCCTCCATGGATGATAATCCACTTTTGGTGGACATGTGCTTAGTTGTGAGGCTCATCACTTTGCTATGTCCTAGTCATTCTAAATGCCTTTATATACAGACACTTCTAGTGTGTATGTACAAATGATATTCTCATTATTGTTATTCTGATCATCCATTATTAGTCCATATTGTGTTAGTGTTTGAGCTTCTTGATTTTGGTGTTATTTTGCCCCAAGGCAAATTCTTACATGGTATCGGAGTTGAGGGAGCTTCTTTTCACATTGTCATTAGAGACCATTTTTGTTTCACCTCTTAGAGGAACTCGGTTTCAATCTAGAGTATTTGCAGCTATTGGGAGCGTTTAGAGCCAAAGTTGACCTCACCATTGCATCTGGAGTGTCAATTTAGTGAATTTTGATTATAAATTTCCCTACCCTAGGCCATAGTCAAAATTGAGGCAATTTTTTTTAGCAAATTGGAACCCGAAGGCCCAATTTGCGGAATTGGTATGATCTTTTCAAATCTGTACATTCAACTTTTGAAACTCTATTTTTTATTTTTGTCTCTGCATTTTTTCAAATCTGCAATTATTATTTTTCTGAAATTTTTTGGCCATTAGGCTTGTAGAGGAGCATTTATTGTAGGCAAACCGGGTGATCAATTCCCGGCACTCGCGGCCGGAATTTCTACATAATCTGGCACATATATCATACTCGGTGGAAAATTCCACTCCAATTGACGTTCATTACATAACTGGCCATATCAGGTCACAACTAGCGAGCGACATTCAACATTTCCGGCGGCTTCGAAGTCGCTTTACTCCTCGTGGCTTCACCATTTTATTTCCCTCGACATCTTCAAGCGGGGTGCATCTGGGATTAATCCCACATCACCTGCTAGATATTTTCACCCCCACCGGTGCAAATGTTACCATCGGCGACCGCTTCTCAGCATTGCCCATTGTCGTTGGCTTCCAACGCTAACCGTCGTCTATTGACCTCCGTCGGCCACTCTGAAATCTCCATGTGGCATTCTCTGCACCACGCAATCCGCCACGTCCCCCGTTTGACATGTCCACTCTAGTGGCTCCACGTGGTGCCCAGTGACACTCCACGTAGATGCCATGATAGCCACGTCATCTAACAAGTCAGAGCCCCCGTCAGCAGACATGTCAGCATCCGTACACTGCTGATGTCATTTGACATGTCACTGTACAGACCTGCACAACCACCCTAATCGTACTACCACGTGAGGCAAACGAGCTTTTTTTGTTGACATCATCTTTTTCATGAGCCTAAATTTGATGGTTGTCTGACTGTCACAAGCAGGCCAAATTGCATTGTTGCGATAGCCATTTGGACGTCAAATTTAACCTAGCAGTTTCCTTTGCAGACCCCTCACCATATGTTGTTTTGATTTGATAGTCCAACTTTGGGTCTCAGTCATTTGAACTCCAAATCAGGTGCAATTTTTTTTGACTTGGGCTATAATTTCCTGAATTTTTCAGTAGTGCTATTATTTTCTAGTTTTGGTGCATGGATTTTTTAGAAAAATCAGTTTTTGGCGACTGTACCTGTCCAATCTTGCATTTTGCAATTTCAAATGCTCCGTACAGGCTCATCTGGACACATTTTTAGATTCCATTTTTTTGAAAGTGCATAATTTTTCGTCTACTTTTCAGATCTACAATCAAATTATAGGCTTGTGTGGACAAAAATACCACTTTCAGAAATAGGTCTTTTTGTGCATTGTATTGTTTTGATCAAACTTCAAAATTGTTGTACATTTGAGCTATATTGCTAAATACCAGATTTGAACTCCAAGAGAAGGTTGTAAACAACAAAATTAGAAGTCCACTTTTGTCCATTTTGACAAGTGGCCTATTATAAACGCACTAAGTATAAAGTGTCAAAATCATTCATTTGCGGGGGGGGGGGGGGGAGTTTGTTTGAGTGAAAAGTGGAGGTGTCTCTTGGTGTTGTGTTCCTCTTTTCTTGTTGTTATCTTTCTTTTCTTGCATCATGAGAAACCTTAAGATTCCAAAATTAACACCACATGGTTGGTCAAAAAATGGTGTGAATTGATGAATGATGAAGTTTCTCAATATGCAAATGGATCTTTTCCTAAACCAATAGCTGATCATGTATCTCAAAGTGAAATTCATGCTTGGGAAAAAACAGATAGGAAAACCCTTGGACTCATTAGTTTAGGGGTTGATGACAAGATCCTCTATTAGATCATAAAATATAATACATCCAAGGAAACTTGGGATGCACTTAAAAATCTATATGGGAAAGTGACTGAGGAGGATGTCTACAAGATTGAAGATAAGCTTATCTCCCTAGATCCTAAGAGCTTTGATTCTATCTAGGATTTTATCATTAAGGTGAATGAGTTGAGAACAAAACTTAATGATTGTGGTAGTCTCATTAAAGATGACAGGTTGATTTATCTCATTTATAATAAGTTGCAACCTGAATACTCCACATTTGTCTCTTCTTTCAACACCACAAAGGCTACCCTAGGGTCGTCTTATCATAAAATCACTTTAGATGATTATGCTCAGTTGTTAGAGGATGAACAAGCTAAGTTGATAACAACGGGGATTCTCAAGTCTTCAAAGTCTTAAGGCATTGGTGGCTAACAATGAGAGTCCTAAAAATTCAACTGGTGAAAGTTCATATGAAGGCAAGGGCAAAAAGAAGAAGTGGAAAGATAACAAACAAGGGGACACAAAAAAGTCAACACCTAAATCAAATCAATAACAAGGCAAGTCTTCTCCTAATACAAACAAAAAGGGGGACAATAATTAGGAAAAGAAGAAGTGTGCTTATTGCAAGAGAAATGGTCATGACAAACATCAGTGTTATCACAAGTAGATTGATGAATTGAAAAACATCATAAAGAAGCACAATGTTCCATTGCCTAATGCTTATAAGGAGAAGGGGTCTTCATCTTCAGATTCTAAAAGCAAAAGGCAAGCTTTACTCACAAGCACTGTTAGTTAGGGAGAATGGATTATTGACTCAGGTATCATACATCACATGGGTGCTTCAAAGAGAGATTTTTCTTCCATGATGCATTCAGAGGTACCTCACATCTTTGTAGGGGATGATACTAAAGTGGAAGTTGAAGGAAAAGGTGAAGTTGAGATGGAAAATGGAGCGTTCAAGGATGTTCTCTATGTTCCTAATCTCACCTCCAACCTTCTTTCAATCTACCAAATCACTCACTATGGAGGTGGAAACAAGGTTGAATTTCTTCCAGATTCAGTGGTAGTGAAAAACATCAAAGATGGCTCCATGATTGCAATAGGTGAAGCTAATCATGATTCAAGGCTTTACACTTTCTCTTCCTTTGTGCCTAAATCTAATGCACAAGCCTTGTTAATGCATTCAAATACATAAAGCAAACTGTGGCATGCGAGGTTTGGACATCTCAACTACAAGTATCTTCAACAACTTAGCAGTAAGAACATGGTTCGTGGTCTACCTCAAGTCCAATTTTCAAAAGGTGTTTATTCAAGTTGCACACTTGGGAAGCATCCAGAAAAAAATGTTTGACAAGGGGAAGTCTTGGAGAGCACAATATGTTCTTGAACTAGTTCATAGTGATGTGGCGGGCCCATTTCTAGTGCCATCATTTGGAAAGTCTCACTATGCACTCACCTTCATTGATGATTATTCTCACTATACTTGGGTATTCTTCATGGCTCATAAGAGTGACGTGTTTGAATGATTTCTCAGCTTCGAGGCTCAAGTAGAAAAGCAGTAAAAAAAAAACCATCAAAGTTCTTCGAACAGATAATGGAGGGGAGTATGTGAACTCAAAACTGATAGAATTTTGTACTCAAGAGAGAATTGACCTTCAGCATTCAGTACCATACACTCCACAACAGAATGATGTTGCTGAAAGGAAGAACAAAACCCTCAAGGAGATGACCACTTGCATGCTACTACATAAGTCTCTTGATCAAGTCTTTTGGGCTAAAGCAATGAATTGTGCTAAATACATCTAGAATAGAAGTCTTCATAAAGCTTTGGATGGAGTAACTCCTTTTGAAGCTTGGACTGGCAGGAAACCTTCTATAAAGCACTTTAGAGTCTTTGGTTGTCTAGCATGGACATGAATACCTCCACAGAAATGCAAGGCATTGGAACCTCAAAGTAAACCTTGCATCTTTGTTGGATATGCAGACTCTCATAAAGCCTACAAGTTGACAGATCCAGAGACACATGACATTTTCTATGAGAGGAGTGTATACTTTGAAGAAAGTTGTCCTAGCTTTACTTATTCAACTCCTTCCTCCTTCCTTGAAGAGAGTGACAATGATGATAGTGACTTGGAAGATGTTCGTCCATGACCCAAATATAGGCATCAACCAATTGAGGTTGAGGATATCCCTTCTACATCTTCTTCCACTAGACCTAAATGGGCTTAGCTGACATTGGATGCAACAAGACCATTGGCAGGGAATCCTTAAGATACTAGGAGGACAAGATCACAACACAACTCACTCCCTCATGCTTATATAGTAGTTGCTTTCGATCCTCAATCATTCAAAGAAGCTTCAGGTATTCCAGAATGGGATAAAGAAATGAAAGAAGAATATAATTCTCTTATGAGAAATGATACATGAGACTTAGTTTCTCTTCCTAAGGGAAGAAAATTGGTTTGGTGTAAATGGATGTATCAGACCAAGTTTGCAGTGGATGGAAGTGTGGATAAGCATAAGGCTAGACTTGTTGCAAAAGGTTTCTCTTAGGTACCTGGCATTGACTACACTAAGACCTTTGCCCCAGTTGCCAAAATGAACTCCATTCCTTTGACACTAGCCATAGTTGTAGCTCATAAATGGGTTGTTCATTAGATGGATGTGAAAAGTGCATTCTTGAATGGTGATCTTCATGAGGAGATTTATATGGAGCAGCCACAAGGGTTCATTTAGGATTCTACCTTGGTTTGCAAGTTGAAAAAGTCTATCTATGGACTAAAACAAGCTCCAAGAGCTTGGTATGCCAAGATGGATTCTTTCCTTCTCTTAGCAAGGTTTGCCAGATGTCATTCCGATCCAAATGTGTACATTCTTTAGTGGATGATTCTCACTTGCTACTTGTGCTTTATGTTGATGACTTGATCATTACAGGGAGTACAACATCCATCATTGGTAATGTCAAGGCTAATTTGCAAGACAAATTTTTGATGATAGACTTGGGTCTACTTCATTATTTCCTTGGTATCGAAATACAATAGTCTTCATCAGGGATCACATTATCACAACCCAAGTATGCTCTTGATCTACTTGCTTGGTTTTGCATGAGTGACTGCAAGGTTGTATCTACTCCATTTCTTTTAGGTGTTAAGTTAGAAGCGAAGTGTTCCACTCCACCTGTTGATGCTACTTTCTATAGACGGTTGGAAGTCTCATCTACTTGACACATACATGCCTTGACATATCCTTTGCAGTTCGCATGGTTTCTCGCTTTATGCAAGAGCCACATGAACTTCATTGGAATGCAACCAAACACATCCTACACTATATCCAGGGTACACATATATATGAGATATGTTATGCAGTTGGTACTAGACTATAGTTAGTGGGTTATACAGACTCAAACTATGCAAGGGATCTTGATTCTCGCAAGTCTAATTCAGGATACATGTTTCATCTTGGTTTCGGCCCCATTTGTTGGCAAAGTAAAAAGCAAAACAATATTGCTTTTTCATCAACTAAGGTTGAGTATCGAGGAGTTGTCCATGCAACTACAGAGGCTATTTGCTTACAACATATTCTGAAGAAGTTTGGTTTTGACATACCTAGACCCATAGTCATACATTGTGATAATCAGAGTGCCATAGAAATCTCAAAACATCCCGTACAACATCAACAGAAAAAACACATTGAGGTTCATATGCACTACATTAGAGAGTTGATTCATGAGTAGGTCATTGCATTGCAATATTGACTCTTCTCTTCTTTATTGTACTTATCTCTCTTCTTGGGGGAGGGTTTTTCCCATGAGGTTTTCCCTCTTTCTCCGTTTTCAAAGAGATTTCATTGCATTGCATTGGATAGCATTGTGTGTACAACATTGCATTTGTACATGGGTACTTAACATGGCCTAGTAGCCGAGAACCGTCATGCATTTCATCATAGCTTTTGTGAGCTTAAGTACATTCCCCTAAGTTGCACTTAAGGGGGGGTGTTAGTGTAAATAATTAATTATTATTACAATTTACTTAAGTTTACTTAGGTTAAATGCATTATCTTATTAGTTTCCATATAGACACCTAGGAGTATGCATAATCATATGAGTTGTCTTGTTGACAACACGTGAGTTTGCATATTCATTTGAGTTGTCATATAGACAACACATCTGTTCGCACTCTAATTAAGCACATGGTGTCTACAACATCTCTTTATGAGATACACTTATGTAAGCTTATCCTCTCATCATCGCACTAACTTCTGTGCTCAATGGAGGATAATCCACTCTTGGTGGACATGTGCTTAATTGTGAGGCTTATCACTTTGCTAACTCCTAGTCATTCTAGATGCCTTTATATACAAACACTTCTAGTGTGTATGTACAAATGATATTCTCATTATTGTTATTCTGATCATCCATTATTAGTCCATATTGTGCTAGTGTTTGAGCTTCTTGATCTTGGTGTTATTTTGCCCCAAGGCAAATTCTTACAAAGTTGTTAGCGGATCGATGAGCTTTTTAAAGATTTGACAATTTTGTTAATGAAAAAATGATTTTGCAAATTCATTGGTAGAATTTGTCTAGTGAAGGGTTTTGGTTTCATGATTTTTTGGTTTGAGCAAAAGTCTACAAATCTCATGAGTTGCATGTACTTGCATGTGCTTTTTGTGAGTTGCATGTTGCTTACATGTGATTTTTATGATTTGCATGCTGCTTGTATGTGTTGTTTTTATATAAATTGTTTTCTTATTTTACAAGTGATGATGTTTGACCATTTTTTGAGGTATTTACCATGTGAATTCTAGTGCTTTGGTATGTTGGATACAATTGATTAATTGTGTATTGTCTTTGATGTTACACAAATGTCATATCATTATCAGTCAGTGTATGCCGAGCTCACTCAGGCAGTGAAAACAGTTTTTTTGTATCTACCAAGCGATCTTGTGTTTGCCTAGTTTAGAAGGCAGTATCTACTGAGTTCACTCAAGCATCGTAGGAATATCTACAGAAGATGAGTGTTAATCGAGCTCACTCGGTTAATCAAGAAAAGTTGGATAGAACCAATGCTAACTGAGCTCACTCAGTTGCCAAAGGATCTTTGCAAGTATGCAGTGTTAACCGAGCTTCTGTTGGTTAACATAGGAAATCGCTTCTGAGTTAGTGTCTACCGAGCTGGGTCGGCTAACAAAGGATTTTCTTGTTTTGGCATATGAGGCTTAATTGATTTATCCATTGGTTCCAGCTGACTATGATGGGGTGATCCCACAATAATGGGTTCCACTTTTTGACCAATTTTGACACTGAAATCAATATTTTTGCAACAAACGTCACGTTCAAGTGACTATATCTCCAAAACTATAAATAATTTCAAGATGACATAAACTAGTGATTTTGAATACTTTGTTCCTACTTTGTAACTATATTTTTTAATCTAAAAAAAAAAAATATTTATGTCAATTTTTTTTTATCTCCTCTGAAAAGTGGTACATAATAAAATTCAATATTTTAAAGAGTGACAGTTTGTTTGACACACATAACTTTTTTTCTAGAAATGATAATGAAGTAATTCTTTCGGCGTTGGATTTGTAACATCAATATCCAGTGTCTGCATTTGGTTTGATTTATTTTTGTTGAATATTGTATAGTTTATGAAGTTTTGAAGTGACACGAATTGTAATTTAGACATACGTTCTGTTTGACATAGATAATTTGAAGTCAATTTATCATAAACCTAAATTTTTTTTTTGAATAGTAAGGTATCTCAATAAGCTAGTGCCTACATATTTTTCAAAAAAAATTTGACCTAATTTACTAATTTTCCCGAAGTGTCGAAGTCGGTTGATGTTCAATCGGTAATGAACCGATAATGAACCTATAATGAGTTAAACTCATATTTGAAAGTCTTAACGACTAAAATATGTATTAAATTATAGTCGTTGGAAAGCTTGCTCCGAGCAGCACATTTTGACATTTTTTATTTTACAATAGGAGATCATTCTCCTGCAATTATGGGAGTCAAAAGAGCAAAAAATAAAAAAAATTATGAAAAATGAGTTCAATTTTTCCTAATTTTGAGCGTTCGCTCGAACACTGTGTTCGAGCGAACATATTATGCATGTTCGCACGAACACATGTTCAAGCGAACATGTTCGTTGCACTTTCACGGCAGCCGGAAAAATATCTAGCTATGTTCGCGCGAACATAGCTTAAAATTTCGTGTTCGTGCGAACAATCAAAAAAGCCAAAAAAAATCAAAAATGGGCCCTGCGCCTACATGCATGAAACATCATTCTATCCGCGAAACAAAAACCACCATGTCTCACGTTTCAATCATTGATTGCAAATTTTCATTATAGACGTCATTTTGTGCCATCAATCTCCGTATTTAGTATCAACCTAATAGTGCATTGCAGGTCTGTCTTTGCCACGAATTTTGTCCACAGATAAATCGAAGGCAGGTGAGAGATTTCTCAATATTTGCAAATTAATATTCTTCCTATCTTCGTTCATGCTTTCATCAATATTTCTTATCTTCGTTCACATTTAATTGAATTTTTTAATTTATAACTTGAATTAATAAAAAATATTTAATTTTATTTTCAAATCAAATTCATTCGATAAAAATAAATGTGTCATAACTCTTTATGAATTCTCAATTTCTATAAAGAAATAATCTAAGGTTTTCATTTCCTTCTAGAACATAGATTAGATGATTTTGTGTTACTAATGGTCTCCTTGCAGCATGTGGCAATTGTGGGATGAAGACATGATCATAACAAACTACTAATGTTTGCTTTGTAGGACATTGTTGAAGACCATTGTGTGTTTGTCAAAACTATGTGTGTGGATTTATTAGATTAAATAACACTTCGTTTGGTGCTTAAAATAAACTTTTTATTTTCTGCCTAGCGTATTAACAATGTTTAAATCCCTAGGAGTTGCATTGGACGTATCCTCTCCCCTCGCCATTCGTGGATCTTGGGTGTAAGAGAAATCCATGTAACTTCTATAGGAGGCCTGCCTTGGACCAAGATACTCGATATTGGGTATGCCAAGGGACGACCTTAGAGCGGTAACGGGCCAAAAGCCAGGTCAACGTTCCAACCGCTATATAAAACTCGATTACGATGAAAGCCGTGTCGGCGGTATTGCTGAGTGATAGCTCTCCTCCAGTATCCTTGTGGTGCGTCAAACCTCGGTTCTCGGGGCTGGGAGACCTTCTGAGGAAGTTTATCACTCACTTGCTGAACGGAATGCCCTTACTAAAAACCATGTTTTAGTGACCAAAATCCTTTCTATCCACTGGCTCAAGGGGTCACCCATGCCCGTGAAGACATCCTACATTCTCGCAGTCCTTAGTAGAGACAACAGTCCCTTGGGAAGTCATGCCCCTTGGGAAGCGAATCTTGGTAGCCCCGAGAAGTGAGTGCGTTGTAAGGGGGAGCATGTGGTGCCAAGGTCCTAAGTTGTCCGCTCTGGATAAGCACGACTGAACTTTGGTTCAAGTAGGAATTCAGTGGATACAGTCCTAAAGCCTAGGTTGTGGTGTGACTGTTCACTTTTAACAACAGCTATTCTTGTCTTAATGTGTCTTGCGTGTGTGTAAAACATAATCAAGATAAAAGCCAACATTCAAATTTACACCTTGAAAATTTGCAAAACCTTGTCAAAATATCAAACATTGTCAAAACATTACAAACTTTGGTTCAATACATTCAAACCTTGGAAAACATAGCAACTTGTGCTCCTAAACGTGCTTGGCAAAACATAGATTTCACTCTTGCATAGCATCCACTTGCATTCTTCATAGTTTGAGCCTCATACTTGCATCATATAGACTTCATATAGCACCTTTTTAGTATCCCTCATATTCACATTGCAATCATTAGCATTTAAGCTTGCATCCTTTGCATTTAACCTCAAAAATTATCACTTTGCATCTTCCATCTTGCATCTTTGCATACCCAACCCTCATCTTGACTACTTTAACCATCATTTTGGATGTCCTACACATCATTTTGAGCATTCATTTCGAATTATCTCCTTCAATGTGTCTCTCCCTCACTACTCTCTCCCTCTCCCACACACACACAAACACTATTTACTCGTGTCTCATTTTTATATTCATACCTTCATCTCTGTCTACCCCTTTCACTTCTCTCATCACCTATCCATTTTTTTCTCCACATACACCTCTTCTCTATATCCATATTTCTTCTCCATCTCTCCCTTTATCCATCTCTATCCCTATATCTCCCTCTCTACCTTCTCTTAGTTATATATTTCATTCTCACTATCTTTGTTTATCTCTTCCTTTTATCTCCATATCCCTCTTCTTCTCAATCCCTTCACCAATTGGGCCTTTTCTCCATCTCTATAGAGGCACTAGTAAAGTTTGACCCATTTTTCAACAAAAAATCTGGAAAACATAGCTCTTAGAATTGCCTTAGTTTCAGCCCAGCTTTCCAACTGCTACCTATGTCAAGGTAGATTTGGCTTTGTCATTTTGATCTTATCTTTTTTTGTCATTTTTTTGATCAAGATCCAAAGCCTATTGTCATAACGTTAAACTCTTAGGTTAATACCTTGTAAAGATTTCACCTAAGTTCAAAAAACCTTATGTATACCGAGCTATCATTAGCATAATCATATTTCTAAATGTCATTTTTGACTTACCCTAGTGGTATATCCCCCTCATATTGCATTTTTCAAACCCTAACATCATTTTCACTATCAAACCCTATCAAATTGTCCATCAACCAACTTGTCTTCTTGATCACCTATCCTTATTTTGCATAGCCTAAACGTCATTATCAACCCTAGGAAACCATCCCTTGCATAGTCCACTTTGCGTACACCTACCTTTAACATCCTTACCAAGTCCAAAACATAACCCTAACCTTCATTTTGCACATCATAATCTTCATCTTGCATACCTTCAAAACGACACCTTGCATTTGCACTTGCATAACATCCCTAGGACATTTGTACTTTGCATATCAAAACCCTAGGTCATTTAACATTTCCTCACATTGCATAACATCCCTAAACACTTAAAAATATAAAAAACACTCATATCTTGCATACCCACATCTTAATTATCAAGTTTTGACCTCTTTTATCAACTGCAACCTTGTTTTACCAACTGTACACTTCATGGGCGCAGTTGGTAGTTTCAGGGCGCACTTGGTAGTTTTAGGGTGCACTTGGTAATTAGGTGTTTCATTCTAGGTTCCAAAACCCTAATCTGCACTTCCACACCTTGCATTGCATCCCAAGACCTTAAGAAACACTCCAAATCACTCAAAACACTCAAAATTTGCATTTTAAGAAACTTTGGAACTACATCATTTGCAGAAAAAAGAAGGACATGGGAACTACAAATAAAAGAGGGGGTTTCTAACCTTGTGTTTACTTTTTTTGATTAGTTTGGCTTTCATGGTAGACTAGTGGGTGTTAATGTATGTTGATTGAGTTTTGTGATTTCTCATAGTATATTATGCATTTAACCCGTTTTTCTAGTCCTACAATAAGAACGAAAAAATTAAAGAGACAAAACAATTATATATTTTATAAGAAAGAAAAATTTATTTTTTAGGACAAACATTATAGTATTCATACCATGTTATTTGTTTGTGATTCAATGATGGCTTAAGAAAGATTTGGTGCTTTGCTACTTGTAAAGAATGCGACTCACAGATTTTAGTCATATAATGAAAAATATTTATGTCTTGTTGCAGACGACTGCATTCTATTGATTTCTGTCAAATAATTTAAAAGTACTGACAGTGACAAACAAATCCGTACAGTGATTTTTTTATCTGGTTATTGCACGAAATTTATCTTGAGGCAAGGGATAATTTTTTTTTTTTTTTTTTGATTTTATAATGGGAAACAAGAGAGGAAGGTAAAACAAATATGCAAGGAAAAGATCTGATGAAGCAGAACAAAGAAATATTCAGAAAACTATGGCACGTTATCATCGAATTAAACAAGGTGAAGGAAATGTTGAAGAAGGCTCAACAGAAGTACAAGTAGTGCCTATGGGAGAGAGGTCAGGAACACTCCCTACGGAATCTCAAACAATGAATGTTGAAGAAGGTTCAAGATCAGTCCCTACAGAGGTTCAAATAATAGAAGTCGGAGAAGGGTCAGAATCTTTCCTTGTTGAATCTCAAATAATGGATGTTGGAGAAGGCTCAAGACCGGTCCCTGTAGAAATTCCAGTAATAGAAATCAGAGAAGGGTCGAGATCAGGTGCAGGAACTAGTATGGATGAACTCTTAAATATTGTCCAATCTGTAAAGTATGGTATTTCAAATAAGAATTTAGATCATTTACTTAAAATGGATGTAGATAAATTGAGAAGACTTGCAGCTAGTGTTCAACCATTAAGTTTGTCTAAGAGAAGGTCAATGAAGAAGAAGATAAGAGAAATTATGACTCAATTTGATAATACTGAAACACTTGAACAAGCTCAGTTGCTTTCACTTTTTCTTACACAAAAAAAGTTGCAAGAGGCATTGAAATTGTTAGGTGTAAACACAACATCAAAAAAGAGAAGATTTTCTAACATGCAAACTGATTTGATTGAAAATGTTAAACAAGGTTTGAGTAACATAGGAAAACACTCTCGAACTAAAGATAAGTCTGCGGCAAGAAAAGTGATGTTGATGTCTGTTGTAAGTAAGAATATGACCCAAAATAGACAAATATCTTCAATTTCGTCTGAAATGGGTTTTAGTAGGAAAACAATGAGAGAATATGTTAAGAGAAGATTAATTGTGGATGATAGTACTATGGAGGGAAATTGGGCAATCATGTGTAGAGCACCTCGTTCTGATAGGATTGAAGAGTTATTAAAAAAATTAATAATATCATTTTGGATTGATAACACTCGTCCTTCATCAAATAGTAGAGATGTTATCAGGCATAGGATTGCACCTGGTCAATATGAACATCATACAAAACATTGGTTGGACACAACACAGCATGAGTTATATGTGTCGTTTTGTAGTCAACATCCTAATGTAAAAGTTGGGCAAATATTGTTTGAAAAATTGAAGCCATACTTTGTGAGGTCAAACAAAGTGTTTGAAACGTGTTGTTGTCGTCATCATATTGAGTTTGATCTCCACTATCAGGTATTTCAAAAGTTTGTAGAAGACACATATGGTTTTCATGTTGCTCCTCCTAGTAGGAGAAGTGAGTTCATATCATCCATTTTGTGTGACAACATAGATGATCCAGCTGGTCAAATAAATTGCATCAAAGGATTATGTGAAACATGTGGTGAATTGGCTCTATTTCCTTTGAAAACTGAAAATATTGATGTAACAAAAATATTGAATTGCAAAAGTTACAAGTATGTCAAGAATGAAACAAAGTTGGGGAAAGAAACAAAAAGGTTGGAATAAGTTGAAGAGGAGTTGCCTGTTCTAACATTTATGGACAGATTTAAGAAATTGATTCAACCTTATATTTGTCATGCATTTTTTGCAAAGTGGCAAGCACAACAGTTTCAAACTCTGAGAGATAATTTTCCACTTGGAACAATTGTATCAGTTGTTGATTTTGCAGAAAACTATTCATTTGTTCATCAGAAAGAAATTCAATCAGATTATTACTTTAATAAGCAGGTCACTATTATGGTACATGTTTTTTATAGACATGCACAGTTAGATTTGGATGGTGTTCAGAGTATAGTTCAAGCACGAGCAATTATAAAGGAATATCATTTTTATATAAGTGATGATAAAGAACATGACATTCACTATGTAGAACATTGCTTCAATACGTTCTTTTCTTATTTGAAAGAAAGAAACATAAATGTTGATAAACATTATGTTTGGTCTGATGGATGTGCCGTGCAGTTTAAATCATCTAGACCATTTTATGCATTGTGTAGATATCATCGCAATGAGAATATAAAACACATATGGAATTTCTTTGAGAGTGGTCATGGAAAAGGTGAACATGATGGTGTTGGAGCTTGCATCAAACGTGCTTTGCGAAAATATCAAATGAATTATCAGGGAGTTCGTGTAAATGATGCACATGATGTTGTTGAATGGTGTAAGACTCATTTTGCATTAGATGAGGTCGGGACATCATCAACAATGAGTCGACAGACACCATATAGAGTCTTCTGGGAGATAACAGATATGGATGTGTACGTCTATTTAACTTTTATGCACGATTAAATTATAAAATTTTATTGTTAAGTTTTATTTTTGAATTCATTGAAGTTTAAATTTAATTTTTCTATATTTTCAATTTAACGAACTTTCAGGTGTCAATAGAAAAAACATGCATGGTTGCAAGAGGATAGAAAAGACACGTTCTTTACATTCAGTCATGAGTACAGATAATTGCAATTGGACATTGAAGACAAGAGAATACTCATGTTTTTGTGACAGATGCATTGATGAAAACTATGAAGAATGCATCAATTAGACACATGGATATACAGGTGCATGGATTTCGGTACCACTTGATGTTACCGATATATTTGATAAAGATGATGAAAATTTTGATGATATTGCATTGATTTCTGATGATTATAATCATATCTCTGGATTGGTAAAAGTGGGTGAGTATCATAAAAATTAATCTCAAGTTTTTATTTAATTATCGATTTCAACTGTCTTATATATATTGTACACATGCATTCATGTATACTTGTTATGCAGGAGATGTCTTTGCAGTGATTGTTGAGCCTGGAAATCATGAATGTGTCAGTTATTATTTATTGCGATGTACTGCAGAGAGGACAAAGTTATATGACCCTGAAGAAAGTGATGGAATGTTGTTCCCCATAGGTAAATTATACATATACATATGTACATGCACATATATATTTAAATAAATATATATATTTAGGTAACTTCATATCTGTCAAATTTTAAAACACTTAAATTTGTGGTACAGGTTCTGTTGTGATAGAGGGGACATATTTGAAGCAAGAGAAAATAGTCCAATATGGAATACACATTGTTGATTATCAACCTAACAACAAAGTTTTACAATATAGCCACCTGGTCGTTGCTACAAGGCTTTGTCTGCATCTAGTCAAACTTAAGCGTGCACGTCGCAAGTGGAGACTAGACAATGAAGATCATGAAAAAATATTGCATGTTATAAGTGTACATCATGGTTGATTAGACCTTTGAGATTTATTTTATAATAATCTGAATATCAACTTTGGTGAAATGTGTTTTCAATTACATACTATGGTGAAATTGTGAATATCAACTTTGGTGAAATTGTGTTTTTAATCTGAATATCTGAGTTTTAGTTATCATCAGTTTATTTAAAAAACTATAATATTAATTGTAATATGGATGAATTTAATAATTTAACAACTCGATATAAATAGGCTAGAAGTTAGTTCGAACTTACATAATTTCATTATCTATGTTACAATTCTTAAATATCAACTTCTTTTCAAACTATTGAATTTCATCTTGAATTAAATGTGTTTAGATTAATTGTAGGATCATAAGTTCTTTATTTTCATTAATTTATTAAAAAATTATATAATTTAATAATTTAAATTAATTGTACCATGGATGAATTTAATAATACTTCACCTTAAAAAGTTCCAAGGAAATTCAAGTAGTTGCAAACAATAAATATGGTGATTTTGTATCATTGTAAAACAAAACGCATACTTTCTAAGCCCACGAAGGTCCTCCAAAAGTTATAATTAAAAACCATATGTTAAAGAAGATCAGAAACATTATTATTACGATAAACTTCCACGACAAACCACTTTAGAGTCGGTTCAAAAAAATTTGTTGGACGACTAAAAATTGAACTCTCATTAAAAAAAAAGTATTTTATGATTGTAAACCTTTATAAAATTAATTTGAAAATGAAAAAAATTACTATTCTTAGTTAGGGTATGTAATCCTTTGATTTGACAATTTAAAATCAGTAGAGAACATTCTGTTCTGGTTAAAATCAATTTTCTATTTTTCAGGTAGTTTATTAACGTTGAGTTATTTACAAAAAAAATGAGCCTACACATTGATCAAGAAAAATTACTAGCTGAGGCTTTTGAGTGCATTATTTCTCTCACTTCCATCACAATGCGAGGAAACTCATAATTTAAAACAGATACAACACAACTTAAATGTATTCCAAATCGATGAAGAGCAGCTTCTGCTCCACCAATACCAGAAAATAGAGAAAGTACTCTGACACCATCAGGATATAATGCTTTCAAGACTGATAAATGATATGCAACTGTATCTGTTTGGAATGAATTACCCAAACAACACAAGCGGTCAGTCGGACAAGAAGTTCTACGAGTGTGATCTCTATCAAATTTTAATATAAGCTCTATCTCATGGAGCTCTAGAAGGACGAGGTCACCTGGCCCCACCCATACCAAATTCCACTCTTCACACTTTTGAAGTATATATTTCTGCGCACTATCTTGTAGTTGCCCTCGTGCATTCTAAATCATAACTCTTAGTTGATCAATAAGGACAGTGCCACATCGTCTTGAGTCTATGGAATATTTTTTCTCGTCTGATCCCATGAAGGCCAATACTTTTTAATTTGCAGAAGTGCTTCCTGAATAGTCATGGGGGGAGAGGTTCTGCTTGAAATCGCCAATAGGTTTCCCAGGAACTCCAAAACCAATTAGTTCATTGGGACACAAATTAGGGATTGCATCACATAATTCAAACATTGCTTGCTTGTCTTGCATAGTACCCTCTATGTATTTTTTATACTTCAACACTTTCATTATCTATGTTACAATTTCGAACTTACACAATTTCATTATCTATGTTACAATTCTTAAATATCAACTTTTTTTCAAACTATTGAATTTCATCTTGAATTAAATATATTTTTAATTGTATGATCATAAGTTCTTAATTATCAAATTTAGTTTATTAAAAATTTATATAATTTAATAATTTAAATTAATTGTACCATGGATGAATTTAATAATTTAAATTCATTTATCAACTTGTACACATATACACGTCTCAAGAATAAACATCTACAGATCTAATATATCTCTATGTATCTGAAATGCAAATTGTAAATCTCGAATAAATATACGTATGTAGAAAAATATAAAAAGTCATATATACATACATGTGATGGTATCTAACACTGAAATACTCAATAATAAAATAAAAAGTGAAAGTACATGGATGTCATCAAGGAACTGAAATACACATGTGTACATGTAAACTGGACCTCCAATATATATGCATCAAAAAATATATAAATCTGATCTACTACTAGAAGGACCCCTCAAGACGCATACGAACAGAATGACCCTCTGATTGAGTCTCCTGTACATCCTCTCGCTGAGGCGCATCAACCAAGCCCTGCAAATATATATACATATATACATACATGTGTTAGAGTTCTATCTTTAAAACATATATATACATACGTGCATCATGTACATATACATTCAAATTAAATACAAATTTGCATATATATAGATATATATCTAGTTTTCAAAATATTTAAATAACTTTAAACAAACTATTTAAAACTCAAGTACCTGAGCACTACCAGGTGCCTCAATAGAATCATCTCTCTCATGTATATGATGCCCTGAACCAATAGTATGTGTAACCATGTGCTCAACAACCTGTGCCTACATGATTTATTATGAGTTAAAGATTAAATTAAATATCTGCATATATATCTGAACTAAATTTTTCAATGAATGAACATATTTTTTAATTTCATATATATTAAAAATTAAAAATAAATTATATATGTACCTGGGTCTCCGGAGGTGGAGGATGATCAGCAGACTCCATCATATCATCTACTGATGCACCTGAGCCTGAAACTCCATGTCCAACTGCTAGTAAATCTGAGTGAAGTGGACTGTGTAACTGGCTGAGTACATTTGGTGTAGAATTAGTGCTACCAGGTCCGAATAATAGGTCCATGTATGATGAAAGACCCAAGGTCGAACTAGTATCAATCTCAGATAGGCCTCACAACTGCTCACCAAAATCATCAAGGCCCTCAGCTGTGATATGGACATCTCCAACTCGTATACTCGAGTCATCTGTAGAGTGTCGTGAGTCTGGTGTCGAATTCTGTGAGCTATGCACAGGTGTATCACCTGTCACTGGTGTGGCGACCTGTGTCTGTGGAATTGTGTCAGGGCTCTGATGCTGTCTAACAACATCCATCACCGCGTGTACTGGAATCCTCTGTGTATCAAAAATATAGCTAATAAAGTGCAACATATCCTCCAAAAAATACAGTGACATATCCATATGTGTCTGCTGTCCTGAAAGACCACGAATATCGCCTGGCAGTGGTGGCCCAACAACTCTATATGCATCATCAGAGGAGGCACCTGAAGTGCTACTAGATGCCTGTGAAGATGGTCGACCAAGTGGACGAGGACGTCGACTATGAAGATAACGACCAATAAAATCTGATGTGATACTAGCTGCCGCAGATGCAATGTGCCCAATAGTGTCAATTGCTTCCCTTTGGGAAGCAATGACAACTCTATTTGCAATAGGCGCATGTGTAGGAATCACAGGAGGCATCCTTGGTCCAACAAACTGTCTAAGATTTGCAGGTGGCAGATGATCTACACTGCAGTACTGGTCACGATCTACCACCCGACCACGCCCTTGTCCGTAATAATTAGGAATATCCAAGTAGTTGACATTGAGCCCTATACGGAACTCAACGTACAACTACTGTGCAAAATAAAGGGGTATTTGGTCATTATTAGGATAACAACCATATGCAGCTAAAAATTGTGGATAGATCATGCTAGCAATAATAGGGTCTCTGCATCGTGTGATTCTGTAGCCTCTCACCCTACCCTGTGTCCCCTCATAAGCTGGAAATAACTCTCTCTCGGATGACGTCTTTGGGGGCTACCCTCTTGACGTCATCAAATGATGCATCTCCTGAAACCTCAACCCTAAGCTTCCTAGATATGGAAGCTAATATGGCAGGAGTAAATGAATGGTGACCTCTAAACCTAGCTGTCAAATCCTGTAAACTCCTACATATTGTAGTACATATGTCTCTATAAACACCATCATCAGAGCTCAATATAGAGTGCTGCAGTCTAGCAACCTCATGCTCTGAAAATGCAAATAATGCATCAATATCGATGCGTGGAGGTGGTGCAGTAGGACCTCCAGCAAGAGCTGCAGGTGTAGCCTGACCTGAAACATGAGCCACACCAGGAGCTGGAACATGAGCTGCACGATGAGCCCTACGTCGAGGTACACGAGGAGCCCCACCAGAAGCTGTAGCACGAGCCCCACCACGAGCTGCACGAGGAGCCATATCGGGATCTGCATCAGGTGCTGCAACAGGAACCGCATCAACCTGTGTCGTAGTAGGAGCCGCAGTAGGAACTACATCAGGTGTCGCACCAGAAGCCGCATCAAGCATATCGTGTGAAGCCATATCTGTAAAAATGTATGAAGAGATAAATTGTCTGTTGTACATACTTTTTTATTTTTAACATTAAAAATTATACACATGTAATTAAACATACATCACACATCATGGACCTAGATAATCTGTAACACATCCAAACCTAGATTAATTTGCATATAAATATAAGATAACTTTAAAGTTGAGAGTTTGGTTATGGTTAGAGTTAATTTGTTATTCTAAGATTTTATTATATTTTGGAGGGCATTATTAGAGAATTCAATTAAAGGGTACCTAATAAATTATTTATAATACTCTTAAATGATAATGTTTCAAGGTTTGAAATTCTTGATTGATATTATTAGCAGAGTGAGTCACTGGACTCATAGGTGGCTCTCATCTGCTGGGAGGGTTACCCTGCTCAAGACTATGATTCAGGCTCTTCCTATTTACAGGTGTTTAGTGCAAACACCTCCCATGGGAGTTTTGAAAGATTTTGATGCTTTGTCACGACAATTCCTTTGGTCAGGCAATCTCCAATCCTCTAAATGGAGCTTAGTCAACTGGGACACGGTTTGTTTGCCTAAGTTTGCTATGGGTCTAGGCCTTAAATGTATGGCTCTTGGTGTCAAAGCTCTTGCTGCAAAGTTATACTGGAGATGGTGCAAGAATCAAGATCGGGATTGGGCCAAGATTCTGACCCATAAGTATTTCTTAGGAGTGGAGGTCCAGGATATTCCTAGACTTAAGCTTAACGGTAAGGGGTCCTTTATTTGGGACACCCTTAAAAGGGGTGCTCCTCTTATCAAGGATGGCCTTTTTTGGATCTGTAATGAGGGGCCAAGTGTGTTATTCTGGCAGGACTCTTGGGATGGCCACCTTCCTATTCTCTCCAGTTTTCCCCACCTTTTGCCTCTATTTCAGGTTTTTTCTTCTACAGGTTGGACCACGGTAGCTCACTTCAAGACTATTCGGAGGTGTGGATTGATGGAGGTGGCTAGTTGGAAGGATCCACAAATTTGGCCCACAGGGGGCTCCTCAGAGATTCAGGCTGAACTGGCGCATCTTCTCTCTGCTAGGATTTACAGCTCTTCTAAAGACAAAGACATCCTAGCTTGGGGTCCTTGCCCAAAAGGTAAGTTCAGTGTGGCCCAGGGATATGCTCGGCTGGATAGCCAATGCAATGTAGTTCAGGTGGTTCCCTGGTGGAGGAAGGTCTGGAATAAATTTTCTTGGCCAAAATGTAATTTTTTTCTATGGTTGGTTGCGCAAAATAAGTGTCTTACTTGGGATAATCTCTAGTGAAGAGGGTTTTAGGGACCCTCTTTCTGTCCCCTATGTATGTTGGATGGGGAAGATGTTTCTCATGTTTTCTTCTTATGTCCTCTCTCTAGAAAGATTTGGCATAAGTGGTGGGAGGCGTGGTGCCATAGCCGTATTCATGCCGAATCTCTTATTAAATTTTGGGACAGCCTTGGTAGACCCCCTACGAAAACTTAATTCCTTCAGGTGGTCTAGGCTATTGGACCTTCTTTCATTCTGTGGAATCTTTGGTTGGAGAATAACCGTCAGATCTTCTATAATTCCAACTTGGGAGCCACTAAACTATGGCAGTTGATCCTAACCAGGCTTCAAGAGACTATCTCTGCTAAATGTGATATGTCAGAGCCGGTAGATCCTAGTGATTCTCGTATTATCAGGAATTTAGGATTAGTGGATAAAGGATTTGGAACTAGTAGCAGTAAGAGATCTCAGCCACGAAAGAGGAAGGTTTGTAGAGTGGGGAGATGGAGTCTTCCTCCTGATGTAGTCCTAAAGATTGACACTGATGGCTCCTCCCGTGAGAATCCTGGACTGGCTAGAGTGGAGGGGATTGGGAGAGATGCAGATGACAATGTTATTTTCATATTCTCTATTCAGAAAGGAGTTCAATCCAATAATGTGATGGAGGCTTTGGCCATCAAGGTGGCTATGGAGCGGGCTTGTTCTCTTGGTTGGAGGAGAATGGTGTGTGAGTCTGACTCTCAGATTGTTGTGATATGATAAATAACTGGAGAGTGGATGAATCTAGCTGGCAAATTGCCTCTATTGTTAGAGAGATTCTCCACTTGAGTAGCTTTGTGGATGGGATCTCTTTCTGTCATATTCCTAGGGAATGGAATGGAGTGGCTGATGTCTTGGAAAAATGGGCATCAGAGAAAGGTGCTGGTTGGGATATTTCTGTTAGGGATGATCTTCCTGCTGATCTTGCTGGGACTTTCGAGCAATTAGTGGAAAAGGACAGAATGTAATTGGTTTTGGGTTGGTGTTTTGGTTGGTTGGGTCTGAGGCCTTCTGTAATTTGGTTTTATTTGAATAAATTTTTACCCCTTTTAAAAATAAAAATAAAAAATGTTTTGAGGTTTAGGTTTCAAGTTGGGTTACATATATATCATTTAAAACAAGGGTCATACTTCATGTATGTGCATGTATCTCAAATGTAATTTTTAACAATTTAGGATTAGGGTCAACTTGTTTTAATTTTATGTAAGTTAGGCTTCAATTAGGTTTTCAAATAGGGTTTTAGTGTAATTAGGCTCAATTTTAGGGTAAGATTTAAGACCTTATGACACTGTCAAGGTTTACACGAACTTGCATAATTTCTAGCATTAAATTTAAGGGTTAATATTAAAGTCCATGGTTAAGAATTTAGGATAAGGGAACTTAGCATATGAAGTTTATGATTTGGTTCAAGATTATGATTTAGGGTATTTATTATCATTTATAATATTGGGTTTAGAAATTAAATTTTAAGGTCAAGGTTAGGGTTTGGATAATGGTTAGGGTTAGGGTTTGGTTAGGTTAGGGTTAGGCTTTGGATGTACATGTATGTTATATTCATACAAGTAGAAATGCAAATTAATCTACATTCTTATATATGTATAATTTAGGATCTCCCCTTAAGACATGTCATTGAATTATATAGTTAATTATATACTTCTAATTATTAAGACATTAAAAATAATAACATATGTACATTTAAACATGAATATTGAAAACATATGTGTGTACATCTATATCTACCACATGAACATATTTACATGTACATTTATGAAATAAAATATACATTTTAATCTACATTCTTATGTATAATTTAGGATCTCACCTTAAGACATGTGTTATTAAATATAGTTAATTACACTTAGTTATAAGATAAATTAAGATCAATAGTTAACATATACACAAATTATACATATAAAAATGTGAATTTATTAAAAATATGTACATACATTTACTTTTAACCATGAACAAATACACATGTACATCTATGTTCAAAATAAAAAATTATACATTTTAATCTATATTTTTACATGTACAATTCAGGATCTAGACCCTTAAGATATGTCATTTAATTAAACTTCTAAGATTAAGACATTAAAGTGAATTTGACATATTTACATTTAACATATATATATATATATATATATATATATATATATAAATTTGACTTCTAAAATTTTGTAATGTTTTTCTAAATTTATTTTCAAAATATTTGAAAACTATAAATTTTCTAATATTTTTCTAATTTTTTTAAAAATTTGTTTTCTAAAATTTATATTATTATAAATTTTCTAACGTTTTTCTTATTTTTTTCTAAATTTGTTTTTAAAAATTTATATTAAATTATAAATTTTCTAATGTTTTTGTAATGTTTTTTTAAAGTTTATTTTCTAAATTTTATATTAAATTCTAAATTTTCTAATGTTTTTGCAATTTTTTTAAAAAAATTGTTTTCTAAATTTTATATTAAATTCTAAATTTTCTAATATTTTTTCTAATTTTTTTAAAATTTATTTTTTAATATTTTTAAAATTTTTTATATTAAATTATAAATTCTCTAATATTTTTGTAATTTTTTTTCTAAATTTTGTAATGTTTTTGCAATATTTTTTTCTAAATTTTCTAATTTTTTTAATGTTTCTTTTCTAAATTTTCAATTTTTAAAAAATATTTTAAAATTTTTTTCTAATTTTTAACTATTTGTTTTCTAAATTTTATATTAAATTATAAATTTTCTAATATTTTTGTAATATTTTTTTATAAATTTTTTGTAAATTTTATATTAAATTATAAATTCTCTAATGTTTTCGTAATTTTTTTTCAAAATTTGTTTTCTAATGTTTTTCCTAAATTTTATATTACATATTTTTAACTATTTTTTCTAATGTTTTCTACATAATATTTTTCTGTTTTCTAAATTAATATAAATAAACAATAAAAATATTAAATTAACATTTAGATATGTTTTATAAACTATTAAAAACGTAAATAACATTCAAATATATTTTCAAAACTATTAAAAACTATATAACATTCAAATATGTTTTAAAAACACAAAAAGAATGCATTGAAAACATTAAAATCTATTTTGATAATATAAAAAAAATACTTAAAAAATGTTGAAAACATTAAATTAATATTATTTTGACATACTCGATAATGAAAATGAGAACGAAAATGAGAAGATGATGTCGACGGAAGTTGCTCAAGTCACACGTTCGCTCGAACGCTCAATGAACAGTACTCACCGTAAAAATGAATTTGGAAAAGCGAAGAAGACGTTTTAAGCCGCCAGGAATTTTGTCAATATATGTTCGC
Organism: Cupressus sempervirens; assembly: GCA_028749045.1. Classification (NCBI taxonomy): domain Eukaryota; kingdom Viridiplantae; phylum Streptophyta; class Pinopsida; order Cupressales; family Cupressaceae; genus Cupressus; species Cupressus sempervirens. The sequence goes on along the minus strand of CM053784.1, from coordinate 581,967,644 downwards.
GCGAACATGTGCTGCGTACTTGTTCGCACGAACATGGCACGATATGTTCGCGCGAACACTCGGCGGAAACATGTTCGCGCGAACATGTCTAGGGTGTTCGCGCGAACGTATGAGAAATGGAGATGCAAAAATTTGTCATTTTTTTCAAGTTTCTTCCTCCCACAAAAGTGGTACCTAGTATTGTGGGTTCACCCGATGATGAATATTAGTTATTCTAAGTTGCATATGAGCTGACTTGACAATATGAAAGATATAAGTATAAGGTCAAGTCATGGATTCAAAAAGTGTGTGAAGATGTTATGAATGTACTGAAGATTTAATAGTGAAGAGAGGAAGCAAATTCGAAGGATAAGCATAATATCCTTGTGGAGCAGAAAAGCTATATTCGATCAGGAAGATCAAGTATAAGCCAAAACAGAGATATGTAATCAGCAATTCAATTGCACTCAAATTAGGTCATCTCATTATTACTCTCTAACCATTGTAGTAGTGATCTAAATCTCTTAACAGAGTTGGCTTAATATCTATTTGTAAATCCTCTAACAATGTGGCGGTTCTATTGAATTGTCTTAAGACCTCTAACAAGGCCACTCCTAACCAGGTGATTAAATCCTTTAACAGGGTCACACCTAATAGTGTGTTTTATAACTTTTAACAGGGTCGGCTCCTAACAGGGCTCACTTCAGAAGAGTGAAAACAATAATTGGTTACAATTGGTGATTTTTTCCAAATTGGGTTTCTACATTAAATCCTAGTGTCAAATTTGTTCATGCTATTTTCTTTTATGTGTTTGCAGCTAAGTTATAGTAAGGGTAATCACAAATAACATTTAAAGATTTGCATGATCAATACTTACCAAGTTGTAACATTTTATGTGTGTTTACCGAGCATCAATAGTATTTAGTTTTCAAACTTTACTTTGTACTGACATCTAAGGGATCTAAGATTTATTTTAGTAGTAACTAATTCACCCCTCCCCTCTCAGTTACTCCTCTTATATTTCCAACAATTGGTATCAGAGCTTTTGGTGCTTGTAGAGAAGGTTTCAAGGACCGAAGCTAAAGATCAAGACATTTTACAAAAGAGAGATTCCCAAGTTGAACAGAGACAATTCTGCAGTATGAAAAGGACTTATGAGGTTACATTTGGCTACTATCAGTGATTTAGGGTGCAAATATCTTGATACTAAATACACGACTCCCATTGAAACATTATCAGTCAAAGATATAGTTAAAAAAAAGAATTATAACATCATGATGATTGATATTGTATCTGCTCTTAGTTATGCTGAATTTGATGAAGTTAATGACTGCAAAACAACTCATGAGATGTGAACCAAACTAAAAGACATATATGGAGGAGATGAAAATGTAATAAGAGCTAAGGTTGAAAGTCTTAGATGTCATTTTGATAAGATGAAAATGAGAGAAGATGAGAATATTGCAAAATATGTGGAAAGAATCAAAGCAAGTGTAAGTGCAATCAAAGCATCTGGAGGAGACATTGAAGAGAAAACAGTTGAAAGCAAGGTACTTAGAACTCTTCTTCACATTTATGCAATTAGAGTGTTTGCTATAAAAGAGATGAGGTGTGATCCAAACAATAAAATATCTTTGGATGCTCTAGTTAGAAGAGTGACAACTTTTGAGTTAGATAACTTTGATAACTATGTTCCTAGTGCAAAGGTTATTGAGTATGCTTTTAAAGCTAAACTCTCACTTAAAGAAAAGGGTAAGAAATCAAAGACCAGTCAATCAATAAGTGAAGAAAAAGAAACAGAAGAAAGTTCAGACAGTAATCTTGAAGTTGTTGAAGTCCTACTCGCAAGAAAGTATTCTGAAGGCAGAGGAAATACAAAGGTAAAGTTCCTCTGATCTACTTTTCTTGTGAAGTTGTTCACATTATTGCAAGGTGTCCAAACAAAGAAATCAAAGTTGAAAAGAAAAGCAATAAGCACAAAGTCAAAAAGGATTCCAAGAACAACAAGAACGACAAGGAAAAAGGTAACAAATCTTGTTTTATAGCTAAAGATTTTGATAACAATGAAGATGAAATGTTATATATTGCTGTAAAAGATGAATGAAATAATGAAGGAGATAAGATGACACTTATCTCTCATGTTAACAAAAATGATATATGGATTATTGACAATGGTTGTTGACATCATATGACTGGAGATAAAACAAAATTTGAGCACATGGAATATTATAATGAAGGAAGTGTGAGATTTGGAAACAATGAACCTTGTAACATAAAAGGAAAATGATGTACTACATTGACTAAAGAACTTATATGTGACAATTCTTATTGGGTTGAAGGACTAAATAATAATCTACCGAGTGTGGCACAGTTGAATAACATTGAATTCAAGGTAGAATTCATGAATGGACAGGCCAAACTACTAGATGGAAAAGGAAATCTGGTTGGATCTGGCAATCAAACAAAAGGTAATCTATTTTATCTTGATCTTAGTGAATGTTCATGTTTTATTGCTCAAGTAGAAGAAATATGGTTATGGCACAAAAGACTATGTCATGTAAACTTTGATAATCTAGTTAAGATAAGAAAACATAGAAGAGTAAGAGGTATTCCTAGTTTGAAGAAACTTGATATGGGATTATGCAAGAATTATCAAATTGGTAAGATGGGAAAGACTAGTTTCAAAAGCAAAAACTATTAGTCAGAAGAAGTTTTAGAAATTGTTCATACAAACTTATGTGGACCTATTGGAATAGAGAGTTACAATGGAGAAAAGTTTTTCATTCTTTTTGTTGGTGACTATTCTAGAATGATGATTGTAATGTATCTACAAGGAAAATAAGAAGCCTTTCAAAAGTTCAAATGGTATCTAGCAAGAGTAGAAAAAGAAACTTGAAAGAGATTGAAATGTTTAAGATTAGACAGAGGTGGTAAATTGATCTCCAATGAATTCAATATTTTCTGCATTGAAAGAGGAATTAAAAGACAAGTATCAGCTCCTAGTGTACCACAACATAATGGTATAGCTAAAATAAGAAATAGATCTATGATGGATTATGCAAGAACCATAATGTTTGTAAAGAATGTTGCTATCAAATTCTAGAAGGAAGCTATCAGCATTGCAGTTCATACCTTGAATAGAGTACAATTGAAGAAAGACTCGAACAAAACTCCTTATCAACTATGGTATGGCTATAAACCTAATGTAAGTTACTTGAAAGTATTTGACAACAAATGCTATATCCTGAAAGAATCTAGAAAAGACAAATTTGATGTAAAAGGTGATGAAGGAATATTTCTAGGATACTCTTGCAAAAGTAAAGCATACAAATGTTTGAATTTGTCGACTTAGAAAATAATATAAATTGCACATGTTAGAATTGATGAGTTTGCGGAAAAGAGCGAAGAAGAAAGTAACAAGGAGCTAGAGGATTACAAAAGATTTGTTTACTATGAACTTGATAGCCTGCCAAACCTATCTAAAAGAAAGGAGGCTTCATCTCCCGAGTCCCCAAAATCACCAAAAGTTACTGAGTTGCAGACAGTGCAACCAGAGTCACAGTTTGAAGGACCTGAGTCATAGTCAAAGGCTACTGAGCTAGTTCAAACCAAGTCTAATGGACTCGAGTCATAAACAATGGGACCCGAGCTTGATACTGAAGTTCATGATGAAAATAATGGAACTCATTCAAAACCCAAAGAACTTGTGTTAGCAAGATATGTCAGAAGGCATCATGCACCTGATCAGATCATTGGAGACAAATCTGATAGAACAATGACAATAAACAAATTAAAAGGTATAAGTCTACTTGCTGAATTTGAACCTAGAAATGTTAAAGATGCTTTGAATAATGAAAGTTGGGTTGAAGCAATGAATGAAGAGATAAAATAGATAGAAAAGAACAAAACTTGGACTCTTGTTCATAGACCTAAGGATAAAAATGTAATTGGCACAAAATGGGTGTTTAGAAATAAACTGAATGAAGATGAAAAAGTTTCCAAAAACAAAGCAAGATTGGTGTACAAAGGCTATTCTCAAGAAGGTATCGATCATGGTGAGACTTTTGCTCCTATTGCAAGATTAGAAGGTGTTAGAACTTTACTAGCATATGCAACACACAGATGATTTAAAGTATATCAAATGGATGTTAAATCTACATTCTTGAATGGAATTCTTGATGAAGAAGTCTACATTGAACAACCAGAACATTTTGAAGATCCTAGCAAAAGAGACAGGGATTGCAAGTTACACAAATCATTATATGGTCTCAAGCAAGCTCCTAGGGCTTGGTATGAAAGACTTCATAATTATTTAGTACAAATTGGCTTTCAAAGAACATATGATAACAATAGTCTGTATATAAAAGGACCAAACAAGAAGATTGCATTGGCATAAATATTTGTTGCTGATACTTTATTCATAGGGAATGATGACTTGTGCAAAGTTTTTTAGAAGAAATGAGTAAAGAATTTGAGATGTCCATGTTTGGTGAGATAAATTTTTTTGTTGGGTTGCAGATATAGTAGAACAAAAGTGGTATCTACATCACTCAATCTAAGTATATCAAGAAGATACTGAAGAAATTTGGAATGGAAGACTCAAGACGAGTTGGAACCCCTATGTCTACTAGACATAAGCTTTCTAAGAATGATGATTCCAAAAGAGTAGGTCAGACCAAATACATATCGATGATTGGAAAATTGCAGTATGTAGTACATTCAAGGTCTAATATTGCACTAGTAGTTGGTATGATGGCAAGATTCTCAATAAATCCCAGAGAAAATCACATGATGGCAAGATTCTCAATAAATCCTAGAGAAAATCACATGATGGCAATCAAGAGAATCATGAGATATCTGAAAGGTACTAAAGACTATGGCTTACGGTACAAACTTGAAGGCAATTTAGACTTGAAGGTGTTTGCTAATGTTGATTAGGAAGGAAGTCTTGATGACAAAAAAAACATAGTGGTGGAGCATTCTTTCTTGGTAAGAGGCTAGTGTCTTGGACAAGTAAGAAACAAAATTGCATCTCCCAATTCACAACAAAGGAAGAATATGTGATAACAATAGTTAAATTTTCTAACATTGTTTGGTTCAAAAATTTGTCAGAAGGAGAAGATAGAGATCAAAGATCCAATAGTCATATACTGTGATAACACTAATACAGTCAATATATCAAAGAGTCCAGTGATGCACACCAAAACAAAGCACATTGCTATAAAATATCACTTCTTAAGAGAGTTGGTGTAGAATAAAGAAGTTAGATTGGAATATGTTAATATAAAAGAACATATTGCAGACATATTCACCAAGCCATTACCTAAGGATGTATTTCTATATCTAAGCGGTAAGCTCATGGTCATTCCCCTATTTGAAGCTCACTAAATAAAGTTTAGTGATGCATCAACTAGAGCAAGTTGAAGATCAATTAGTTGGTGCAGAATTGACAAAGGCATATTGCAAATGAATCAGTACTTAAGGTATATTGATATTAATAGAGTTTTTGTCTTTGGCATGTGTTATCAAAGAGGGAGAAGTTTACTGTCATATCTCATAGAAATTTTTGTCATTCCAAAGAAGGAGAAGTTTGCTGAAAGAGGGAGAAACTGCAAACAGAAAAGAACTCATACTGACGGAGGGAGTTCTCATGAACAAAACTAAGGATATGTTCCATACTTTATTCTTGTTCCAAAATTTCATTGTGTTATGACATGTTGTGTTGCCATCAATGCCAAAGAGGGATATTTTTGGATACAATTGATAAATTGTGTATTGTCTTTGATGTTACACAAATGTCATCATTATCAGTCAGTGTATGTCGAGCTCACTTGGGCAGTGAAGACATTTTTTTGTGTCTATCGAGCGTTCCAATGTTTGCCTAGTTCAGAAGGCAGTATATACCGAGTTCACTTAGGCATTGAAAGAAAGTCTACAAAAGATGAGTGTTAACCGAGCTCACTCTATTAATGAAGAAAAGTTTGATGGAACCAGTGCCAATCGAACTCACTCGTTTGCTAAAGGATCTTTGCAAGTATGCAATGTTAACCAAGCTTCTGTTGGTTAACACAAGAAGTCACTTTTGAGTTAGTGTCTATGGAGTTGGGTCGGCTAATGAAGGATTTTTTTGTTTTGACATATTAAGCTTAATTGATTTATCCATTGGTTCCATCTGACTATGATGATGAATATTAGTTATTCTAAGTTGCATATGAGCCGACTTGTCAATATGAAAGATATAAGGTCAAGTCATGGATTCAAAAAGTGTGTGAAGATGTTATGAATGTATTGAAGATTTAATAATGAAGAGAGGAAGTGAATTTGAAGGATAAGCAAAATATCCTTGTGGAGTAGAAAAACTATATTCGATTAGGAAGGATCAAGTATAAGCCAAAACAAAGATCTATAATCAGCAATTCAGTTGCATTCAAATTAGCTCATCTCATTGTTACTCTCTAACCATTGTAGCAGTGATCTAAATCTCTTAACAGAGTTGGCTTAACAACTATTTTTAAATCCTCTCACAAGGTGGCAGTTCTATTGAATTGTCTTAAGACCTCTAACAAGACCACTCCTAACAAGGTGATTAAATCCTTTAATAGGGTCACACCTAATAGTATTTCCCATGACTCTCATGGATGAGATTCTTCATATAATTTTCCATGTTTCCCATTCTCTCCATCAAATCATTCACCTTATTTACAATCCCAACCTCATTATTAGTCACGTCCATCCTTTTACCATAATGAAACTGGTTCTGGATCATCAAATTTAGTTGACAGGGCCATATATTTCAAATGAAGAGATTTAATCTCCTAATTCAACCTTATTCAACAAATCTTGCACTAGCAGCCTAAAATTACAATCCTTATAGTTCACAGTCTTCTTGAGAGGTATGTTCCTGGTATTTTCTTACTCCTTCACCTCCTCCACCAAGGCTCTTTCTCTCACCTTGCATAATCTTGATTTTTTTCGTATCCTCCTCATTCCATGAAGAAATCTGGACATAAATATTCATAAAGCACTCATAGTCCACAAGAATTGGAGCCCTCTCACTCTCCACCATACCACTTTCTTTATTTTGATCTTTATTCTCACTATGGCTAGGAGAAGCAATTTTCTCAACAATCTAACTAGGAGGCATATGAGAATTTAGAGGTTCTCTAGTTTTCAATTCCCCAACCATTTTATAGTTCACAATGCTCCAAGAAAAAAGCTATGAGAACTTATACAAACAACCCCAAATAAAAAAGATGACCCATAAAATTGGAAAAAAAGACATTAATTCTATGTCTTGTCATCATTACACAAAATAATTGTTTTTAAGTGCCACACTTGCACTGTGCCTTATTATTATCACAATTAAAGGCAACACTAAGATCTACGTTAAATTTACTTTCAACTTGCCAAGTAATGATGATATCCAACTTGATCATTGTGTTGGAAAAGGCGTTAGCAACCATATTTGTCTCAGGATACACTTAAGATAAAATCCTTGTCAAGACATTTAATAATATCTTTAGCCTCCAAAATCATAGAATTAATAGTCCATGAGGGCTTGGAAATATTATTCAAGAATCCCCTTCAATCCATACATTCCTATAATGGGAGTTCTTTATAAGTCTAATGCTATGTAACATACCCATAGCTTCTTCCATATGATTGGTCTGAGTCCCAAGATGACAAGCCACAACCATGATACTATTATCTTCTTCATCCCAAACAATTTCTCCACAACCAAAAATCCCTGGGTTTCCCTTCGCTGCCTTGTCAAAATATATTTTAATCCATCCAAGAGGAGGAGCCCTGTCGACAACATCTTCCTGTGTTCCTTTATTTTTACAAACATCCATCTTAGGATTGCCCTTACCATGACTATCCTCAAAATCTAACACTAGATTTCCATTAGTCAGGTAGTTCTCTTTAGTACTTATTCTTATTCTTTATGATATTATAAGAGGAGGCAAAGAGACATCTCTAATGACCCTATTATTTCTTTCTTTCCATATATTCCCGACCACATGAGGAGCAACGAGACATCTCTAATGACTCTATTATAACATCTGCCAACTTCAATTGGATAAAAAAAACTCTTATATAGACCTAGGGAAAATCCAAGACAAATTCTAGCTTTGTAAAACCAAGGACCAAACCTCCCATGTATAAGTTCAAGAAACCAAGAGATGAAACACCATCTCCGCCTCACTTTTACATAAATAACATCTGCCAGAATGATCATGTCTCTTTTACAAAGATTACTCACAATGAGGATCTTATTTTGAAGAGCCATCCAATAGAAGATATTGATTTTCAAAATGAGGTACTTGTCCTACACATTGGCCCAAAAAGGAGGAAAACCCTTTGATTGTGTAACATAGTGGTAGCAAACGAAACAAAAAAAGGTATGGAGAATGAGCAGCCCAAATCAAAGCATCCTCCATATTGTCCTTCACTTGTCAAGAACTCAAAGGCATCATAATAGGTTTTAGAGAATACACATATCAAAAATACGGATCCAGGGTTTATTATTCCAATAATTCCTCATAATAGGACCAAATCTTTGAATACAAGTCTCCATAATTGGAAGGATGAGTGAGAGAAGAGGGGGATGTGCCTTATAAACCAATCTTCTCAAAAATTGATTATTTGAGCATCTCCAAGCCAACATCTTCACCCAAGGGAGGTCATATCCTTCACATTTTGAATGTCGTTCCATATAAAATAACCATTATTTTTCAGATCCAAACACAAGAAATTAGCTAATGAAGGGAAGGAAAATAGGTACTTTCTTCTCAGAATCTGATTCCATTCCTTATCATCCCCATAAATTCTCCAAACCTGCTTAGCCAAGAAAGCCTTATAGATGATTCTTATAGGTCTAATATTCAATCCGCCCCATTTTTGGGGCTTACAAGCTTTCTCCCAAGAAACCAAAGCTCTTGTATTTCTCTCCTCAACTCTCGACCAAAGAAAGTGTTTTTGGATTCTTTTAATAGCCTCTACAAACTTAGAGGGGATCTTGAAAAGACTCAAAGCATATATAAGCAATTTCTAAAGGGTAGCCTTGAGGAGTTGGAGTTTACTAGCTTGCCTGAGCAAAGCTCTTTTCCACTTAGCAAGCTTCCTATTAAATCTTTCTACTAGGAATGACTAGCAGGAGTAAGGTTTTGAAACCAAAAGGTTGAACAAGATAGGTAGAGGGGAAATCTCTAATGTCACATCCAATAATTCTAGAGATCATTTATCTCCTCCTTGTAAGAGTATTGATGCAAGAGCATCTTGGGTTGCCTTGTTATCCTACTCATCTTTGTTCATTTTGCATGTTGGAGCCAAGTGCTAGTGGTTTCCAATTTTCTGTCATTGTCGAGTTGTTCACTTGATGCCAAGTTGTTGTAGCTCTAGTGGATGCTGAGTTACTGTAGCTCTAGTGGATGTTGAGTTATTGTAGCTCTAGTGGATGCTGAGTTACTGTAGCAATCTAGTGTTGATCAAGTGTTCCTTCATGTGCTGAGTGAATCTGTTGGTGTTGAGTGTTCCTGTATGTGCTGAGCAATGCTGAGTGTCAACATTTTTCTTGGTCCTTCTTTGACTAAGTTGTCTGTGTCTAGTTCCAGTTTGGGCTGACCTTGCACATATTTAATTTCAGTATTAGTAGTTAATATTTGATGTGAGTCGACTTGTGGATGTGCATGCATTTAATGGAAGGTTTAAATTTGTGATAGGCTGACCTATGGCTGCAGAAGTATTTAAGGAGGTCTACGATTGCATTTTAGGGAAGAATTGAGAGGATTTTGAAAGTTGAAAGCATGTGTTTGGAAATCTGAATTTGAAGTTGGATCGTGGATCTTGAATGTAATTTGTATCTGGCCATAACCCAGAAGGCCTTACAATTGGGCATGTATGTTGATTATTTGATGAATCAATAAGTGTTGCTCTTCTTCCTCCTTTGGTTGTTGTTCTTTGTGTTATGTTTTCGTCGTGTTTACTCTTGCAAGGTGGTTTGGATAGTTGGGTGTGCCTTTGGCCCTCCTTGCGTCAAGTATTAATAAAGAAAAGAGAACATCCCAAATGTTCAATTGCACACTAGCATAAGAATAGGAGTCCAAAGCCTTCCTAAACATTTTGGCTTTCTGAATAGTTGATGATCCCATAAGAATGGTATCATCAACAAACTATTCATGAGAGCAATGAGGAGTAGTCGATGAAGGCTTAAGCCCCTAGATGAATCCATCAACAATATTCTTATGGATGAATCTCTGAAGATTCTCTGCCATAATGACAAAATAGATTGGCAGTATGGGATCTCATTGACAAATACCTCTTATAGGTTTAAAAAACATGGAAGAGGACCTACTTACAATGGCCTCAACATAAGATATACTTATGAGATGAAGAACAAGTTGGATGAATCTATCTCCAAAACTAAAAGCATTGAGGACCCTACAAAAAAAACTCCAATCCACTTTATCATAGGCTTTTGATAAATCGAACTTGAGAAAGAATCCTTAATTGTTGGAATTCTAGAGTGAATGACTTAATGCACTATAATAATAGAATTCATAATTTGTCTCCCAGGAGCAAAGTCATTATGTTGAGGTGAAATAATTGAGGGAAGGAGATCCAACAACCTAATCTTGAGCACTTTAGAGAATATTTTATACACAAAATTGCATAGACTAATGAGTCGGTTGTAATACCCCAAAATTGGCTCATTGCTATGATCACCAGTTCTGGTCTATTTTGATCAATTCTAAGACCTATTCTAATAGGCAATTCTCATTCTGCTACTCGCTACTTGACTTAATTGTCAAATGCTTAAAAACTTAATCTGCATTCATCACACTCATTATTTAATCCCTATAGTATGCACTCATATTAGCCACGTTAAACCTATTTGATTCCAATTTAATTTAATCTAAAGTATTCATACTTTATTAAATTATCTCCTAAGGCTAATGTACTATAGAATTAAATTTATTTAATTTAATAAATATGCCTATTTTAATTAATTAAAAAGAATTATTTAATTAAATAGAAAAGCTATTTCTAATTAATTAAGCAAAGTTATTTAATTAAATAGGAAGCCATTCCTAATTAATTAAATGAAGTTATTTAATTAAATAAGAAAAGTGTCTCTAATTAATTAAATAAAATTATTTAATTAAATGAAAAAGGTATTTATGAGAGCATATCTCATTTAATTAAATAAATATTCTTTCTAATTCTTCTCTTCAATTCAAAAATGGAAATTCCTAGATAACTACTGATCAAATTAGAAGTGATCCAGATTACTTGCTTTCACATTAAAGTCTATCTAAGCCGATTGACTCTTACACTCAGATCTGAGTTAGTTAACTCCCTCTAATTTGGGAATCTTCCACCTTAACTAAACCTCATCTTCAATCCTGACCGTTGATTGAAGTCGATCTCAACCATTGATTCATTTCAAGAAAATCTATTTAAGAGACCCTCATTTCTTCATTTTGAGAGGTTGAATTGAAGAAGCATCGAATTGCTACTGCATTTTACACTCATCTAGTTTTAAGATATTCTCATATATTTTCATTCTTAGCTTAATGTCATCTAGATTTAATATGTATACATTTAGTATAATTTCTCTTACATGTTTTTAGAGTAAAAATGCATATTTAATTCTAGATTAATCTGCATACTCATACAGACTAATTGCATTCTCAAACCCTTCATTCTTAGAGGGTCCAATTTCTTACACCTCGATTCTGAGGACATTAATAGGGAAAATCCCTTTAGATAGAAGGCAATAGGTCAGCTTGCAGGACAAATCTTAGGTAAACAATCTCATGTTCATTCCAGGCTGAATCCGCAAATAATGACCGTGTTGAAGTGTGTGTGTTAACAGAGGCCACATTCCATATTAAATCTAGATAACATTAAGCTAAGTGAAAATATATGAGAATATCTTAAAGCTAGATGACTGTAAAATGTAGCAGCAATTCAATGCTTCTTCAACTCAACCTCTCAAAATGAAGAAATGAGGGTCTCTTAAATAGATTTTCTTGAAATGAATCAATGGTTGAGATCAATTTCAATCAACGGTCAGGATTGAAGATGAGGTTCAGTTAATGTGGAAGATTTCCAAATTAAAGCAAGTTAGCTAACTCAGATCTGAGTGTAAGAGTCAGTCAGCTCAGATAGACTTTAGTGTGAAAGCAAGTGATCTAGATCACTTCTAATTTAATCAGTAGTTATCTAAGAATTTCCATTTTTGAACTGAAGAGAACAATTAGAAAGAATCTTTATTTAATAAAATGAGATATGCTCTCATAAACACCTTTTTCATTTAATTAAATAATTTTATTTAATTAATTAGAGACACTTTTCTTATTTAATTAAATAACTTCATTTAATTAATTAGGAATGGCTTCCTATTTAATTAAATAAATTTGCTTAATTAATTAGAAATAGCTTTTCTATTTAATTAAATAATTTCATTTAATTAATTAAAATAAGCATATTTATTAAATTAAATAAATTTAATTCCATAGTACATTAGTCTTAGGAGATAATTTAATTTAATAAAGTATGCCTATTTTAATTAATTAAACAAAATTATTTAATTAAATAAAAAAGCTATTTCTAATTAATTAAACAAAGTTATTTAATTAAATAAGAAGCCATTCCTAATTAATTAAATGAAGTTATTTAATTAAGTAGGAAGCCATTCCTAATTAATTAAATGAAGTTATTTAATAAATAAAAAAAGTGTCTCTAATTAATTAAATAAAATTATTTAATTAAATGGAAAAGGTATTTATGAGAGCATATCTCATTTTATTAAATAAATATTCTTTCTAATTCTTCTCTTTAGTTCAAAAATGGAAATTCTTAGATAACTACTGATCAAATTAGAAGTGATCCAGATCACTTGCTTTCACACTAAAGTCTATCTGAGCTGACTGACTCTCACACTCATATCTGAGTTAGTTAACTCCCTTTAATTTGGGAATCTTCCACCTTAATTGAACCTCATCTTCAATCCTGACCGTTGATTGAAATCGATCTCAACCATTGATTCATTTAAGGAAAATCTATTTAAGAGACCCTCATTTCTTCATTTTGAGAGGTTGAATTGAAGAAGCATCGAATTGTTGCTACATTTTACACTCATCTAGCTTTAAGATATTCTCATATATTTTCATTCTTAGCTTAATGTCATCTAGATTTAATATGCATACATTTAGTATAATTTCTTTTACATGTTTTTAGATTAAAAATGCATATTTCATTCTAGATTAATCTGCATACTCATATAGACTAATTGCATTCTCAAATCCTTTGTTCTTATAGGGTCTGGTTGCTTACACCTCAAATTTGAGGATATTAACAGGCAAAATCCCTTTAGATAGAAGGCAACAGGTTGGCTTGTAGGGAAAATCTTGGGTGAACAATCTCATGTTCATTTCGGGATGAATCTGCAAATAATGACCGTGTTGAAGTGTGTGTGTTAGTAATGGCCAGGCTGAGGCATCCAATAAGGCGATCCTCAAAATTCTTCATCGCACAATCAGCAAATCAGGGAGAGACTGACATCTCCAGATCAATCCATCCCTGTGGGCATATAGGACAAGCATCAGAACTCAAACAGGCACAACTCCCTTTGCGTTGGTGTATGGGGCGGATCCTGTGCTCCAATAGAGGTCGAGATTCCTACCTTGAGAATCTTTATGAAGGGCCTTATCACTGATGATGACTACAAGATAGCTCGGCTTCAAGAGCTTGTGTTACTAGATGAACGTCAACAAGTGGCATGTGATCATCTACGAGCATATCAACAACAAATGGCAAGAAGCTACAATCAGAGGGTCAAGCCACATGACTTCCAGCTGGGTGACCTCGTCTTGAGAGAGAACCCTAAGAATCAACAACAGTGAGTCCAAAACGGAAAGTTTGAACCAAACTGGCTCAGTCCTTACATCATTACTATAGTATATGGATTTGGCACCTATTAGCGTTCCACAACCGAAGGAGAAGTGCTTAAAGAACCTGTCAACACTCTCCACCTGAAGCAATTTTACACTTGATCTGATATCAGTAAGCTCTTTGTACATATCTATATGTCCTGAAAAAATCCTAAAAAATTGAAAAGTCCTAAAAAAAACTGTTACCCTAGTCAAAACCTAGCAATAGGCACCTTGGTAATACCAAAAAAAAAGAAGGAAAAAACCAAAAATACAAAAAGAAATTCAAAAAGAGAAAAATGCAAAAAAAATTCAAAAATTGAAAAAACAAAACAAGAAAAGTGCCATTGGTGAAAACTTGGAAACATGCATCATGGTAGCAAAAAAATCAAAATCCTGCCAAGAAGGTGAAAACTTGGTAAACAGGTGCCTCTTGTTCCCAATACTCCATCTTGCAGTGCATCTTTGGCTATTCTATAAAGTCATTTTCATGCTTCTACTTTCCTGTTTTGGTTTCCTGTTTTCGCTCATGTATCCATGGATTGAGTCTTCTCACAGCTCGAGGGCATTCCCCTTTAAGTGTCACTCATTTTGAGATTCTCCTCATAGAATCTCCTTCGCGATAGTCACTAGTGGTCCTCATTGCATCTACCTATTGTCGCTAGTGTCACTATTTTTTGAGATTCTCCTCATAGAATCTCTTTTGCGACAGTCACCAGTGGTCCTCACTGTGTCTATCTACTATTGCCACTATACCTTGTTTTCAAGATTCTTCTCATAGAATCTCTTTTGCAATAGTCACCACTAGTCCTCACTGCATCTGTGTACTGTCACTAGTGTCACTACTTTCAAGATTCTCCTCATAGAATCTCTTTCGCAATAGTCACCAGTTGTTTTAGCTGTGTCTGCCTACTTTTGCTTGGGTCACGTCTCCATATTTCTTTATGGAAGATCTCTCTTGCGTCAGTCACCAGTCATTCTGGCTGTGTCTATCTACTGTCGCTTAGTCCTCTTTAGGTTCTTCATCGTGAAGTTTCCTCTTTGACCTCAGTCACTAGTCGTTCTGGCTACGTCTACCTACTATCGTCAGCCTACTGAAGAGATTTCTTTCAAACATGTTCTGGACACTGACACTTGACATCAATCCCAAAAACATTGAACTCAAAAATGATATACTTGTTTGGATATGCTGAGGACTAGAGAAGTAATGAATGGGGGCATGATTTTTTTTTGCTTTTTATCTGTGGTTTAGTTCCAATAAGTTGATATATTCCTATAAAAAGGGTATCCACTATAAGAGCCTCCATCTCGTATTGGATGGCCGTGTGTACCTCGACTCCTTTTATTAGAATATGTCAATAATGTTGTTTCTTCTCCTTGTTTGTTGGAGTGAACTCTTCATGCTATAATAAATACTGATACTCATCCTGCTAAGTGAATGTACGAGTCATTGCGAGTATCTCTAGCACACTTATGTCTTAGGTTACAAACGCAAGGGTCATTGCGAACAGAATAAATACTGAATACTTAGCATAAGATGGATCTCCCGTGTGTTTGGTATGTTTTTCATGCAAGCAACATTTTGGTCATCCTAGCGTTTGTGCTTTGATGCTTATGTTAACTTGCTATATTAAAAGGGACAAATGTTCTGGTCATTTTGGCTTCTTGTGCCTCGAATGCTTACATTTAATCTCGACAAACCTATAACATATGTTCTATTCATATTCCCATGATTGTAATGTTAGTGGGAATCATATAATATATGAGCTTTGTTCTATATCCAGTGATGATAAATTGTCGAGGCTTGGTAACCAGACCTAGGGTTGCATTTAATATAGTCTTGCATTACATAATTGACATGCATAAGCATGCAATTCGATTGTGATTCTATTTCTCCCCTATGTGAAGAAAGATTGGGGGCATCTTCAAACATATCAGGTTTCTCCATGGCTGCACAAGCATTTGATTTGTTGATTCACACTCCTCAATGGAATACCTATCATTGCCAAGCAAAAACACGCAACACTACATGACATGTCTGTCCATTTTCTATATGTATTGCATCCATATACTCATAATATCTACTCTACATGCTCATAATCACATCACATCACATCAAAATACATTCGCATTCATATCAAAGTATAACATACACTTCATAATCATCATATTGACATCTCATGTACATCAAAGTGAAATAGACACAGACAATGATGTGCACACTGATACTCGGCTCAAAAAATCTCGTATATATATCTATCAAAAAAATGGGCCAGTACAAAAATGGGCACTACTCGAGTGCTATCAATCAAAATGGTACACACACCAATCAATACATAGCCAAAGATCAAAATCAAGAGCTAGACATAGAGCATCAAACTTTGTCCTGTGCTCTTGTCTCCAGGAGGAGTAGGAGCAGGAGCCACAGGAAGAGGAGGAGGTGGTGACATGTCAGGTCTAGCAGGAGGTCATGCATCTCCCGACTCTCACACATATTGTGAAAAGCGCAAAACCTGGAGAACCTCATTAGGTATCATTGCTGAATACGCAACAAAGTAGTAAGCTGCTCGGGCTGATTGTAATCGCACCTCGTCCTGCAACATCAATGACCTCTGCTCAGCAATCTCGGTGCGCTCTCTCCATCAATCGATCTCCCACTGCCGCTCCACCAGTTGTGAGTCTCAGACAACTACTTGTATCTGCATATCTTCCAACTGCTAGGAGGCCTGACAAATCTTCTCTTGGTAGTGTCATACTGTGTCTTGCACCACAGCCGCAGGCTGATCTGGTATATCCTCATCAAGCATCTCAAGTGCCTGCTACTATGGTGGTACCTATTGCTGTGGTGACATCTGTTGCTGTGGGGCCTTCTCCTCTGTCCTTTGCCTCCGACATTAACCATGTCCTATCCCACTACCCCCGACACCTGTGTCTGATCCCATCTGACGTGGGGGAATTTGTATCTGCTGTACCCAGTGCTAGACCTATGATTGCATTTGTGGCTGCATCTATGGCTATGGCTGTGCCTGTTGCTGTTGAGGCACTTGTCTCTGTGCCTAACCTGCCATCCCCAGTGGATCTGTGAATCATGGGAATGGATGGCTAATCAAATGAGCCTGATAGGCAGGCATCATCCCTGCATCTGCTACCTCCAGCAGGTAGTCCCATTGAACTGTAGCTAGGTTGCGCACGTCTATCATGGATCAGCCTGGATCCATACATGGAGGCCACCCTTGCCCTACATCCCTCGCTAGTCTGGCGTAGGCGCAGTACTCTTGTGAAATATCTTGTGGTCAGCCGTATTGTCACCACACCCATGAAATCACAAATCGCTCTATGATCTGCGTAGTCCTGCCCAATAGTGGCCGCGAGCTAAACATCCAAGGCAACTCTCTTTGGGCGTCATCCCAATCCTCCATCTCTCGCCAAGGCCGCCATACAACGGAGACTAGGTCATTGAGACATGTCTTCCAATGCTTTGTCTTACCTAGGAAGACTTGGGTAATATGCCCTCGATATCTACAGATATATGGCTCCATCGGCTCTCGGGCATCCTCGTGAATGGGCCTACATACGGGAAGATGCTCCCATGCCTAGATCTGCAACACATAAACACCGATGGCCATAGTCTTCTTCTCATGGAAGACTATCTCATGCATCTCATGGAATAAGTGGGCTAGCATACACTGACCCCACCCAAAAATCTCAGGTGTCTCTATCATCCAGTGAAGCATAACTCCCCATCCACATTCTAGCCCGTGCTGTCCTTTGTTGGGCATCAAAAAACAACTTAGGAAGATCACTAGCACAGATGCCAATCTGTGCATCTGTCCGTATGTGTGCATCAACTCATTCTAACTGATGGCTCGACCTCTCTGCAGCTCCCTCCCAAACACAACAAAAAGTGCCTCTGTACCTGGTTGGGGCACTATATCATAAACCACTCGGGCTCCATGGAAAGGGATCCGCAATATCCTCCAAATGTCCTCTGGTGTGATTGTCATCTCCCCCACTAGTAGATGGAAGTTGTTCGCCTCTGGATGGAAACACTCCACCAAAGCTGTGAGTAAGCCATGATTCACCATCACGGCTAAGATTCGGCATAGAGAGGACAAACCCAATCGAGTGATATGTGCCTGATCCACATCATCAAGACTCCGCAACAAATCTCCATATGGTGGATAATGTGATCTGAATGTGATGTCGTCAAAGACTTCCTGCACACACACAAACAAAAATGACAAGCAAACGATCAGTACTAGAATGAAATGGCGGAACAAAGCTAATAAAAATGCAAATTTTACATACAAAATTGAACATTTTAACCTCTGCTATCACGGGTTCTTGCGCGAAGATCTCAAGATCTCGTGTGAAGTTTCCCTATTTCACGTGAAAAATCTCTTCACACAAGAAACCTCATCGACGTGTGCGAAGTAACAATGCACCCTGTTTCTTTGTGCGAGGAAAGAACATCTTAACGCGAGAAAGGAGAGTCTCACGCAAAGATCGATTGACCAACCCTAAAATGTGTTAAAATATGCAATAAATGACCTCAAACTACGTAAAAGTGAAAGTACAAAAGTGGGAAATCAATGACTCACCGATGGTCTGTAGTCTGTTGGTCGGCTGTATCGTCTGGAGCGCTCAAAATGATGATATCTCACGTTCACTGCCATGTCTCTCTTAGAGCTCAATTCACTAAAAGACAAAAAAACACAAATGAATTGAAAATGACCCCTTGGGCCCTTATATAGTTGTTGACCTAATTTTTCAAAGTGCTCCGATTTGTGCAAAAATCACTCCCCGGTTAATTTGACTGTTTTGAATCCATTTTCGAGATCAAATTTGAAATCTGACACACCTCAGTGCCTTAAAAATGTGTTTTAAAATTTTGGGACCGATGTGATCAAATGCTTGTGGAGTCTAAATTTTTCTGATACTTTGCAATTCTTGGAATCTTTTCGACTCAAAATTTTTCAAATTTTTCAAATAAATTTTGAAAAAAGTGAACTATTGGTCAAACTTGGTCTTTTGGACCTCGAAATCACTTTGGATTGACTTCTAATATTCTTCAGATCATTCTAATCTCTTCATATTTCTTTAGATCGTTCTGATCTCTTCATATTTTCTTTTGATCATTCTGATCCTTTCTACACTCTACATCTCGAATTTCTTCTGTATCTCTTTGTATACTGTTTTACATCATATTTCTGGTGTGTCATCTTTCGATTTCACTCCTGAGGGGGCAGGATGATTACATCATTGAACTTGAATTTCAAATCAATCTAAATCTTCATCGCTTGGGGCATCTTGTTCCTATCTTATGTCCTCGTCACTTGGGGCATCTCATCACTCAAGGCATTTTGCTCCCTCCTATCTGGCATCTTTGCTATCTATCTTATCTTTTCATCAACTGATCAATCTTATAAAAACTCGTTTGATGGACAAGTATTGGGACAGTCTAAACCTTGACTCTTGAGGATCAAGCCTCATTCTGGGGATGATTCTACGACTCATGATTGGATCTTGTTATCTTTTTTTTAATCTTAGGTATCTAGGTGTTTTATCTGGATCCTTAAAGGTTAAGCTTCATTCTGGAGATAATCTTTTAAATGCTTTCAATCTCAGGTATCTAGGTGTTTTATTTGGATCCTTAAAGGTTAAGCTTCGTTCTAGAGATAATCTTCTAAATGCTTTCAATCTCAGGTATCTAGGTGTTCTATCTGGATCCTTAAAGGTTAAGCTTTGTTCTAGAGATAATCTTTTAAATGCTTTTAATCTCAGGTATCTAGGTGTTCTATCTAGATCCTAAAAGGTTAAGCTCCGTTCTGGAGATAATCTTTTAAATGCTATCAATCTCAGGTATCTAGGTGTTCTATCCGAATCCTTAAAGGTTAAGCTCCGTTATGGAGATAATCTTTTAAATGCTTTCAATCTTAGGTATCTAGGTGTTCTATCTATATCCTTAAAGGTTAAGCTCTGTTCTGGAGATAATCTTTTAAATGCTTATCAATTTTAGGTATCTAGGTATTCTACTTGGATTCCTTGGGGTTAAGCTCTATTCTAGAGATAGTCCTTAAAAGCTTATCAATTGGTCTTTGTATCATCAATTTTAGAACCAATCTCATTTCTTGATCCTCACATCATGCTTTCTGATTTTCTTTGAATTGAACATGCTGCTTGCACATTCATTCAAAGAGGGGCAAAATGTAATACCCCAAAATTGGCTCATTGCCATGATCACCAATTTTGGTCTATTTTGATCAATTCTAAGACCTATTCTAATAGGCAATTCTCATTCTGCTACTCACTACTTGATTTAATTGTCAAATGCTTAAAACCCTAATCTGCATGCATCATACTCATTATTTAATCCCTATAGTACGCACTCATATTAGCCACGTTAAACCTATTTGATTCCAATTTAATTTAATCTAAAGTATTCATACTTTATTAAATTAAATTATCTCCCAAAGCTAATGTACTATAGCATTAAATTAATTTAATTTAATAAATATGCCTATTTTAATTAATTAAACGAAATTATTTAATTAAATAGAAAAGCTATTTCTAATTAATTAAGCAAAGTTATTTAATTAAATAGGAAGCCATTCCTAATTAATTAAATGAAGTTATTTAATTAAATAAGAAAGTGTCTCTAATTAATTAAATAAAATTATTTAATTAAATGGAAAAGGTATTTATGAGAGCATATCTCATTTTATTAAATAAATATTCTTTCTAATTCTTCTCTTCAGTTCAAAAATGGAAATTCCTAGATAACTACTGATCAAATTAGAAGTGATCTAGATCACTTGCTTCTACACTAAAGTCTATTTGAGCTAACTGACTCTTACACTCAGATATGAGTCAATTAACTCCCTCTAATTTGGAAATCTTCCACCTTAACTGAACGTCATCTTCAATCCTGACCATTGATTGAAGTCGATCTCAACCATTGATTCATTTCAAGAAAATCTATTTAAGAGACCCTCATTTCTTCATTTTGAGAGGTTGAATTGAAGAAGCATCGAATTGCTGCTGCATTTTACACTCATCTAGTTGTAAGATATTCTCATATATTTTCATTCTTAGCTTAATGTCATCTAGATTTAATATGCATACATTTAGTATAATTTCTTTTACATGTTTTTAGATTAAAAATGCATATTTCATTCTAGATTAATCTGCATACTCATATAGACTAATTGCATTCTCAAATCCTTCATTCTTAGAGGATCTGGTTGCTTACACCTCAAATATGAGGATATTCATAGGCAAAATCCCTTTAGATAGAAGGCAACAGGTTGGCTTGCAGGGCAAATATTGGGTGAACAATCTCATGTTCATTTCAGGATGAATCCGCAAATAATGACCGTGTTGAAGTGTGTATGTTAGTATAGGCCACAATTCACACATACATCGGTAAGCATCTAATGAATCAACACCAAGCTTCTTAGGAATCAAAACAAGGAAAGTAACATTTAATTCCTTTATCATATATCTAGACCCAAAATACTTCTTAACAACATTACAAATGTCTAGCCTTGCTATAAGCCAAAAAGCTTGGTAAAAGAATGTTGAGGACCCATCTGACTCCTAATATTTCTCTCCTTGAAAAGAAAACACCTCTTTTAAAATCTCTTTAGCACAAGGGATAGCAATGAGATTTTGATTATGATCCTTGTTAAAAAGAGAGGGGATGACGAAAAAGACTATACAATTCTCCATATTAAGGTTCATGTTCGAAGAAAGCACCGAGGAAAAATAATCCCCCACAACATTGATTAATCTTTCTCCTTATCAAACCTACCATTCCCTATTCTAATATTGGATATCCTACTAGCAACCTATGTTTCAAAGCTGTCATGTAAAAAAATCTAGTATTCTTGTCACCAGTTCTTGGCCAAAGAGATCTTGACCTATGTCTCTAGTAGATCTCCTCCTTGGTTATAATATTGTGATATTTAACTAATATCTTATCTTCCTTTCTCCTTAACTTTGAGGAATACCATTCTTTCTGGATAGTATCCCAAACTTCATCCATCTGGGCTTTAATGGAATTCTTAATTTGAAAAATATCTCCATTAACTTCTTTATTCCAAACTTTAATGTTAGCCTTAACAAATCTAAGCTTCTAGCCACCCTAAACACGGTAGTACTTTCTACCTCAATCTACCACCATTCCCTACTTCTATTAATAAGATCAAGATTAATAAGTCACATTTTTTCAAATTTGAACTTGGAGTCCTTTTAATCACAAGAGGTTCAACCAGAAAAGATATGGGAAAATGGTTTGAGCCCACTTTTGTCAAAGAAGATAAGGAACAAAAATATCTATTGTAGTAGTTACTTGAGATAAGAGACCTACAAGGAGAACCTGGATAAGATCCATACAAGTCCTTCTATTAGACCATGTGTAATTGACTCCCTACATATCCACATCTAACAGAGCCTGTTGGCTAATAAGATCCATTAAGTCTAGTCTTCTTTCCAAGTGTCTTTGAGATCCTTTACCTCTACAACTCTTACCATCCTTAAGAGGAGAGTTGAAATCCTTCCCCATCAATAGCCAAGGATAATCAAGAAAAGAAATCCTATTCTACTCTAGCCTTCTGCAATACTTCATCTGACCAAGCTTACTATTAGGAGCATAGATATTGGATAACACCCAAGAGAAATCATAAAAAATATTACTAAATTTGATACTTAATAAATTACCTTCATAATACAAAATGTCTCCTTGAATATACCCTTGGCTCCAAAAAAATGAGACACCTCTAGAAGCCCCATCAAAACTACAACCAACAACACCACAATTCTTAAAGACATTAATTTTTTCTACCTTTTTCCTTGACATTTTAGTCTCCTAAATGAGAATTTGATCAACTTTATGACCTCTAACTAAAATCCTCAAAATATTCTTCTTATGAGAGGCACTGAGACCCCTAATGTTCCAGGAGATATTTTTTTCTTTTTTTACTAGGTGTGCAAGCTTCGTGGATGGTAAGCTACCTCTCATCCACAATATCTTGTTTGCTAATTGACTCCCTAATATCATTTTTAGATCCTCTTCCTAGACCTCTTTTCTAGGAACCAACACCAAGCTTCATACTCCTCGTGGCAACACCTTTTGTTACGAAGAGGGAATCTTCCTTTATTGACAACTTTTTCTCTTCTTGTCCTATTACCTCCCTTGTGCCACAACTCTTCCCCTTGATCTGCAAGAAGATCATCCACATCTCTATCTAAATGTGCATCTTCCTATCTACTAGAGAAAAATGTATTAGGTATTGAGAAAATATCCTCCTACTCTAGTCTCTCATCTAATGAAGGGGGAGCAAACTCCCCATCAAGGCTATTACCCTATTGAGCATCTTGAAATGATTCTTTTGCTAATCTCTCTTGTTCAAGTGCCTAATTTTTCTATCTTGAGAATTGAGTTTCTTTAACCCTTGAAGAAACTTAACTTTCTTCCATCAAAGCTTCGATATGATACCCATGAAAAGAGCCACCCTATTGGGATCTTACAATTTTATTTATTTCACCATCTTCCATGTCATTGACATGTTCCTTTTGATCCTTACTTCTTCAATCCATCCATAGGAACCCCCTTGTTTATCTAACTCAGAGGATATCTTATTATCACCATTATGTTTCTAAATCCCCTCCTAATCCACACCTTGTTCGACATTAACAATAGGGGAATCAATGTTTCTCCATCCTTTTTGGAATTTGACAAGAGACCTGGAAACCTGACCCAGACATGAGCTGAAATAAAGAAGTTATCATTATAATTCTATTTTGGATTCCATTTCCTGAAAGCCATTATCATTTTACCAAACATTCAAGGAACTCTGCATAGAACATAGTCCATATCTGCATAGAACATAGTCCATATCTTCCTAATTCAACAAAATATTCATCAATATGACGTGTATTGTATTAGTAAAAGTAATGCTCACTAGTCTAAACACTGATACTTCTGTGAGACATTCCTTTTAAAGATTAAACAAATTAATCTATAAAAAACAACTTGCAACACTATCGATAACGTCCAATAGTCTATGCTATGATTGCTCTTAGATTTTAAACAATGAGATTATGTAAGGTGTGTTGCAGAATGAGAGATTCAAAGAGAGATAGAGCTATGAAAAGGAAAAACCCTCAAGAACTTTTTATATGCATGCATGCAAGAAAATGATGATTTTTGACCTAGAATGAAGATTAAACTAACAAATATGAAAGATGACAACCATACTAATTATTCTAGATGAGCTAATCTAACATACAAGATGAAAACAAGCTAAATGATCCAAAAAGCTAGAATACTAAAAAGAAATGCATGAATGAAGGTAAGTAAAAAATGATTAGTTTTATGCTAAATGCAAGATTAATCTAGAGAAAATGATGAGTTATAACCACTCTAATTAATCTAAGTGAGTTCATCTAACATGCAAAAATAAAATGTCAAATGATTCAAAAAGCTAAAAATGCTCAAGAAACCAAGATTCAAACTAGCAGCATGACAATAGCAAAAGAGCTAGGATCCTTTGAAATGAAGTAGAGGTATCCTTTTATAGATTGTAGAAATGATTGGACAGTTGAGATGGAATAGCGAGCAACAATGAATATTTGATTGTAGGTGATCTGTGTGCTCATTGTTTTAGAAGTTTCCCAAAATTGTGCACGTAAGTGGTGTTATTTTCCTTCTTTATTTTATTTTAGAAATGTGAATTTAATGGACACTTTATAAAAGGAGATTTTAATTATTTAATTAAAATGGGAATGGTTCTTTTAATTAAATAAACTTAAAATATAATTATCAAACCTTATGATATAACCAAATTAATGATTATTTGATGTCTCCATTAAAGATTTAATGATGGATTTAACTATGCAAAATTTATTTAATGCATAATAGGGTCTAGTATTTAATTTAATTTAATAAAATCTAGTTTTGGGCTTAGAGTTTATTAGAACAAAAATGGGTGACTACATATTTCCCTCTTTGAGTCATCGTGTGAACATTGCATTGAGTCAAAAATCGTGTTGATGGTGAACAATTGTTTTGAGGCAATGATCTATCTTAAGTGAACTAACTCTAAACTTGATCAAATGAAGCACAATGAGCTTGTTTTGAAAGATACTAACTCCGAACTTGATTGAATGAAGATTAGCAAGCTTGATACAAAATTGGTTCTGAACTTGATCAAACAAAACTCAACAAGATTAATAAGAAACTAATTCCAAAATTAATTGAACGAGGATAAATTAGCTTGATAGGAAACTATTTCCAAACTTTATTGAATGAAAAAAAAATATTGATTTTGAACTTGATTGAAGTATAGTTGATTACAAAGATCACGAGTGCACAATTTGATGTGAAGCGATGAAACAAAACATTAGGACCGAGTTTGATTGATTAGAGACTATCATACTGATGTGGTGCGATGATAATTGATATGCTCATATTTAGGTTAAGCTCTTTCCTTTAGCAATTTGATGTGAAGTGATGAAATCAATTATGCAAAATATCGAGGAATCTCAACTTGATGTGAAGCGATGAAGATGAGATGTTCCTAGTGATGGTACCTTGATTGATTTGCAGTTTTAAAAGCTCATGATAGAATATTTCTATCCCCTCAGGATTGAAATCAAAATGAATTCGAGGAGATTCAAAAATGAGATCGATTAGATAAAATTCAAATTAGATAAGGTTCGAGATGATTGAGAATTGATTTTGAGATATTTGAAGAGCATTTGGACCAAAATTGACCACTTGGTGATGGGAATTTCCCCATTTTGACCAAGTTTGACTAGAGTTGACCAACTTTACCAAGGTTGACTAGAATTATGTAGAAGTGATATTATGTCAAATTGGATGATTTCGAAGAAACTTGGTCAATTTTGCATCATTTGGTGTGCTTCAGATGGGCAGTTAATTGCATTTGACCAGAAGGATTAAATATATGTTTTGTCCAATAAACGAGAAAAATTGCCTAATCAAATATATGTTTTGTCCAATAAACGAGAAAATTCACCTAATCAAATTTTTGTTTCCAATAAATGAGAAAAATCACCTAATGCAATATATATTTTTCCAATAAATGGGAAAAATTGCCATATACAATTTTTTTTTCTAGCAAAAGGACAAAATTGCTTTGATTTTATGAAATTTTGTAATGGTCAGAGAAAAATTGCATCTAACATTAAACTTTTCCTGACATCAAAAAACAAATCGCTAATAGAAATTAATTCCCCACCACCCCCCCAAAAAAAAAAAAAAATGTTGGATTTGTCATTAATTTATATATATTTTCGGGGAGGAGGTTTCTTAAAGTTATCCTTGATTATGTGCCCTCCTTAGTCTCTCCAATATGTCACTCAACTAGAGTACTGGGGAAATGGGACATGATATTTCCTTTGACTTTTTCTTGTGGGTGTGGTTGTGATAATCCTACATGTTTGATGCATCAGGTGTCTATGCTAAGAGCCTACATCATGAATAGAATGTCGCATATACCTCGACTTGGTTCACTTGAACACTTAGGTAAGTTTGAGTTATCTCCTTGACTGTTATCTGTGTGTTTGTTTAGGAAAGACCACTCATGGTTATCTTTTCATTTATGCTTTGATGCTAGTGTAATCTTGCAATATCAACTAAAAACTTAACCAAGGTCATCTAAGCATTTGTGCCTTGATGCATGCATTAGTTTTCTACATTTATTCGACATAGATCATATTTATAACCTTATGGTTGTAGTGGCTCTAGTGATGGTTTTATGATCTCATGATATCCCACAATAAAGATTGATGATGATACTAAAACAACCATGAGACAAGTCAAGGACTTTGCACTTGCATTTTCATCCTAGGTTGCATTTTGCATGAACTAAGGCACATCTTCATCTCATCACAATCGGACAAGTTTGATTCTCATCATCACTCGACAGTCAACTAGATCCATTTATTGGAAAAATATATATTGCATTAGATGATTTTTCTCATTTATTGGAAACAAAAATTTGATTAGGTGATTTTTCTCGTTTATTGGACAAAACATATATTTGATTAGGCAATTTTTCCTATCTATTGAAAACACATATATAATGAATTGGAGAATGTGCTAGAAAATAACGTGATTACTCAATGAATCAATGACTAGAAATTAATCATATATTTTTCAAATCAGTTGTCAGATTATCAAAAGATTATGCTTAGTATTAAATCAAAGAGTGATAAGAAAGTGAGGTTTCTATAGGATGACACGTATGTGGAATGTCCTATTGCATTTATGGCATAGTAGAATTTGGTTGAAAAAACATTCATTAAATTGCAAACATCCTTCTTAGTGGTTGCCATTATTAGAAACGTAGTTGGTTGCCAAAAATGGGACTGCATGTGGAAGAGGGATCATCAAATGAAAATCCAAGCCTTGTTTTCAACCCAGATCTGACTGTGGACGAGGATGAAGAAAAAAGTGATCTTACTATTGGGCTTATTGTAGCTTCACAGATTCTCTATGCTAATCCCATGGATGCCATCAAAGAGCTCAAAAAGAAGTAGGAAAAGGCAAACCTCTTACTGATGTTCGTTGGAATGGTTCTTAGCTCTGCTAATTTTGAAGAACAAATTGCAAATGTGGTGGAACAACAAAATTGGAAATTCAACACTTTTGGGATGTTTTGAAGGATAAAAGAAGTGTTATACGAAGAACCAAAATTTAGTTAGGGTTTATTTTGTAAAACATATTATCAGAAGTGTATGAATTTGAAATGTAACAGTTTGAAGCTTTGTCACTTCCCTTTTTCATGGAAACCACAACTGTTTTTGGTGTACTACATGTGTGTGTGTGTGTGTGTGTGTGTGTGTGTGTGTGTGTGTGTGTGTGTGTGTGTGTGTGTGTGTGTGTGTGTGTGTGTGTGTGTGTAAATCAGATAGAGAGAATACAATGCAAAGTAAACCCTTTTTTGTTGACATTTGATATTTCAGTGCACATGGTGTTTTCTTTTGGGCTCTAGTTATTTTATAGTAATCAAATGATGTATTTAATTATTACTTTCCAAATTTGTGTGAATTGTAATTTCATTTTCTAGCAAGTACTTATTGGTTAGTAGTAGTACATAGTACATACCACACATGCTGCATGTGAGTAGGAATAAATGAAGTAATGGATTTTTGGGAAATGTTTCTAATAACATTCCATATCTCCAACATACATGTGTAACCAATAACATCCATCTATAGACTATTGTCTGATGATAATATATCAATGGTTGAAGGTTTATTTTGGGCCAAGCATCTTGAATGAAGCCTCGACCTTGTTCAAGTCTCCAGAATGGTGACACATTTCCTTCCACCTTTTACCACTTGTAGGGGATAGTAAATAGATGTCTTGTCACTATCTGTGGTGTAAGTATGTTTTTAATAGCAAGGTTTTAAACTTCAAAAATGACCTAGAGGGAAATTATTCTAAAATTGTTTAAGTTTTTCATTGGTTTTCATTACCAATGATGCCTTTAGAAAGTTTGATATGCAAAGAAGCAGTGTTCCAAGATTTTGTTGAGTTTGAACTTGAACCTCAAAGTTCAAAAGTTTAAAGTTCAAAGTTCGAAATGTAGATTCATTGATTTGGGAGTTCAAGTTCAAGGTTTAGAGTTCAAAGGCTCAATATCTACAAGTTCAAGGATGCAGATTCAGAAGTTCCATAGTTTAGAAAGATGAAATAAGTTCAATTTTAGAATTTGGATTCATTAGAGGTCCACCATTAAAAGTTAATGGTTCACAGTCCAAGGTTCCAAGTTCAAAGTTCCAAATTTGCCAGTTTTTAAGTTCAGACTCAGAGTTCAAGTCCAAGTTTCTAAAGCATGGGCCCTCTAGTCCGAAGTTCAAACTTTGAAATTTTAGATGCAAGGCTCTCAAGTATGAGGTTCAGTTTCATTGGCTCTAGCTCACTAGCACAAAAGGTTTAAAAGAGTCCACTTAAGATCAGACTCGAAGTTTCAAATGATTATCTTAATGAGAATTGAGGGCTTAGGTTCCCAAATAACTTGGGAATGTGAATTGCATGCTTGAATCTCTCTCTCTCTCTCTATATATATATATTCTTTTCGAGGCACATGGAGACAGTGTCTTATCCACATGGCTCAATTCAAATGCAATGTGTCAATAGTTCATATTCAAAGATGAACATGTGAACATGTCTGAATAAATCTCTCCTCATTCATAGCATCAAGACCATCATATTTATCCAAATTTGTATGTGTGTAAGCACAAAGACTAAACCTCAAGATCATTAGCACAGACAATATGGATAATGTGTGTGAATTGTTTGACAAAATTCTATCTTGGCACAAATAAGAAATGTGACATAGTTTAGAGCTATCCACCTCTTTTTGCACAATGAGCTGATATGATTCACAATGGAAGGCATGACTATAACATATATGAGTTCTCTCTCATATTGATGATGATCATACCTGAGACCCTAAGCAATGTAAGGAAGTGGTGTGTGTGAAGCCACCAAGCCTAGGAGGTTCCTTATGGGCACTAATTTAGGTGTTCTATGTAAAATTGAACACTTACGACATATGTTATCTAACAATTTCAATCAAGAAATAAAGATGAGGAAAATTTTAGTGTATGATAAAATTTAGCTTAACATATGTATAGGAGCTTGCCCTATCAATGACGAAGTGTGAAAGATGCTACTAGAGATATTGTTGTTGATCACCTTACCATGGCCCCCTTGAAATGCAAATAGTCACCTTGACTAACAGTCACTGTCATAATGGAGAGACAAGATATGGTCAAAAGAAACATGCATATGGTCTGGATGTTGACCCAACATAGCATTGTGTCTTGTGTTCATCGCAAGCCTAAGATTGCTCATGTCCTTCTATAATAGTTTGTATAGATTATGAAGTCTTGTAGGTTATCAAAATGAGCATGGAATTATGAATGTACCCTCCAAACTCTAGAAATTGGGTCATGAAGTCTATCAAAGACAATGTGCACACAATCCCAACATTCAATGGCACCCACAAGCGATAAAATATATGCATAAAAATGGATATATAGAGGATAGACGTGAAGTGTTTGATGTATTGTCTATGTTGATTAAACACATGTATGAACTATTGGTGCTCATAAAATGTTCACCCAAGCATTTGATACAAGATTTGGGTATACAGATTGAGCCTGTGCATTATAAGCTCCAAGCTTCCATGAAATGCAGATTCAACCAAGTTATTTTCCCAAAGTATAGGATAAAGACTTGGAGGTGCTTGTCCAATCCTAACCACCCTAGAATCGAATCCTATATTTAAGAGCCTATTTGGTTGCGGGAATAGAAATATGGGAATAGGAATACATATTCTAGAATAGAAAATGGGGGTACATATTCCTATTCTCTGTTTGGTTCAGCTAGAATTTGATGGGGAATTCACCTACCCAAAAATTTATGTTTTCTAAAATAAATAAAACTGGAATAGGAATACATATTCCAATTCTACTTATTTAGGTGGAATTGAAAAACCTCATTTTTGGGCCAAAACTAGAATATGTATTCCTATTTTATTTCGTATTCCTTCAAAATTTTAAGAATTTACATATGCCTATTCTGCTTGTATTCTCGCTGCCAAACAAGCCCTAAAAGGGAAACTACAATAAGACGAGATTATGACAGGTCTCTGGTTGATTCATTGAATCTTGAGAGAAAACTTGGAAAAATTAGCCTAGTCATCAATAAGAGTGGCATTTTGGAATATCCATCAATCAAAATTTGTCGATTAATTTGAATGGTCCAAAATAACCGATAGGGCAATGAGCCATATAGCAAGTGATACAAGCTAAGTGCTTGACTAAATGCAAATCAAGATACATCAAACATGAAAAGGCAATATTTAGGTGCAAACAATGAAGTGGGAATTTAGAATAGGAGAAACATATGTTATCGAGCCATGGTGAGAGAGACAATCTCCACATGGACACACAAGCCCGCTATCATGTGGATGCAACATGGACCCGTAGATGAATAAACACACAAAGGCTTCTAGAATATCAAAGAAATAGAGCATGGTTTGAGAAATGCATAACATATGTAACCGACTGCGCTTGGTTGGTAATCTTTTGTATTACCACTCTATACCCAATTTTTAATCGTCACTTGATTTTAGGTGGCCATCCTAATGAAAATTGTACTTGATACGAGCCCATGTGACATGGTTAATGTGTGTGTGTACACTTACTGATGGCCTGTCGCTAAACTCAAAAACATTTTATAAAGTGGTAAGTAGCTTTCCTAGTATACATCTTCGATTTTTAATGTATGAAAAGATGTAAAACCCAAAAGATAAAAAAAACTTTAGAAGGATTTAAAAATTAAGAAAGCAGGCTTAATGAAGAGGTTTTCCAAGAATCAATTATTAAAACTGATAAGTATTAATGGGAAGAAAGTGAGAATAAAAAGAAGAAAGCCAGTAAAGAAAGGGTTAGGACAAAGGAAGATCATATCTTTTGAATGTTGCTTGTAACAAAGAATGGGAGGGTGGTTTTATTTTATATAATCAGTGTAATTGGAGGGGTAGGTTATCATATGATTTTCTATTTTGTGTTCATAACAAAGATAGGTTATGTTTTTCAGATCTTATGGTTTGAAGATGTAATTCTTGGATCGTTGTTGATCGTATGGTCATATCTTTCATGTTTTGAATCTATTATTGAGGTTACTCGTAGTTGCTAAATATAATTATGTTTTCCTCCATTTCTCTATGATGTAAAGAGGATTGATTGATTGGTCATATGGCTATTTTCTCTTCTTTATCTCTTTATTCTATTCGTAAATCTTGTAATCACATTCATTCCATATTGATGGGTGAATGTTAGAAAATCTTTGCATCTTCATGTTAAAGACATAATCAATTCATTGAATATCTTTCCACAAGGGAGTTGTACCTCTCAATAAAGAGGAGAGTTGTCAATCAATGATAACTCATCCAATTGTTAGTATCTTTTTGTTCTTCCATTTGGGTATATTGAATCATATTTTGCAATTCTTTTTGAAGGAAAAATCTATTTACTAACAAGTGGCATTCCCTCTTCCATCAACTTCACACACATTACAACTTTCTTGGCACAAACTTGCATTTATGTTGAAGATTTGCAAAGATTTAATTATTTGAAACAATTGACCTGGAAGTCAGACAAATAGATGCGAGGGACCATTTCTCATCCACTTAGCTTATTTATAGGCAATTGAGCTTCTTCTTTTGTCATTGCTCATCTCATTTTTGGTATTCAATAGTCTGGTGATAGGTATAGTTTTAGTGCTCATTCAATTCTGGTCTGGTTTACTTGGTGGGGTAGACTGGTAGTCATTGCTTTGTAGTTAGGATGGACACTCCAATTTGCCTGACATGCAAATTGGAAGAGGAATAGAAGGCCTTTTTAGGTGATGTCCCTAATGAAAACCTCTTGTCAATTTGCAATGAGGTTGTTCCCACTATGTATTTCATTATTCATGCTATAAAAATGGTTCTGGGGCGCAAGTTTTTGGAGAATGGGAATAGGTATCATGTCAACACAAACATTACATTCCATTTTCTCACGTCTCCGCTTGACCTTAGAGAAGAAAGGGTCGACATTTTGCTACTGTTGAGGAAGAATTTTAAAGCAGAATACCTGGGCAATGACATTGACATTGTTTCTTATGCATAAGTAGGGGTGAGGATCCCTTGGGCGGGTGAAATACACAAGCTTCTAGAACTTGGCTAGAATGTGGCCTTGAAACCATTTATGTTGGGCTTGACTACTAGGCAATTGAAACACCATAAGAAATGGGCACAAATTCGCTTGGATTTTCTCCAAAAATGGTATGATCTGGATAAAGTGGCACATGACAACCCGTGGCTACAAGAATTCACAACCTTAGTTGGGTTTCATGCTTTCTACAATGACTAGTACAATATCACAAAGTAAAAGGGTTTTCCCATGTAGTCTAGTTTCACTTTCTATTTTGCTGAATCAAATTACAATCATTGTACATGCGTCTTCCTTAGATTATAATTTTCAAGGGATATCAATGAAATTATTGGAGTTCCATATAAAATTGCATTTTATGTTATGCTTACTTATGTAATGTTTTGGCATTTTTGAATTTTTCTATTAAATTATTAAGAAATAAAATACGACATTTAACATTGAATTTAAATTAACATATTGAGGTTTAACATCTAACAATCAAGTTAGTTAATAAATCACTTCAATGTTTGGTTTCAACACTAGTAGTACAAAATAATAGAATATGTGGAACAAAATCGATAGTTACTTTTACAATTAGATTTAATTCTCCATTGGATGGGCTTATTTTACAATAATATTTAAAGTATCATTGAAAAATTATTTTATTTTAAAAATTAGAAATATTCTAATATATTTAAGAACTATGTTAGTAATATTATAGAGGCAATGTTGTGATTACCACTGGATGAGCAAAGATCAATGACTTCAGATGTTTTTCAAGCCCAATTCGGCAACAACCGACTAGCTTTTCCAAATGCCCCAAAAAGAAGACATGTGGAAAACATGATCAAGTGTGAAATCACTATGCTCATAGTAGTACTGTTTGATCAACTTAGATCAATGACTAGCGATGATTATCGGGCAAATCTAGGGAATGCTCAACCATTTTTTAAATGCAACTGGAAAAAAGACACATGTCATCTCTAGTCTCTAATAACTAATAAATATTCTATATAAAAATTGTATGCTATGAACGCTCAATTATTCATATTGTAATGACTTAAATTTTAATTAAAACTTTAAGTATGCTATATAAATTAGAATAATTTAGCTATACTGTATTAGGTCCTTAATTATTTTTTAATCATCGTCAAAAGCATAAAATAAGATAATTATTTTGTTAATGTAAATGCTTTAGTTTGAAATTCAATGCACAAATACATAGATTTCTATTTCTATTTAATTTATTATGAATATCTTCTTAGTCAATAACAAAATAGTTAAAAATATATATAACACAAATAAGTTAAATTGTTTCTTAAAATAAAACATAAAAAATATATATTCAATTTATTTTTATTTAGTACTTTTTATCTTTAACAAGTGTTAATACAATTTTTTTATTATTATAATATAATAATAATTAATATCATAATTATAATTTAATATGATGATGCAAGTGTTAATATAATAAAGGGGATGCCCTCACTATTGTTGGATGAACAAGGATTAACGACTCGTCATGTATTTCAGGCTGATTTGGTCAACACTCAACTTGTTTTCCCAAATCATCTTGGAGGGAAGGCACATGGAATACATGTAATACCAATGACTATTCACTATTCATTTTGACATGGATGGTGGACTTGTGGTAAATATCATAGTGAAATGTGTGACCGGGCATCAAGTCAGCCACCATTCGATCAACTTAAAACAATGACTCCAAATGAATTTCGGGCTGATTTTGGCAACAATCAATTTGTATTCCCATATTCCCTGGAAAGAGGACATGTGTCATACTTGATGTAACATCTATTGAGGCATCGACATCCTTTTCACACCATTCAATAAAAAAAGATCAAATAGCCCAGTCATATTTCAGGCTGATTTTGGCAAGAGTAGTCTTGTTTTCTCAAATGTCCCAAAAAGAAGACACGTGCCATACATGTATCAGGTGAGAAAGAAGACATGTGACATTGACATAAACCATGGTGTGGTAATAGGACATGTAAAGATTGACATCTACCACTGTTGGAGCATCAAAGATCAACAACTTGAGATTTATTTTGGGCTGATTTTGGCTAACCTCATTTTTTTTTTTCAAAATTTCCTTGGAAAAGAAGTCTTGAGGAAGTGGAGTCACCGACTCTTCAAAAATTACCAATACTTACCACAGTTAATCTTGAATTATACTATAAGGTCGTACGTTTATGGTTTCACAAATAATTATAATACCAACTATCCATTGTACAATGTAGGTTAGAATTAATATCAAACACATGATCGACTCTGTCAATTTTACGATTTGTAAAATTTTCTTTTGTGTAGATCGTAAGGTTTAGTTTTCATTATTCAATCTTGGATCTCTACACAAACTACTAATCCAAGATTCAAAAAAAACATCAGAGCATCAGAAAGGGGTTATGGATCACAATTTGCAAGTTGCAACACAAACCTAGTCTTCCTAGATAGTTCACAACATCATAGAAAATAATTATCAATTAGAGTTCCAACTTTCCAAGTAAGATCCTAGGACCTGAACATGTTTTATACTGACAATTTAGTAACTGGTATACAGTTGAATTCAATGTTTAATTTTTAATTTATCGTGCATTGTAAGCCTAAATTGTTTACTTTCTAGTGGCTAAGTAACTTGCAAAGTTAAACATTAGAAATGCACTTTAGGGTTTAAATGTTAATCGTGTACGTAAATTTTAATTTGTGTATATGTATAGCTCTATAAAAATTTCAAAGATGACAAAAATATACAAAAGGAGTGTCACTGGCATTGGCAGTGGAATTGCAACCCAAAAGAAAATACAGGGGACTGGGAAACTATATTTTGACATGCACAAAATTGTTAAAATGCTAGGTTTTACTAATGAACTCCATGATATTTTTGATCTTGTTATCTATGGAAGGAGTATTAAGGTAAATAAATATGCAATTGAAAATAAGTGGAATGATCCACAAAAGGAGTCAAAATATATCAAATTGAACAACATGATAGGGTGCATTGTAAATAAAATTGTAATGTGGAGTAGGGGAATTTCTAGCTTGGGGTTTCCTCAAGTATTTCCTTGTCTAGAATTTGTAATGGTTTGTGCTGACCCAGGGTTTAAAGAACAAAACCCAACCCACATTAACGTGGAAAAACTAGCAAAAACATATGATAAGTTAGGGTTAGATAAAAAGACATTGTTATATCAGAGGGTTAGTAGATATATTCAATTTACCTCATGATCACAAACCTCTTTACGAATTGGATTTTTTTTGTAGTGTGTTTAGGATACTGTATCTCTACTATCAATGTGTTTACATTTGGAAAGTAACGAGAAAGTGGGTGCCAACATTTTGGAAATGATTTTCAATATTCATTGTCAAAAATACTCTATAAGATATAATTATATTGGGTACATTGTACATCACATGAACGAACAATTGTTAATGATTAAAAGAGGGTTAGACCCACTGTCATGAAAAACATTTAGATATAGGATCTACTTGTGCTATCTTCTATTATCAAAGCATAGTCAAATTTTTGAAACAAACAAGCTTCAACTTAAGTGTGATAAACCAATATTTGAATGGACATCTGTGGTTAGGATGAGTGATCTCCAAGGGAACTACAACCACTTTGTAGACTTCTTTTTGGCACCACTTTATCATAAAATTATAGGCACTTCAATGTCTAGAGTGCTTATGTCTTGTAAAGGATTAATTCAATTGGAAGTCAAATTCAATGGGTTGTCTGGTACTTTATGGAAGAGTACACTGTATTAAGATTTTACGATTCAACTATAGAACCCAACAAACTTCCAATAAATGTGACATAAATGGTATTTGCATTGGAATATGTATGACCGATGGAAAGAACATATGTACTCTTTCATGGCTAGCACAAGAAAACCATTTTTCCTTTCTTTCATGTTGGATTCATTCACATTTGAGAGAAGAGCATTAATTATGGTACATGAGTTTCTTGCAGTTTTTAAATTTGATTTTGCCAAGCACTGGCAATATGATCCACTAAACATAATTGGTACAAAGCTTGTACATAATTGCAAATCTGCAAGCAAATGTCAACATGAGAGTATGCCATTGATTAAAAGATTTGAAAATTTGGACTCATTGGAAGAGGTCAAAATGGAGATGGAGAAATGCTCCAGTGAAAACAATATTTCTATTGGCTTCTGATTTGATAGAATTTTAACAACCTCTTGAATGATTAGAATGCCTAGGAGTTAACTATAAAACATAATGGGAATTCTAAGGAATACAATAAGAGGACCAACTGACAAGACTCTGATGTCTTCTCCACTTTGAACCTTGTAGAATTCAAGTAGGTATACCTAGGAATTCACTCTTTATATCTTTAAAATTTGAAGTCTCAACATGAATTCCAAAATAATAGATGATTGTCTTATTTTCTTCTAATTCTAGGACTATAAAAGAGATGATAAATGACTATTTTATCAAACCCTAGAGCTCCATGAATCAAGTACAGGCTTACTTTTTAGATCTACAACAGTAAAATAATAAAATGATCAATTTATAAATGATTTATGTTGTACAGACATTCCAAACTGGATAAAATTTTATGGATGGTTAGTTCTTTATCCATTTGGCTATTAACTTCATAGGAATTTGACATCTATTTATCAAATTTATCTTAACACTTTGTGGTAAGAATAACATCAATATTTATTTCCAAATCTCATTTTTATCAAAATCTTCAATGAAAACCAAAAAGTTCTTCCAATTTACATTAAGCATTTACATAACCCATTAGATTATAAGCAAGGTAAACTGAAATATAATTCAAAATGAATTACAACTAAAATTTAATAAACTTTGCTAAGAAAATTAAATGGTAACAAAGGAAGAGACAACATATAAAAATGAACAACCAACTATTTGCATCTTTGTATTAATTTCTTTGAAGATATACAATTAGATGACACTTCCAATCAGAAAACAACTCAAATAGATCAATGACTGTTAACTTTCTTTTTAATTCTATCTTTGAAAAAACTTTATGCAGTATATCTAGACCGACTCAAGAATGAACAAGACTTAGTTCAACAAAATGAATCTTAGACCCTCACTCCACATCTTGGAAATCCTTTTATAGAATAAAGATTGCAACAAAGCTTTAAATGGGAGGACACATGTTAAAAAACTAGACAACAATATTTTTCCATATAAGAAAAAATAGTTACAAAAATAATGTTGGAGATAGCCAAAAGTGAACAACTGTCAATCTAGATGTTTAGGATAAACTTCGTTGCTTGTAATCAGAGCATATCCACAATGGGTGAACCATAAAGATAAGGTATCTCTATCAAAAAATTGTCCTTCCTCTTCATGTTATTTGACTTTTCCTCGCATGCTCAGTCGCTATCTTCAGATGGAATTGCCTTTATGTCAACTCTAACCTCCCATATGGTAATATCTAATTCTTCATCTAGCCAAGTGGCTCCTCTAACTATATTCAACTCGTTTAGGCACTTATTCCATTTTGCATCTGTCAAGGCCCTAACCTCTGCAATTGTTTTATTCATATCTTCTTCCATCTTGTATGAAATATCAACAATGTCAAAACTAATTACTATGTTAGTTTCTCCATTTTGCAACAAATCTTTCATGCTTCAAAATGTTGTTAAAAGAATATGACCGTTCTTGCCATTCTCTGAGCTTATTTTCATCATCCACGATTTTCTATATGAAGCCAAGTGTACCATTGGCAATGGTCTTTAGTTTATTACTTAATTATTGTAGCTTACAAAAAAGAATGCATTGAATTATTTTACTTTGTTTATCATTTTTCTAGTGGACATGATGATCTCTTTAAGTAATTCTTTCTTTTGGGCCAAAATTGGGACCAACTTATCAAAAAATGGAATGTAGGGGCCCCACGTAGTGAACAAGGGAGAACGAATGGATAGTGCCTTTGCACATATTCTGCTCCCTATAATGCAATGTAGCTACTATGGAGATTCTAGGAAGCCTATTTGAGAACATTTATTTTATGAGAGAGCATACTCTCCATTGTTCTACTTTCTATTTCTTTTCCTACTTCTAGCTCCTCTACTTCCATCTGTTGATCCATACTCATATTTTTTGAATCAACATCTATTTGGGTCTCTTGATTTTTTACCTTTGTAATAGGCCTGGTTGCATTCTTCAAAGTTCTCACCTCATTTTTGAGGGCAACCATCTTTTTCTCCAGTATATAAGTTTTTTTTAGTTCTTCCTCATACCTTTTTCTTGTTTTAATAGATACGATGTATGTTTGAAATAATTGCTCTTCAAGCATATCCTTTTTTCTCTTCTCCATGAGTGAAATAGTATTCATCATATTATGAATCTGGCTACTTGATGTATTAGTGACATTCCAAAATATCACATTTCCTTTCCTTGGGGAGATTCTCTAACTTCGATCAATGTTGGTTTATTAGAGTCAAGGGCCATGCTCTATACTGCCATTGCTTTGGAGTCAACATTAAATCTAGATCCCTGCATCTCTCCAACAATATTGGTCTCCTCAAATGGGACAGATTTGCTTTGCTCTCTTATCTGATCTAGCATGAAGGATGAGCTAAGCTCCCATCCAAGGAAGAGAAACATCCCACTTCTCTTCACCAGCTCTCTAGCCTCATGCACAGTGAGAGTCTCCCTATTCGGATCATAATCTTGCAGCTTCTGCACTAGTTCAACAACTTTTTCTTGGGAGTCTCCTAGCTACAACTATAGAGTGAGTTCATTCTATTTGATCTTAAACAGAAAGGATTTGAACTCCCCAGTATTTATGAAGTCATTATCCTTCATAAACTCTTGAACTTTGATTATTCTTTCATCAAGCATCCTTGCCTCAAGCTCAAGCTTATTTGAGATTCATTCATTTTGACTTGCCTTCCTTATCAAGAAGTTATGTCTTATATCATCAAAGTACTTAGTCCCTCTGGGAAAAATTTACAATGCTTTCTCTCTTTCCCTATTTGTGATCTCAATCAACTTCTGTTTCTTTCTACCACCTTGGCCCCAGGCTAAACTTTTTGGTTGATCTTCCTCATCATTAATTTCAATGATATCATCTCACTCTTGAGATTAAGGTGCTTCTCTGTCTCTTATTTTCGGAGGGACCTAAGACATTATGCTACCAAAATTGTTGAGGCACTTATTATATTTGTTCAGGTACCTCTCCTCATGAGAGAAACTTTTAAATGAGGGATCTATTGGGACTCAAAATCGAAGCCCAGATTTTGAGTACCATTTAAAAATTAAGCCGCATAAGCACTTTTTGATGCATGTGTACCCAATTTTTCTTTCGAGGCCTAAGAGGTGTTTAATGTTTCTAACACCTTCAATTCAGTATGTCTATACATCCTATGAAGATAAATTGTCATTCCGAGCCATTCTGTGAAGTTCCGTTTTGAGCAATGTCCAAATTTGCATTTTTGTCTGTGTCAAACAACAACAGGAGGCTATGTTTGCATTTGAATATCCTGCACCCAGTAATGTTTCATGACACCACTTTGGGAGTGTTTAGTGTCCATACCAAAGAACCTATGTTTCAGGTTTTGAATCATTTTGAATTCGTTTGACTATGTTTTGAATCCCTTAAAGTTGGTTATTTATTGTTGTCATGCTGATGTGAATAGTTTAGAATTCTGGAAGGCCCTGTTTGACTTGTCATAACTTTGACCCAGTTGATCAAAATGAGAATTTTTCTTTTGCATTGCATTTTAGAGGTCAGAGACTTTCTATGTTTCAATTTTTAGCTTATGAAAAATCTGTTTGATAAGTTTTCAAACACAATTCCAAATGCAATGTATGTTGTTTTACTGGTGTCAAAAAAGGCAGATTGGTCAGTACCCTTGTTTGTGATGTCATATCTCAAAATTCATGATAGGTGAGATCGAATGGATTGTACCACTATGTTCTAATCTAAAAATATTTGAAGTGTGCCAATTTTCAAATCTTGAAAAATCCGTCTGCACACTTTTCTAAGCCCATTCCATTTGCAAAAAATATTTTTTTGCCAATGTTTCCAGTCTACAAATTCTGAGTGGCCCACTTTGACCACTCGCCAAATATGTCTTGTTATTTGTCATGAGCCCTAATCATAAATTTATATTGTCCTCATGACAGTGAACTGATGCCCCAGTTTTCATTTCCCCAAATATTAGTCTGCCCAATTTTCAAAGCTAAATCCAAACGCAAATTATGTTTTTCTGACATGTTTTCTTGCAGGCAGTTCTAAAATAGAAACTTTGATAGTCAATATCTTTTGATTGAGAATTCATCATGAGACAAGATTTGACAAGGTAAGAGGTTGTAGAACAGAGAATCAATATTATTGATTTCAGAGCCCAGTTATGTGTTTGGATCAGTTTTTAAAGTCAGTCAAAGGACCTTCGGGCACCAATTTGATAGTTTGCAGAAAATGATAAAATGAGCTTTTAATGATCAATTAATGCTCAAAATTAATTCCAATGAATATCAGAAGGTGAATGGGCTAGTTATAAGGTTCAGGTGTTTGAAAACAAATTTTTTTTAA
Source organism: Cupressus sempervirens (assembly GCA_028749045.1). NCBI lineage: Eukaryota > Viridiplantae > Streptophyta > Pinopsida > Cupressales > Cupressaceae > Cupressus > Cupressus sempervirens. The sequence goes on along the minus strand of CM053784.1, from coordinate 581,926,421 downwards.
GATGGATGCACTTTGGGGCCCGACTGATGTTAGATCGATAAAACATTGTGGATTAAATGTTGAAAAAAATTTTATAATGATTTTCAATCATTATAATTTATTGTACATTAAAAATCAAGATTTTTGAAATAGATGGATAACACTTCTAGAGTAGATGGCTCTAGTAATATGAACACAAGTTATTGTTATCAACGATAACTCTATCGTTACAATTCACATGATTATTTGCAAGGCTTAAAAGAGGACAATTTCTTGTGAATACAAAAGATTCAGTTCTGAGAGGCAACTGGAAAGTATATGGAATGAATGATCAGAATTGTTTGCAGAAAGCAAAATATCTCTTGTTGTGTCCCATCCCTTGTGCTAGTAAAAGTGAAGTTCAAGAGTATCTTACTGACCATAAAGAAATCCTGTCAGATCCTTCAACTCCACTAAGTGAAGACTATCTAGAAGCAGGCAAGGGTGCTTTGTGCTTGGACAAGGAAGACAAACAAAATTCAAATCCTCTCTGTTCATCAAGGATCCGCCAAGAGATTTGCATTTGAAATCTCTTGTAAGTGATATTAGAGAATTTTGGGTTGAAAGAATTTATTGAAAGTCTTCCTAGAGCAGATAAATGTTCAAAGTACGAGAGCTTGAAAAGGAGGAAGGATTATGCAACTTCCTTGACAGTTGGAACTGGCAATCTTATCTTGCAGAAGAAGAGGCCATATGAGGGTATTGAGCAAAATGAAGAAACTATACATGATCTTTTGCGATAAACCAATTGCATCATGGATTCCACATTTGTGTCTTGTTTAGTCACTTGCATTTGAGGATCCTTGGCTTTCAGGCCACCTGCCATCTTGGGCCCGTTTTGAAAGGAAAAGCCACAGCTATGAAAGTAGGACAGACTAAATTAAAATGAAGTCGCGTGAGCAGCAGGAAGGAACACATCTGAAATCCAATTATATTTTGTTGATGTTTTGACACACATCGGTTTCAAATTACCTATAGAATGGGATATACTATTCGGATTCTATGCTAACGGCTTGATTTTGATGTGTTTTATGCTGTTGCAAAACACAAACAAATGAGGAATTACCACCACTTGGGTCTGCCTTTTACCTTCAAATTTTAGTCGATAGAGCAAGGAGACCTGCAGATATGTCAATGTAGAGCAAATTTCCATTGCAGGAAATTGTGTCATTTGTGGTGAGAATGTCCATGCTTGGGTTCAAATCAGCGAGTGTCAGCTTTTCCTTAATTGGTCCCATGTTAGATGCCTCAAGAGGAGACCACTTGACAATGCTACAGAAACATGAATTGGTATATGATTAAGGGTTCAGAATGTGGCTCTAAAATTCTTCAGACTTGGACTCATAAAGATATATTGCATCTAATATGTGCAAAGATGGGGGAAAGAAAGGAAATATATGGGCTTGCCGAAGTGCAAGATGATAGAACATCTATTAAGAATTGTAGCAACAAAAGAGTCATTGCCACATGAGGGTGCAGTACGTCCTTTTGCAAGCTCAACCCCATCGAATGCTCCTAGTGTCTTTCGAAGGTAGAGAAAGAGAGAACATCCTTTGTGACTTGCAACAACTGCAACACTGCCTGTTAGTACTGATGGAAAAAGTTCTAACAATAACAAGGTCAACAAACTCAAACTTGTGTGGAATGAAATATGTGTATAACAGATTGCTGAGAAGTTTGAGAGTTTAGAAGAAACCCTCAATGAGAGTATCCAAGAGTAATAGAGCACGAACTAAAGGGTGACATCATGAAAGGGAAAGGATAGACCATAGGCATACGCCATGCTTCAGTAAAGATAGGACATGGGATGAGCAGAGATAACGCCATAAAAAACCATTTATCCCACATTCGCAAAACAAAGATGAATTAAAAAATTTAAATACTAAAACACTCGAGTAAATAGTGTCTTAAAGGACGTAATCTTTTAGAAGGCAGAGTTGCATGGTGTGGGGCCCGTGGACGACCAGTTGGACGGATGATGCAAGTTATAAATTTTGATTAGAGGTTCGTTGGAAAAAAGCCGCCGGATTCCGGTGGTCACCATATTGCCACCAAAAAATGGGAGGTTCTTGCTAGTAGCGACATAGCGACCTCTCAGAAAAGTAAAAATTCGGTGAAGGTCTTGGGACCCAACAGTAGCGGTGATTACAAGTAACAGAATGACAAGTGGCACCGTATGAATGGTTAAGGAAAGAGATGCTGGAAAAAATTGCTAGAATCCAGTGGTTGCTATGTCGGCACCAAAAAATGGGAGGTTTTCCGACAAGCACCATGGTGACCTCCCAAAAAATTGAAAAATCTGGCGAGATTTTGTAGAGAATGTGGGCCCTGCAGTGACCAAAGGGCTTATCATAGCTTGACACGTGGCATCTTGTGAGTGGTTGAGGAGATCTAAGGGGATTTTAAAAATAAAATAATATCCTTTTCAGTTTTGAGCATTTAGTCCAAAAATTTGAAAATTTTGTTTCAAAAACTGAATTTTCTATAGTTTGTACTATAGATTTTTTTTCAAATTTTTCAAATTTTTGCATTTTAAAATGGTTGGGAGCCATGGTTGGGAGCCTGATTTTCAAATGGCTACTAGAGGGGCATTTTTCACCCGAAATACGCACTCCATTATACCATTAGAACTAGGAAGAGACAAGCTATCCATTTCTGCAGTTGGTTTTTATGCAAGTGGTCACTGGTGCATGCTATACGGGGTTTTGTGTTTTCAATAAAATGCTCAATTATAGGCAATGACTTCATCAGTGCAGTTACAATATTCAGTTGGGATATATTTGATTTTCTTGGTTGGCTCATTATGTTCAAAATTTATATATGATAATGTATTTTGCCTCTAGTTTTTCACAATTTGCATACTTTATGATGGAATTTCTCAGAGATTTTTGTCTTTTCCAATCAGTTATGATTTCCATCAAGTGCTAAAGATATTTTATGCTTTGAGGAGGCAAAATGAAAGGGGATTTGATTTACCAGTTGTTGGAAGAGATTAGAGAGATGTTTTGGCACTTCTAGGAGATGTTTTTCAAGTGCACAAAGGTTAGATGCATAATAGATTCGAGAATTCACTCTCCTCTATATCATTCTCTTTCTCATTCTTTGTGGGGGTTCCAGTTTTTCACCGTGAAACCAATTGGTTCTAGTTTTTGATATGTTTTCATGACTGTGATACCATTTCCTTCAGCAATTTATCTTGTAATGAGCAACATTAAGTTTTATACAGATAATTCTCATTTGTTAGGTGATTTCTGAGTCATTTTTGTACATCTTTCATGTATTTATTTTCAAGGAAATGAATAAAACACAACAAAGGGTTTACATTCATTTTGAATATTGTCTCTTGTTCATGGGTTTGTGATTTCTTCTAATTTGTGAACAAAGGGCATAAATTAGATTGCATTTTGTTTAAAAACACATGTGGTTCAAGTATTTTGCTTGTGGAGAAAAGAGCCATCTAATTGCTTGATATTTATCATAGGGTTTGCAGACTCCATGGTGGGATAGGTCGAATATGAGATTCATTTTGATGTAGATGTCTATTAATAAGGTCAAAGATAGATCAGGGATCTTGATGTAGGAGTTATGTCAAAGATTTTCAGAAGATGTATGGTTGAAATTCATGTAATTGCCCAGTAGATAAGGCACTGATCAGCTGGAGGACCATTTAGTTTCGTTGCTCATATCTAGGTCTTGTTGTTATCAACATATTGAATCATCTTTTCCCTTTATGTTGAAAGTTATTCAAAGTCTAACCCTCACTCAGCTTATGAATTACATTATCTTGCATTTAGCTATTGCAGATCTATGTTATTGCATGAGTCATTAGGAGAAATAAGGGTTAAATCTGCTGTTAATAGATTCAAGAATATGTTTAGCACTAGTACCATATAAATTGAATCTGAGGTCCACCCGCCTAGGTTTTGCAGAGCCTGAAGTAGAAGAAGGGTTTAGCCTTATGGTTGGCCTGGTGTCAAAAATGATATGTTAAGGATGGGAAGTAGCTGCCCCTAGATGTATCTTGTTCTCATCGAGGTAATTTGAAACCTATAGCGTTTCAAAACACCAACAGGATCAATTCTTTTCATCTCCTCCTCTACTCTCATAATTTCTCTCCATTTCACTATTCTATCTCTAAGTCCTCTATTTCCAAGCAATTCATGATCCCATCCTCTTCCCAATAAGGCTTACTACTTGGTAGATTGAACTTTCTCATATGCTTGAGGGTATGCCTAACAAGGTCATTAGGATCATAGGTCCTAGCAGGGGTTGAAGGCAATAAGAATTCAGTCATGAATCCATCTATCTCTTCTGTTGCATCTTTTCCTATGACAAAAATCCCCTATTTTGACATTTCTAGAAACAAAGGAACCCTTTTTTAATTGTAGGCCCTAGGTATTCCTAGTTCATCATTATTAGTTTCCAAAAGAATTCAACAATCCTCATTCCCTCTAGAATGTATTTAGGAAAAACATGGGGAGGTTGGGGGCATCCATAAACCCTTATGATAGAAAAATTCTTAAAAAGGAAAAGACTTTTCCAATCATGGCCTAACCTCCTATCCTCATTAGGGCATCCAGATGGTCTGATTAGCATTCTAACAACTCGATGAACTCTCTCTATTATATCAGCTCACATATTTGAAATTGGAAAAATAAAATCATTATAGAAAGCTATAGAATTGGAATAAGGGTAAAACCTTTTCCATAATTGGGCCCAAACCTATAATGACAAGTTTTCTCCATTCTCCTCTGTCCCTTCGATTAAATCAAGAATGATGTGCCATATATTCTTATAAAGAATGATATGCATTAGCAATGAATAGTGGTGGAATTTGAAATTCCCAATCTCTCCCCTCTGAGAAACAATAATCTCATTGTGCATAACATTTATAATATGGGTCACAAAATCATACTCTACATTATGATGCATGTCTTGTATATCTAGGGCCATGAAGTATACATTGCCAGGAGCATTCATCGTACCATCCAATCCAATCACCTTACCAATTCCAAAAATAGTATATTGGAAGTATTTGTTGAAAAATTCCAAGGGCACAAAGTCTCCTACCTTTTTAGGGAGCTCATCCTTTTCTTTTTTGGACTTAGGGATATGTCTTCTCATGACCCTACCAATGCAAAAAGCTTTCTAGTTCTTGAAGGTCTCGCCCATTTTCTCTTCCTCAATGACCTTTGTCATTGCTCCTCCAAGGTTGAACACTTCTATGATCATCTCCTTGTCCAAGGTGCACAGTAGACTCATATCCTTCTTATGAAATCCATGAGTTGTAGGATTTTATCAGGGCCTTCACCAAGTCTATGTCAACTATCACCTCTGGCATGATTAACTTTGCTAATTTTCTGTTCTTGGGATTGTAGATTGGTGGATTGTATAACCTATTATTATAAAAATACTAAAATAATTCACTACCATTAGTTTCTAACACGGTTACATCTCTACAAAAACTATATGTATCTTTGAATAGATCAAAATTTACTGTTTGGGCATTTGATGATCCTAGTAAGAAGTAAACCCACTCCTCTGCATATAAACTAGCTAGCTTTGTCTTAGATTTCTCAACACCTTGAGCAACTTCTTCTATGTTGACTTGTGCTATCAACTTGCGCTCTTCTTGTGTCATTTTTCTCTACTTTTAATTTCTTCAAGCACTTCTTTTGCAACTCAAATCTCTTGAACAACTTCGCACTCAATTCTTTTTTTGGCTCTAAAACTTTGTGAATGATGTAATTGGAAACCTGTTACATCATCTTTTATTAGCAATTGAAGGAATAACATTAATGGTGTCTTTAAGTCAGCATGCATGAAATTTTTTGAGAACTTATAAAAGCATCATAGTTTGGATTTGTGATGCTTGTACTTGCCAATGTTCAAATACCTTTTTACACTTTTTAGTCAATACCCAACTTTTTGGTAATCATGATGTTATAACATTTTACTATTAAAGTCTTATATTGTGATCATGCGAACACTAGGCAACTGCGAGCTATTCACAGCATGACGAAACTTATTTTCTAACCCTTATCTCTGATGTGACTATGTGAAACCCTTGGTCACAAAATCACTATCTAATTTTATGTTTAACCCCTTAGCCTTATGAAAGAGAAAAACCTTCTAAAATTACCTTGTCACTACTTTGTATTTCATGTTTTATCTTGTGATTTTAGCTACATGACTAAGTGAGCAATGCCATCATGTCTTGATCATTGCTTCGCGGCTTAGGTTCTACTTTGTATTCATAACCACGTGACTGAGCGATCACATAAACCTTTTCATCTCTTGATTGCATTGCATGGTCATGCCCTTTTGATTTAACTATGTTTCATAGGCTATGAAGCTGCAAACAACACCAATCACACCATTGTTGCTTGACTTTAACATTAGCATTTGAAGCTAGTGACCACTCAGAACATGTTAAATTTGAGAAGTCATGTAGTTGCTACCTGAATTTCTCCTTATCACTTTAACCGTGCTATTGAGCGACGACCAAACCTTTATAAGCCCTTAACTATTTTTTCTATTCACAAGTGTTATCCTAACTGTATCTTTTAGACACGTGACCATGTGATCAAAGAGATTTCCAAGTCGTGACTTCACTTTATTATTCATCTTCCAACTGTGCGACCACATGATCAAAGCTTACTCCATAGGCTCTTAACCTTTTTTCCCATTCATAGCTTATATCCTTTATTATTATTTTAACAACGTGATTGAGTAACCAAGCATCACACTTATTCACCTCGACTATTTTCTTTATCCATGCAACTATATGACCAAAGCTGATTGCCAGGTTGTGACTTGTATTTCTTATTACCCTTTAGACCTTGTGACTAAGTGATCAAACAATTTCATATGCCACACTATCGATTTCACATTGTCATGACTCTTCTATTATGACCAAAGCTGATTGCCAGGTTGTGACTTGTATTTCTTATTACCCATTAGACCTTGTGACTAAGTGATCAAACAATTTCATATGCCACACTATCGATTTCACATTGTCATGACTCTTCTATTAAACTGTAACCTTAGCCTCGTGACTGCATGATTAAAGAGATCTCCAGGTCACTCCATCACTTTAACTATTTTGGCTTTAAGATGTGAAGCTACGAACAACCTCCTTAACCTTAGTCACACCTTTACACCATAAAATTTATGTTAAACATAAACATTTCTTTCAGATGCCATGTGTTCCATATTTGTGCTCTTAACAAGGTTGCAATTGAGCCATTAGTACATTACAGGTCAAATTTTGATCTAAAATTTTGACCAAGCTCTTAATTGGCTTGTTCAATACTTTTTTTTGTTTTTATGCCTGAGTTGGTCAAAATTTTGACCAACTTGGGTTCAAATAAAAAAATAGCAAAAAGTTTGTTTGTTATTTCGTCTCCATGGTGCTATTAGAGAAAAGGATTGTGGGAGCTATTGGAGCTAAGGATTTGGGGCATATCTCGGTGGAGGTATGTGGTTGATTGAATAGGATCCAGTTTAAAAATTTTGCTCCATGCTTCCAGCGGATACCATATATGCAACATATTGATTTATTATTTTTTACTTGCCTATGCAGTGCCCTCGACATCAAAACCGCATCTTTCTTCCAAACACAATTTTTATGATAACTGTGAATTTGATGACAGTGCACTAGGGAAAGGGCCAAGCTATACGTACAAGAATACCCCCATGAGAGTACCAAACAAAGGGTTCCAGAAGCAAGCTATTCTTATTGGGATCTCCATTGAGGAGTATAAACCCCTAATATGCAAAGATCTCTCCCTATTAGCAACAAGTAATCCCCCTATGACAAGTCACAAGAAGAGATCTCCTACTGAACGATAGGCCCAACTAGGGAGTTCTTCGAGTTGGCATTCATTAGTCCAGAAGCACCTAGTTGATTGCCCAACAAAAGATTTTTTTAGCAGAAAAAAAACTCAGTAAGAATTGGTATCATTGATTTAAATTATAAATATGTGTCGATTATTATCAATTTGATATTTTTCATCTATGTGAAATGTGGTCTCTTTCCATCCACAAATAAATCACAGTCCATCAGTTATGTTTCTATGTTTAATTTTTTTTTGGCATCATCATTCTCAACTTTCAAATTGTTCAAACAATTATCATCTCGTGGTCATACATGTCTGTGTTGGACTTTTCCTAAATGCTATAAATTTTTGGGTATTATACATAAAAGTTTGGGTTTAGTCCCAAACTAGTAAAACATAATCCCAACTTGTATTACAATTAAATGAACACCTAATGAATTAGTGATTCACATCCTCCTCTTCTTATATACAACTCTAATCACAATGGTAGTAATTTTTAAAAATAAAATACAAGCCATTCAAAAAGCTAATTTAAACATGTTCAAGGAGTATTATAGTCATAATTGGAACAGGTTCAAGCAAAATGTTCCCACAAAATGATCTACATAACTTCCTTCAAATATTATTTAAAATTTAGGACGCTTTCATGTTTTTCTCCCTTCTACTATGATGCAACCAGAGACACTACCCGGTGATAAAATTCATAGAAACTAAAATCAATGATGATTATGAAGCCTTAGAACTAAAAAATTCAGAACTTTTTAAGTATAGAATATATCAATTGTGGATTTCTCCCCATTGATGATACATGAAAATAACTCGAGGAGTTATATTGTGTCTGTTAGGATAAACCACAGACAGAAATAAAAACTACATGCAAATATAACCAATAACAGAAAATAATAGAACACACAGAAATGAAGACAAGGCACCAAGATTTAACGTGGTTCACCCAATCCCTGGGCTATGTCCACCAAAACAGCAAGTCCAATCTTATTACAATCTAGTGATTACAACCTGATTACAATCCGTAATCCCTTACAGCTCAATACCGCCGCAAGAACCAATTTCGTATCACAACATTATGAAAAATACCCAACCCTAAGCCCTTTTTATACAAGTATTAAACCGCTTTATTATACAGTACTTTCTTGATCAGTCACCACAATCTAACAATCTCCCACTTGGAGACTGATCAGGCTCCACACTAAACAACAATGTCCCACTTGGAGACTGATCCTGTAGCAATACCACTACCACATGGGGCTCCCACTGGATCAAACCATCCTGGACTCTACTGTTCTTTTATTCATGTTCAGTCTAAAAGACCAACCGAAGTTGAAGAGGACTTCAGCTTCTCCCTTGTTACAACCTTTGTCAACATATCTGCTGGATTGTCATTGGTATGTATCTTCTCCAGCTTTAACTATCCATCCTCCAAAACTGACCGAATGAAATGGTACCGCAACTATATGTGTTTGGTCTTAGAATGCAGAGCTGAATTCTTAGCAAGATGAATGACACTCTGACTATTTGTGAACAAATAATTATCCTTCTGAGGATGTCCCAATTCTTTCAAGAAGAAATGAAGCCATATCATCTCTTTGGCTGCCTCTGTAGCAGCAACATACTCTGCCTCTGTAGTGGAGAGAGCATTAATCTTCTGCAACCTAGAAACCCAACTCACGGCTGCCCCACCAACAGTAAAGACATAACATGTAGTACTCCTCCTGGTATCAATATCCCTAGCCAAATCTAAGTCAACATAGCCCTGTAAATCAGTAGTAGAGCCCCCAAAGTGTAAACACTTATTGGATGTTCCTCTCAAATATCTGAGAATCCACTTGACAACATTCCAATGCTCAAATCCTGGATGACTCATATACCTGCTAACGACTCCCACTGCATGTGCAATATCTGGCCTAGTGCATACCATAGCATACATCAAACTTCCTACAGCTGAAGCATAGGGTACCTTGGACATCTTATCCTCCTCTTCTTGTGTCTTAGGACACATCTCCTTAGTCAATTTCAAATGACTAGGTAAAGGTGTGCTGACAACTTTAGCATTCTCCATAGAGAAACGTTGCAACACCTTCTCAACATAATCAACTTGAGATAGCGTCAATGTTCTGTTCTTCCTATCTCTGCAAATCTTCATACCAAGGATTTGTTTTGCTGCCCCCAAATCCTTCATAGCAAATGCATGTGCTAATTGGCATTTCAGCCCCTTAATATGATCCATGTTAGACCCAGCTACAAGCATATCATCAACATATAAACATAAAATAATGTAGCTATCATCATCCAACCTCTTAAAATAAACACAGTAATTTGAATGACACCTATTATATCCATGCTCATGCATAAAACTATCAAATTTCAGATACCATTGCCGAGGTGCTTGCTTCAAGCCATATAAACTTTTCTTCAATTTGCACACTAAGTTCTCCTTACCTTTGACCTCAAAATCCTGTGGCTGAGCCATATATATTTCTTCATCCAAATCACCATGAAGAAAGGTTGTTTTAACATCCATCTGCTCTAAATGCAAATCTTCAGTAGCCACAAGACTTAAAACAATATGAATAGAAGTCATTTTAACAACAGGAGAGAATATCTCATCAAAATCAATTCCCTTTTTTCTGTGCAAATCCTTTTACAACTAACCTGGCCTTAAATCTTTTCTTACCTCCTTCCTCTTCTTTCAACCTGTAAACCCATTTATTCTGTAAAGCCTTTTTACCTGCAGGCAACTTGCACAAATCCCATGTCTTATTTTTCAGCAAAGAGTCCATTTCATCTTTCATTGCAGACTCCCACTGAATCTTAGTATCCACCTGCACAACTTCATCATAACTTTTAGGTTCACCAGCATTAGTAAGTAAAATAGAATACAAAGAGGGAGAAAACCTTTGTGGAGGTCTAATTTGCCTTGTTGACCGTCTAACATTCACTGGTGTGTGTGGTATTTGTTGTTACGGTTGTTGCACATCATGAGGAATGGCTGGAACATCAGCTTTTGGAGTATCATCTAGCACTACATAATCATCTTCTTTCTTCTCATGTTGCTGCAACAGATCTTTGTACAACACTTTTTCATTGAATATGACATCTCGGCTTCTTATAATTTTATGATTTTCAAAATCCCAAAGCCTATAACCAAATTCATTAATGCCATATCCAACAAAGACACATTTCTTTGATTTAGCTTCGAGCTTGGTTCTATTTTCAGAGTCTATATGAGCAAAAGCTTCACAACCGAAGGTCTTGAGAAAAGAATAACTCACCTTCTTCCCAGTCCATGCTTCCTCTGGAATACCACAGCCCAAAGGAGTAGAGGGACCTCTATTAATCAAATATACTGCAGTATTGATAGCCTCCACCCACATGTGTAAGGGCAACCCAACATGCAACCTCATGCTCCTTGCGCGCTCCATTATAGTCCTGTTCATGCGTTCAGCCACTCCATTTTCTTGTGGAGTCCTTGGAATAGTTTTCTGTCTACGAATACCATTAGTGGAGCAATAATCTTCAAATTCATGACTACAATACTCACCACCATTATCAGATCTGAGACATTTTAATTTCTTACCAGTCTCATTTTCAACCAAGCATTTCCATTTCTTAAAAGTTTGAAATACATCAGATTTCTGTCTAAGGAAATAAACCCATACTTTTCTAGTTGCATCATCAATAAATGTAACATAATAATGAGAGCCACCAAGGGAAGATACCTGAGCCGGTCCCCATACATCTGTATGCACAAGCTCTAATTTCTCCTTTTTGTTTTCCTTCCCAGTCTTTACAAAACTCACTCTCTTTTGTTTTCCATACACACAACTTTCATAGGAATCCATATTCACACATTTCAGACCTGGTAAAACTTTCTTTGAATGAAGTACTTTCATACCTTTCTCACTCATGTGCCCAAGTCTATTGTGCCACAACGTTGTATCAGAATCTACAGCAGGTACTTGTTCTCCCCGCTCAACTGCAGTAATTGTTCTTGAATATTCATTTTTCTCTAAAACAATCAAAGTAGAAGGAGCAATATGACCTGTACAAAGATATAAGGTGCCTACTTTCACACCTTTTGCTACTACAAGGGAACCTTTTGAAACCTTCCAATTTTTATCATTAAAAGTAACTACACAACCCTCATCACCGAGTTGCCCTGCTGAAATTAAATTTCTACTTAGTTTTGGAACATGTCTTACCTCATGTAGTAGCCAATGATTCTCATTTTGCAACTTAATCTTAATTTTTCCCTTTCCAACAATCTGACAGGGTTCATTATCCCCCAAATAAACAAGCCCAAAATCCCCTTGGACATAATCAATGAAATAACCTCTATGAGGTGTAGCATGAAATGAAGCACCAGAATCTAAAACCCATGAATCATCAACACTCTCTAAAGATAGAAGCAAAGCATCCTCTTCGGATTTTTTACTTACCACATTTGCCTCCTTGTCTCCATCTGATTTATCTCCTTCATTTTTCTTTCGATTCCAGCAATCTTTCTTTTTGTGCCTTGGTTTCCCACAGTACCAGCAATCATTTGGTCCTCTCGATTGAGACCTCCTCCCCTTTGACTTTCCTCTTGATTTCTCACGATTTCCAGAGTTACTTCCTCTTTCAGTCGTTCTACCCCTGCTTTGTGCATTTAAAGCACTTCCTAATGTAGATCCACCTGAGGATTTTCTACGAGTTTCCTCACTTAAAATAACATCGATCACATCATCATATTTTAGGGTACTAGATCCAGGAACAGAATTACTCACCGCCATTACCAAGCCATTCCAGCTTTCAAGCAAAGAACAAAAAATCAAGAGAGCCCTAATTTCTTCATCAAAATTGATACCCACAGAAGATAATTGACTAGTAATAGTATTAAACTCATTTAAATGATTTGCAACAGATCCACCTTCTACCATTTTCATATTAAATAAACGCTTCATGAGAAATACCTTATTTGAAGCGAAGGGCTTTTCATACAGTGTCGCTAGGGTTTTCATCAAATCTTCTGTCATCTTTGCTTTTGTAATATTAAATGCCACCGATGGTGCCAAGCATAACCGAATGCTTCCGAGTGCCTTTCTATCCAAAAGATCCCATTCAGCCTCTGACATAGTTCCCTGATTCTTGGCTTTTCCTTCCAACGACTTCCATAAATCCTTCTGATATAAATAGTCTTCCATTTGCATGTTCCATAACTGGAAGTTCTGCCCATTAAACCTGTCAACCCTCAACTTACCCTCATCTGCCATCGCTCCCACTCAACTGTGAGACTCCCACTTAATCGTTAGACTTTCCTGCAAAGGATAACTGAAAGACAACCTTTCTCTGATACCACTTGTTAGGATAAACCATGGACAGAAATAAAAACTACATGCAAATATAACCAATAACAGAAAATAATAGAACACACAGAAATGAACACAAGGCACCAAGATTTAACGTGGTTCACCCAATCCCTAGGCTATGTCCACCAAAACAGCAAGTCTGATCTTATTACAATCCAGTGATTACAACCTAATTACAATCCGTAATCCCTTACAGCTCAATACCACTGCAAGAACCAATTTCATATCACAACATTATGAAAAATACCCAACCCTAAGCCCTTTTTATACAAGTATTAAACCTCTTTAGGGTTATAACATGTCGGCCATATGTCGGCCATAATATGTCGGCTACCATGTCGGTTACTGCCCAAATTTTTTTTATGACCCCACTATTTATGAAGTATGTACAATACTTTCCTGATCAGTCACCACAATCTAACAGTGTCTTGACAGTGATGGCTTAGAACTCTCCTTTGCAACCATTCTAACAATATTAGGAGCATTTTCATAGAGTAGCTTATAGGAAGGACCTCCAATCCCTTGGGCTTCAAAGTAACTTTGTAATTGCAATGGCATCCACCATATATCTCTTTCAACCTTTAAGAAAAGTAATCCTAAACTAGCTGAAGCAAGAGCTACAACCTAGAAAACCCATTCCATGATCTTAATCGAGAAGATTTTTCTTAATGAAATTCAACACTCCGAGTTTTTTGTTTACATCAATTTAATTTTCTATCCCCCAATTCCCAATTCTAAAGTAATCACTAAATATGCATGACAGACAAAGAAAACAACGTGTGGATGGAAAATAAACCACAAAAAAAATCTATCGTCATGATTATATTTTATCATACAAACAAATCAAGCAGGCTTAGCTAGTTGCTAATGAAAGCTATGATATTGATGATAGTAGGTAGACAAGGTTACATTGTAAAATCAGACTTTTATATATTGATCATTGCATTACATCTACAATTGATCTTTATTTGTGGGCTTAAACTCATTGCTCATGCTAGCTATCTTAAGGACATATGTAAATTTTTATTACCAAGATGTAAGTTAAAACCTGGGGTGGGTTTGTACCTTTTTTTTTGCTGCTTGTAAATTACATATGAAAATAGGCTCACGAGTGTTTCATCAACATGAATTTCTAATTTGGATCTTAAGAATTATGCAACCAATCTTCTTCTTCCAAACATCTTCGTAGAAGTGGGTAGATCATGCAATCCAATGCTAAAGAGTTTGAAAATTGATAAATTGACAAGTTTCCGAGATGTAGTTGGATTGAAAAGGAGATAGATGACTTTAGTCATAGTAAAACTATGTAAAGTTAAGGCAATAAGTCCATTTTTTAATGGAAGAATTCATTTGGTAGGCTAAGTATTGTTGTGACATTTTTTAGATTATTCATATTAACTTGATATTGAATGAGCTCTTCTCTACCAATTTAAATTCATTTTATTTATGATTTTCTATAAATGTTATGTTTCTTTAAAAGTACATGCCAAATTTTTAACTCTATAATTTATATATAATTTTCTAGATTTTGATTTGATGGTAGTCAATTTCTTTTTGTTTATAATTGATGAAATCAATTATAAAATGTAGTTCTTTTCTACATGTATTTGTATCTCTTCCTGCACATCTATTGCCTATTCCTATGTATCTAGAAAATTAGGTAAAAGGTTATGTCGATATGTAATAGAGGTTGTATTTGAGAAATAATGCCTTATACCTTGATGATGTGATGCTCTTTTCATTTGATCACAATTATTGATGTAAAAATATAGTTGAGAGATCCTAGATTAAAATTCATTACCTTGAAGTAAATTGGATACTTACCAAAATGATGGAGGCACCCTTGTTTATATACCTTTCCTAGCCATTTTGGGATGCAAATCTCAAATGATACTAAAATAGGCCTATAATCCCTACTAAAACCAAATAAATATTGCCCAATTTAGATTTAATACCAAACATTGAGGATAGGGGAAATTTTAGGGAAAGAGAAACCCAAAGTTGCCCTTTTCGTCCCCAATTTCCCTTCTCTTCCCAAGATGGATATGAATTTGGAACAAAGATCCCACTTGGAGATACAATATTACAAATATGTGTGGAGTCAAGATAGGATAAGAAAAAATGGATATGGAAGGCCACATGGTTTTAGTGGGACCTAGATAAGAAAGAAATTATATGGGGATACAATTTACAATGTTTCATTTACTCTAGGTCAGACAAGTGGATTTTTGGAGCAGCCATGGTTGAAAATAGTGAGAATGGAATATATGGCTTGGATGACAAGGCATCTCAACCTCCTCCTCTCCCAATACAAAATCATCAATGCATATTGGACATTTACCCACATCATTAACATGATGGACTGAAATAGTTATGAAGGGCAAATCTTTTAAAATGCTTATCAATATGTCAAATTGATTCTTAAAATGCTTATTTAATGTAATCATCGTCTCAAGTTCTACATCAAACATCTGGACTTCAAAAAAAATTGTCTAGAGATCAATTATAATTTTGGTATTACATGCTTGCAAATAAAGCCTAAATATCTCCTCTTTCAACAAAAATTTCTAGCATTCAACAAACCTCAGTTTCTCTTTTATGTGATGTAATGTTTTCAATTGAGAACCTTTGAAATCATAAAGTTCAAAAAACATATGGAGTTTATTTTGCATAGTGTTAAGGTCTCCAATCATTATACATACTTTATCAGATGAATTTATATAACCCACTTTATTTGATTGCCCAATTAAATGATCTGCTTGCTCTCTATAAGAAAGCAAGCAAAGCTCAATACTTCTTAAGAATTGATTTTATCGATGCCATCCTTTTTATCTTAAGATCTTCCATGGGGGTTTTGTTCCCATCTAGTCATTTCTTCTTGCCCCTTATCTACTTTTAAAATTGGTCATGTCTTCCAAGAGTTGTCCTGTAGCTAGGGACGCCCACTACTTTCACTTAGCACACAAGAAAATTCAAGGTCATAGAATTTCTTCGATTTGGGTGAATTTGAGCGAGTTGATAACTTAGCACAAAGAGCATTGTAAATAGACAAATTTTCATTGATTATAATATGGGTGAATTTGAGTGAGGTGACCAAATTTTTCTTTCAAAAACATATGTGCAAATATAAACAAAGTACAATATGTCCAATATTTTTGTAGATATACACATTAATTAGACCAAATTTTTCTTTCAAAATGATATGTGCAGATATAAACATTAAGTACAACATGTCTAATATTTTGTAGATATACACATTAATTAGACCAAATTTTTCTTTCAAAACCATATGTGTAGATATAAACATTAACTACAACATGTCCAATAATTTTGTAGATATATTTTCCTATGAAGAAAGACCATGCTTGGAAATATGAACCCAGAACAAAATAACAAGACAATTGCTATATTGTGGTCTCAGTTCCGAAGAAAAGTTGATAAATATAATTGTGCTTGCAAAAAGTGCAAGGGCTTAAAGAATCAAAGAATTCTAATCACAATATCCCAGTCATTATAGGCCATATGGTCACATTGAAGGGGCCACAATTTTTGTCAATCGGTGAATGTGGATTTGGAATGCAGGAGCATCTAATGGTGTAAGGGCAATCCTGTATCACCCAAAAATATGCTTGGTGTTAGTTTCTGTTTAATTTGTTTTCATTTATGGATACCCATTTGGGTCAATTAAAGATTCCAACTCTCATAGTTCCACTATTGGTTTCCCAGGTTAGAGTTTTTGAGCACCTTGGGATATATGCCAATGTAGAAAATAGGTTTATTTGTAATTGAGCCATAATTATGATGAGTTAGAGGGTGTAAGTTGAAGATATGATTATACTTGTAATTTAAAGCACTCCATAAAAATAATTAGGTCAAAAGGCTTTATGGTTTGAAAGTTATTGTAGTTTTAAGTTGCTTGGAGACCTCCTAAGAGTGCTTAAAAGTCAGATTTGAGGCACTAAACAACCTCGTATGGGCCCAAAAAATGGGGGACAAACAAACCTCCTCTATAGGATTATAGAGTGCCTGGAGAGCTTTTCAAAAATGTAAATGGTTTGTCAATCAGAGTCTTGGATCAAAATTTATGCCTCTCGAAAGTTGAACTACCATTGTTGGATTCTTCTAATTTTACACTGATTTCTGATGTGTTTTCTAGAACCTTCTATTTTGGTAGTGGATGCCAAATGGCATATTCTAAAATGTATTCCTAACCGTAAACCTAATTTGATTTACTTAAGGTTATTTCTGGCATTATAAAGGCAATTTTTGGTGGAGTTTGGGAGAAGGGTTTCTCTAGAATTTAATAACATTGTAATCCCATAAGGCATGTTGTGGAGTCTATTTTTCTTATACTGGATGTAATTTCATATCACTTCTGATAATAATATTCCCCTTTTCATGTTGCATTCATTTTTGTCTTTTATCGTGTCCCCATCAATTTCCAAATAGAGGAACATGGAGGTGTGAATATCCAAGTTGAGGATAATGCTCCCATGGAAGAAGATGATAATGTGCCAGAGGACATAATTGAAGTGTAGTGCTTCTCCCATTTGATTTCTATAAGTCATCCTGATGGATGCAACCTTGTTGATCTTTCATTGTGAAGAGATCATGATTGGGACCATTAGTGGTCTACACCCTTGAGGTGATTTGATTTATATTGTTGCATCAGTTGCTTTGATTATGCTTATGGCTGATTTATGAGACTATGATGTGTTAGATGGTTCACTAAGGTTTGTGCTAGTGGTTACTAGGATCATTGTGGTATCATGATGTTGTTCTGTGATTACCCTAAGATGTGTGTAGAGATTGCATTGTGTATTATTATCCTGCTACATTGATGCAGGAGCATCCAGAGGTATAAGGGCAATCTTGTGTCACCCAAAAAAATGTACTTAGACTTAGTTTCTGTTTCATGTGTTTTCATTTATGGGTACCCATTTGGGTCATAAAGGTTCCAACTCTCACAGTTCCACTATTAGTGTTCTAGGATAGAGTATTTGAACACCTTGGGATACGTGTAAATGCCAAAAAAAAAGAGAGTATGTAATTGAGCCATCATTTTGGTGAACTAGAAGGTGTAAATTGGTCAGATGATTGTAATTGTAATTTAGAGCATTCTAGAAAAAGAATCAGGTCAAAAGGCCCCACGATTTGAAAGTTATCACAGTTTTTTAAATTTTTGGAGACTTCCTAAGAATGCTTCAAAGTCAGGTTAGGGGCATTAAATGACCTCTAACAGGGCCAAAAAATGAGGGATGAGCAAATCTGGTTCATAGGGCTATATAGTACTTTGAGAGCTTTCCGAAAATGTAAACGGTCCGTCAATCAGAGCTACGGTTCAAAAGTTATGCCTCCCAGAAGTTCGGTTACCGTTTCTGGATTCTTCTAATTTTGTGCCGACTTCTAATGCGACTTCTAGAGCCTTCTATTTGGTCGGTGGATGCCAACTAGCACTTTCTAGAATGTATTCCTAATCCTTAACCCTCTGGGGTCTATTTAAGAACATTTCTGGCATTGTAAAAGGCAGTTAGGAGTGGAGTTTGAGAGAAGGTACTGGGAGAAGAATTTAACTCCAGATTTATGCTATTGTAAGCCCTTAGGGCATGTTTTGAAGTCTATTTTCTCTGTACTGAATGTATTAGCATATTTACACAGTTAATACAATTTTACCTTTCTTGTTGTGTCCATTCTATGCTTGGGTTGTGTCCCCATGATACATTGGACTAGGTTCTTATAGTAGTGGTTAGTCATATATTTGATCGTGTTCTCTTATGTGTTTTTAAGTGCCTTTTCATGTTGTTTAATCAACCATTATTAAATACTAAATAATTAGAAATGAATTGTCCATGTTAGATTTCTATGTTGTTCAATTGATCATATTTGAATGATGGTGCCATTTTGAGATGATAGTATGTTTTATGATGATATTTGGTTATTCGGTATTTGGACATATCTATGATTATGCTTTATGTTGGATTTAATGTTATGGTTGGTTACTTCATTCTTGCTTTGTTATGCTTTATGCGAAAGTGAGTGATATAAATAAATTATTTTAGTATAATTAAATAAATGATTAAATTAGGTTATTTAATGCATTTATTGCTTCAACTATGTTATTATATGCAATTGTACTTGATCATGTGTTTTAGTTTGCAAGATTTATATCCTTGGTAGTGGCATGTGGAGTTAGTGATTCAACTATTCATATTTACCAATGTCATCCCTAAATGGTTGACATATCTTATTTAAATGTTTAAATTAAACCTTCTAGTGAGTTGATAAATCTAGACTCATTTGCATTATGTGATTAGAATAGTAAGCGTGTCTGTTGCATTCTAACATATAAGACAAATAAAGAAATGATGAAGTTTATGATTGTTTCTTCCCCATAGCTAGATAATAATCCACCAAAGAGTGAGATAAATCCATCAAATTTTCATCTTAGCACATTATCTATGGATTTCTCCAAAGTAAAAAAATGTGGACAAAGTTAGTGTGGTAAAAATGACCAACTCTGTGGTCTACAACTCACTATGAGAGAGAGAGAGAGAGAGAGAGAGAGAGAGAGAGAGAGAGAGAGAGAGAGAGAGAGAGAGGTTGGAGAAGGCAATTGAAAAGTAAAAAGCAAATCTAACAAATACAAAGGCAAATGAGAAAGCAATAGATATCAAGTGCAAAGAAATAGAGAAAAGGATTACAAATACTTCCTCTCAAGAAGCATGTGCACAACCTTAGTCAGAAAGTATGGACGCATAAAGGAAAATTTTGAGGGAACAATGGGAAGAAAGAAATAAAAATCTATGTGATGTAAATGTAGAGAGAGAAGCAAAACTCAAGATGTTGAAGGACCAATTATAACATAGCAATAAGAAACTTAGTGATACTCTGAACCATATTAATATGCAAGCTGATGTAAAATTAAAAGAACTCAGGGACAAATTACAAGAATCAAATAAACAACTTGAGGATGAAAGAGCATCTATAATAGATATTTTCAAAAGTTGGAGTCTAGAGGACATACAAACAGTAATATAAATAAGGAATTATACAATGAGAGGGAAAAATAAAAATAGTGGGAAGAGAAAGCCAATTAAAGAAACAAAGTGAATATCAGTTGTCACAAATGGTACAAGAGGTACATAAGTCAAATAAAATAATCACAACATATGAGAACAACTTGGTTGAGTTGAATGAAAAAAAAAAAAAATTAGTCAAGCTAATTAAAGAAAAAATGTGGGGAGAAATTATGGCAAAAACCGATAGGTTGTGTTATTGGTTTGAGTTGCATCAAAGTTTTCAAGCTATTTGTGGGAGTATCAAAGAGCAGATTGAGAAGAAAAAAGACCTTTTTAAGCTTGAGAAGACTACAAGACATATTATACACATAATCAACACACATAGTGATAGGTATTTGACCAACCAAGAAGTTCATGACCATGTTAGTGCATCAGTAAAGTCATCAACTATCATTCAAAAATGCCAGAAAACTCACCAAGATGGCTTATAAAGAAAATTAATGATAAGTCTTGGTTTTCCTAATTCTTTCTCTAGTAATTCATCATTGATATTTGTTGGAAGGGAAGCTTACTAAAAGGAGTTGTAGGCAAAAATGGTGTCTGAAGTACTCAAGTTTCCTTAGGATTCTACTCTTGAAGGCATTTCGAATTGCATCAAACCATTAGCAAATTTGAATGCACTATTGGATGTAGCATTGCTTTCAAGTAAATCTTCCAAATATGGAAGTCTGACAAAGTTAAATGTCATTTACTATAACATAACAAATGTTCAAACTCCAAACGAAGTAGAATTCAACATCCTAAAAAATTTGATTGAATCTTCAATCATATCATAAGACATCCATCAAACATCAGAGTATGCAATAATTGGAAAGCAATTTCAATCATCTTTTTAGTGCTCAATTTATTTCTATTTGTAATTTTTTGATATGATTTTAAATTTTGAACTTTGTTTCTTGAACATGATAAATGTAGCAGAATCAAAATGTTATTTTGCTTTCAAGTAAATCTTCCAAATATGGAAGTCTGACAAAGTTAAATGTCATTTACTATAACATAACAAATGTTCAAACTCCAAACAAAGTAGAATTCAACATCCTAAAAAAGTTGATTGAATCTTCAATCATATCATAAGACATCCATCAAACATCAGAGTATGCAATAATTGGAAAGCAATTTTAATCATCTTTTTAGTGTTCAATTTATTTCTATTTGTAATTTTTTGATATGATTTTAAATTTTGAACTTTGTTTCTTGAACATGATAAATGTAGCAGAATCCAAATGTTATTTTGCTTACTAGGCCTATCAAATGCAAAGGCAAAAAATGTTTTTGATAATGAATTTGATGCTACTTTAAGATTCTTCCCATGAGGCAAAATGACCTGAAGCTATTGTTTCTCCCTTATTTCTATATTTATATAGAATGGAATTCAGGGTCATTTGCTAAATGTAATGGTTGTAAATCTATTACTTTTAACTCATGATTATGAAATTGGGTATTCAAATTTAACTTTTGCAAATTGAATTCATTGAATTTTATCAATTATCATGTGCTAAAAAATTAATGAGAATGAATATGAATTTTATCATTTGAATTGCTATATTTTCATAGAAATCATCAAGGATTCTACCATAACAACATATAACATGAGCATAATAATGCACATAAAAAATAACAGTGATGGTAAAATTTGATTGAATCTCGATTCATGTCATCATCTAACATAAAATGTACATGTTTTTTTTGACTTTAAACATTTAAAAAGTGATATAACTTAGTATGCATGGTAGATGAATCATGATTAGATTCAAAGAATACTGTCCAAAATCCAGAATGTAGACTATAGTGATTACAATATGATGTGTCAATTTAGAATTGACACATCATACTGTAATTGTTAAACTTGCCACATCATCTCATCATCCAAATCTTCATATTCCTCGCCATCAAGTTCAAATAGTCCATGATGCTCCATGTTTTCTCCAATTTGCATAACTAATTCACCATCCTGATAGTGATCCTCAGCTTCAACATCAATGCTACCAATGCTAGTACCACTACTTGAGTTAGTGATCTCATTGTTTGAAATGCTGCCCAAACCTCATCTTTGGTATTTTTCATCCACAATTTTAGTGGCCTTTCATAAGGAAAAGTATTGACTTCATATCTAGATGTATACAGCCTCAGACAGTTTTCCAAATTCTTGTCTAGTTTATTTATTACCTTTGACTTTAGGAACCCCAAAGAACTGAAAACTCTCTCATCCTCCATAGACCCCAATATCCTAGTCAAACATAATTCAACAAGCAATCCTATAAAACTTCGCTCAAAGCTAAATCTCTTGAAATCTTGGTTACTAATCCTTCTTGTCTGGGGTTCTGCACAAGATCATGTTGTTCCTTCATTGTAGTGGAAAAATGACAGGATTGGTCTCTTAAAATAGATTCATCTATAACTCCATTTATAGTTACCCCATTGATTTCTTTTCTTTTGTAAAATTGATCTATCAAAAACAAATAACTTATCTCTAAACTCTTTAGGACTTCTTAAACTCTAGTAATGGGGAAACACAATGCACATTGATTGAATTAATTCGTGTCAAGGCAATATTTATCTAATTTTTGAGGAATGATTATAAGAAATATCCTTCACAAAATTCATTACAAACTCAACAATCTATTCAAACACTTTCTTTGTAATAGTTAAGTTTGGTTGTGTGGGTTTCTTTTCTTTTCTCATGGACACAAGCCTCCCATAGTAGTGCATTGGTATCTCAACATCCCATATATTGGCACATAGTTTCCCCTTTGAATCAATCTTTAAATTTTATTAGGACTATCCAAATCTATGATTCTCATCCACCTTGGAATTTTTTCATCCACAAAAAAATGAATCTAGATTTCTATAGAGATTGTCAAGGGTCGCACATGTTAATTTATACAGTGTATTATATTCAACAATATACATAAATCTTTGTTGGATCTTCTTCATTTTATTTCCCATTTCCTCTAGGATGGGGAGAATGGCTGCTAACATTAAGAGTGTCTCTACATTACTTAACCTTTCAAGTAGCTCACCATATTTCCATTGACCACCATGATCATCGCATGTTGACTCCACTATACCAAGCAACGATGGATATTTAGAAAAAAACTTGATGAGCTGGTCCATCCAAAGAGATCCATATGGTATAATTATCCTTAAGCATCTTTCTCCCATTAGTTAGTCCCTCAAAAAACTGTTGAAATTCCCTGAATCATTTAGGACTTTGACAAAAGTGCCTATAGATCTCTTTGATTAAAGCTTCAACTCTGTATATTTCTAGAGAGTTGTTGACAATTCAAAAAGCTAGATTCATTCGGTGGGCCATGCAATGAATGCCAACAACATAAGGTGCAAGAAATTCTTTTAACTTTGTGACAAGACTATTCTTGTGGCCTTGCATTACCGAAGCTCCATCTGCTCCAACACACACCAACTTTTGGGTAATCATCATCTCATCTATACCTCCATATTCAATTAGACAACTCTTTACTAGTTCAAATATGTGTTCTCCATTGAATTATCCTTCATTTTAACAACAATTAGCAAATTGGGTCGGTAGACAAAATTGTGTATAGTATAGACATGCATGCAAATTTGATCTTTAATTTTTTCTTTGATATTTTTCTTTTCAACCTTAGCAAGACAACTTTCCCATTCTCATCCACTATATATTGACCAATGACTCTTCAGATAATAACAAACTTTCACAAAGTGTAATAAACTACTTAATGATGGGTAGTCTATCCTTGGTTTTCGATCTTGTCACTGCTTTTTTAACTCCATATATGATTTTCTTCTCATAAACTTTACCCATATGCTTCTCTATGGTGTCAATTTTTGATTGCAATCTATTTTCCCCTTTATTTATCCTTGTTCATATCATACATCTGCATTCTACCAGAGGCTCACATTCTTTTGGATTGCATACAAGCTCAATGAATGGATACTTTGAGGCCCATACTATTTGAAAATTCTAGATTGATAGATCCCAATGCCGATCATTTTTGGATTTTGCATCAATTTTTACATTGTATTTCATTTTTCCCTTTCCTAGTTGTGCACCATCACCATCTTTGGAATTATCATCCAAGTCTATTATATTATTCTGGCTACTCTTGGTATTGACCTGAAGATCTTGGCTATTCTAGGTATTTACATGAATATATTCTTCAAGTTCATCATGATAAGAGATATTAGATTCGCCAACTTCTTCAAAATGTGTGAGTGGAACTGCTAGTGGCAGTGGTTGGGAATCTTGTAAATGTACTTGTGCTGATCTAGCTTCTTGATTTTGGCCACCAAAATATGATGACAAGATTTTGTGAGTGTGCTTGGCTAGCCTTTCTTAACTTCCACCACATGTAGGACTCTTACCCTTGTTCATGTTTGACATCTCCCAAGAAATATAGGCTGCCATAAAATTCAAGTTGTTCAAAAAGTGACAATCGACTATAGTCTATTACATATATTTATCTAAACAATATTCATTAGTTCTATGACCTACATTATAAAATATAGATGTCTTAGGTCTCCCTGGTTACTGCATGACTCGGTGGTACTAGTCACTAGTCCCAGTTGATAACTAACCACTAACAGACAAACTTGTATCTACAAAATATAAGAACAACCTAAAATTACAGAGAACAGATAGATAGGGGTCTGAGTTACTCACATATTGGCTAAAATGTAGTTGTCACACTCAGGACTTGCTCGACAATATGAAAAATTGAGACTTCTCTATTGATTGGAATTAAGACAACCTATTGATCTATGAATGTATTTATACCACTCTTTTTTGGAAAATTTTGCAAGAATATTATAGTGTATACAAAACATTTGGCAAAGCCTATGTAAGAAAAACACATATTCTATAACTTTAAGGCAAATATGGTTCGTCCATTATACGACCATGCATAATATAGTTGGAAAAATTGAATTAGTGTGTGACATGTGTTTGCACATTTGGGGTCAAATGTCATCCCTCTCCTAAAACATTTTTTTAAAACCAAGGGCGAATTGAGGCTGTCCAAAAAGTTCCGCTTTGGAAATCATAGGTGAATTAGTTTAATTTTGTGTGTGCAGAAATTTTTTTTGATTTGCTATTTCTTTTCGAAAGGATATTCGATGGGATAAATCCTTTGACGATGGGCCTAGGGGTTTCACTTATATTTGGTAAACTTGGGGTGATACGCCAACCCACATATGCATTAAAAAATTTCCAAACCAACGTTGGTCGATGGGCAAAATTTGCCAAATAGAAAATGTTAGCCACTAAAGTGAACCCTGCACATAAGCAAAAATCAACAATAAAAGATAACATACAAATAAAAATCATAATCCATCTGATTCTAAAGGAGGTATGATTACACATAGCTCAACTGTCTCAATTTAAGAATTTCTGTAGAAGTCTTAGTAAGTGTTTTAGAAACTTGTGCTTGTGAGTGTGTAGGTAAATAGGTAGTCTCAAACAATATGATGACTCAACCAAAACTTGATGATAAATATGATGATTTCACATTCCAACAAATATTGTGTTATGTGTGGATTTTATGTTGTTTAAATATGTCTTATTTTTTCTACCTTATGTTGATGTTAATCACCATTTATTGTTATTATAAGTTCACATAAGACAAGTTTATTTTTTCTACCATAAGAAGAAGGATCTAATCATGGGTTTTCCACAACTGTAAAAACTTATTTTTTAGATTGTTATGCTACTTCTATTCAAGCCTTGAACCTCATTTGATTAATATTTTGGATATAGATCAATTTTCAAAATATTTTGTATTTAACTTGTTTATCTCCCAAAAATGATAATTATTAATAAAAATAGTGTAGATGCATTTCCATTTAATGCCCTAATTATCTAGGAACCCCCTTAAACTAAAAATAATTCACCACTTGATATTTTTGTAACCACTATACTATCTTTGAAACCTAATGTGACAGTTAAAATTAATAAATGACACTGAAACTATCTACATAACATCCACATAATATTAATTTGGGCACCTCTATTAAAATATTATCACTATGTACCTTAATAATCATCGTGTCCCTCAATCAATTTAAATTACTAGTGTACGACCAAAATATTAGGACTTGGATATTGTGTATGCACTAATGATCATAAGTCCAACCTCAAGGATGGGTGATACCTTGATGTTAATACATATCCTATACAAAACTCCATGTAAATCAATATACATAAGCATACATCTAATAAACAAACATTAATGTCCTAAATATCATAAAAAATATAAACAGCCATAAGACATCATCAACCTATGCCATATAGTAAGAATAGCTATAATTAATAGAATATATTTGCATCCATGAAAGGCACAATTAGTTACAGCCTCAAAATATAGTACTTTGTTAAATATATGTTCAACCATTTCAATGCATAAAAAAAAATCTTGACCTTCATGCCAAGTGATATGCTTGATTTCTAAACACATTCTCAAGAAAATGAGGTGTATGATTTACCAAACAACCTCCAAAATAATAATGATCTTAAAAGTGGGATTTTGAATCCACTTGTTGGGCAAAGAAATGATATATCTAGGTGTCACAATACAAAGGTGGTAGCATAAACATCTGACAAATACTAGCTACCTCTAATAGAGGTCATTATACCTCTATAAGCGAAAGAGAATTAAACCAATTCATTATTTATATAGATTCTAAAAAATATCCAGTTAAAACCACATATATAGACACGTATAAAATAAATTATAAATTCATCATAAATAAATAAAAAATAGCATATTCAATAATTACTTTTTTGTATAAAATAAAGTTTCATCAATAATGGTTTTGTAGTTTTTTCAATTGTATATCATTACACTCTCACATCTATTTTAAGTCCTTGATTTAGTGTGCCTCTCCTAGGTCATTTCAAACATATTTGGTCCTTACACATTGTATTTCTATCATATGTAAAGATTAAGACCATATCCTTGTTGAATAGGTCGAATAACCAGGGGGTATGATAATCTTGTGAACACTTAAAATAATTAAAAACTTATAACATATATGAACATGAAAGAATAAGACATCAACACCATGAACTCCAAACTTTACATGGGAACCAAGATGGAAGAATCCATGTAGAAGCTAATTCTCATGAAATGAACACGGCTTAAGGCGATCTTAACAAAGAGATCACTCAATAAAATGTGGACTAACATTTACTACCTTGCACATAGCAACACACTACACCATCACTAAGATCTTTAGAACTAACATATAAGATCTATATGTTATTCTTGGACCAAACCACCACAAGTATTCCTATAGTACTAAACCCCAAAAAATGACTAAATGACATTGAAAGATAAATGAGCCCATCACTGACATAGATAAATATAAATATTTAAAGAACATCATCTGGTGAACACTTCTACCAAAATATTAAAACAACTAATCCACATCTATGCATTGGATATGTTGACATCAATGACAACCATTAATGAGAACAATAATGGTAGCAACAACCACACATTCTAAAATCCTATGGATTGACTTTGGTCAACCCTTTTAAGTCTCTTCATGAATGGACTATGACGCATAACATCCTATTACCTCCAAAATGAGCCAAATTTGAAAGTGTAGAAGTGACAATTCTTTTCATTTGTGATATGATTATTACATTTTAATACAATTTTTTTTTAATGTCTTTATTAGTTTAAGTAGGAGATGGGATATTAATATATCGTTTAGTTTTGTAACTTTCTATCATCTTTTCAATCAATCACATGAGATTTTTATTTTCAATTATTTTATTCTTCACTAAAAACTAAATGTATTTTTCTTAATAAAAATTTAATTTAAACTCAATTGACTATGAACTATAATCGATAGTTTCATTTGACTATTGGATGTAGGACTAAATTGAGAAAAAAAAACTTGAGAACCCCATATAAGGATATCATTTACCATTCATAATGTCAATCTAGCTAATCCATTATATCATTCTAGTTCAAGAGTTTGAATTATTCAATAAGTCCAACTTCCAATTAGCCCACTTTTTGAGGCTAAATTTTAAAGTAATGTATTTAGAGAGCTTCTTGATACAAAATTTGAAGCCTCAACTAACAAAGACACACCCAAGACTAGGGCACCTATATCCCACAGTTTAATACTTTTAACTATAATTATCTCTTTAGATCTCATTTCTAGATTTTTACTATAATGTTTGATTTCAGTTTTGTATCTTTCTTTATTATGTTGAATATTGTCAATTTCCTATCATTTTACCTAGACATTGCATATTCATATTAAATCATATCAAATGTGTAGGTTCCAAAAAGGGAACATTTAATCAAAGTGCTCAACTCTCCTTTTGGATTTATTGGACCTTTTTGGTTGTTCTCTAGTGAATAATTAATGAATGTGGAAATAACGAACAAGATCTTAATTTTGCATTCATAGACTAAGGCCTTTATTTCTAACATATCAAGTCGATCCCACATCCTTGAGTCAACCTTATGATTTGATCTCTCACCTATAAAAATAGATCTACAAGTCATGTAAGATGATAAAAACAAGCCTATATTAGCTTCAAAAAAATAAAAGCATTATTCAAAAAATTATAAAAATTAAAATTCAAACTAAAAAGCTTATAGCTGACACTTAGTGCTCACTCTACTCAATGTTATCTATCATACTAAGAATTGAATAAGCATTGATGACCCAAAATGGTTGTTGAAGAGAAACTTAACTATAGCAAGAAGACCTCGAGGAAACACAACAAAAAGTGGATGGAAAATTGGGACATTAAGTGGTATGTATACCCTAATAGTACTAGCATTTAAATAAATATATGACATTGAAATGTTTAGAATGTCAATGTAGACAAAAAAAAATGGTAGAAAAACTTAAATTGTATCAAATATTTCAACCTCATGCAGAAGCATGATGAGAAATCCTACTTGAAGACTACAATAAAATGGAAGGATAAAATTTCGATTGTACACTTGAGGACCAAATCTTATCATGTTATATGTGAAATGGTATACATGCTACCCCCAAAGAAAAGTGGGAGGAAAAAACTTGAGTCTTTTGTAGCAAAGACATTGAAACCAAATGTAACTTCATTGTAGAGTGTGTGGCATATGAGAGAATCCATAAGAAATTTTAAAGTACTTTAAATGTGGAATATTTAAACCAACTCTTTGAGGAGATATAACTTCATAAGTTTGCAAATTTCTTGGTGAAGATTCTTAGTAGAATGTTAACATATAAAAAATATGAAAATGTACTAGTGTTGTATCTTTTGGTCACTTAGATCACTCGGTCTCATAGACATCATTAAAATTCCTTTATTCATTCATTCATTCACACTCTACCACCTTATTGGTGGACATACTAGATCATTGTACCATTATTTAAATCACAATGTGGACTTTTATGCTCTAGAAAGTAAAGCTTTCAAGGGTGTTGGTATGAACAAAAGTAACCTTTTAACATTCACCCCACATAATATTTTTTGGGTACTATTTTACAAAATACATGTTATAATCCCTACGGATCCTTTTTACTATACAAAACTTCAAATTGATGATCATACATACTCTTGTTGACAACAAGAGACCTAAACACACTTCTGATCCTTTTTTTGTCATAGTTTACTTATTATGGTCATTATCTTATGTTAATTAAACATACAACATATGCTAATTATATTTATGCTCATTTTTTATTTATGTCACTTATATGATTATCCCAAGATAACTTTTGATTGCACATGCAAATTTTTACATAATTTATCCTTATGCCACATGCCTCAAGCATTTATTACAAAAATAATTACAATCCTTAGAACAAAATTCAATAAAAAATCATCTCTACTTGTATTTTCATGATTTCATCCTATCTATGCATCCATATATACATATTTATTGACACAATTACCTATTGCAACTATCACATGACATTAAATGGATAATATGTGTCATATTTGTCATATTATTGAGTTGGTTATACATCAATTCTAATCTTATACATAAATAAGATTTGTTTTTTCCTCCTCATATTATCTTACCTATACGGTCTCATGAATAGATCTTTTATACTTGTACTTGCATGCCTCATTACATACTAGAATAAGTAATTATAACACCAAGGGTATGAAGAGATTTCATTAGCTTCTTGAACTCTTAATTTTGTGGTAACCCTAATATACCATTCACTAGAGCTATATTATTGCTAAGGACCTTATGCCTTCATTATACCGTTGTGTGCTTGAATCCACACTGAGTGCTTATACCTTTTCTAATGTCATATGTATTTACATGTCAATGTATATAGCTCTTGGGACCACCTCTCTTTTATCATTTTACCATATTGGGGTCAAATTTCTATGTCTCCATGATTATCTCTAACCTAAATGTCCAACACCTCTCAATCAAGATATATTATTTGTTTATTACATGTTGCATTCATGCAAAAATATACTCTACATTATTTATGTGCTTAAATGCCTATACTATATTTACTTTTTCTATATTTTTTTCCCTCTCAGACAACATTTTATTCAATGGATCAACTAAATAAATGGGGGGCATTTTCTAATTGAGATTGTAAATATTATTAAGTTTCTACACAAATAGTCATTGCCAATTCAGATTAATATTTATAACATGACATAATAGTGCTAGATATGACATCTCACCTTAGAACCAACACAACATTTTTTTAACAAGAAAACAAATCTAACCCTACTCCCCCCCTCTCTTTTTCATGAACTCGTAGATAGTTAAATACTCTTGCATTTGTGCTTATTTTTACTTACCTTGATAAAATCCACTCACCAAACAACATTTTTTAATTTTATATTATAGGTTAGTATAATACACACATGCCAAAGAGGAACACACAAGAACATCCAATTTTGTCTATTACTTTACATGAACCTAATGTCATTTTTACATTTCAATATATATTTTGTACATGCATATTTGAGAAATGCTCATTTAACTTGAAATGAGGTTCACATAGACCTCTAAGTGGGTATGTATTGTAATGGTGCAATTTACATATATGCCCATACTAATTCTCATTTAGTTTTGGGTCGATTTTAATGGAATGCCTTAATGCAATTAAATATTGACAAAGGAAATATCTTGCATAAAGTTGGGTGCATTCCTCAAGCTATCATATATCTTGATTTTCACATAGGTCTATATATGTTTAATCTTACTAGTTATCATTATCCACACTTATTATTCTACATTCACAATGATTCATTACCCCAATGTCCACATGTACTCCCATTTATTTTGGGTTGATCTTTCAAGTAAAATTGACCCGTATAATTCAAAGTTTGTAATTAAAATGACGTTTATTCTATTCTATTCCAATAGTCATTATGATATAACTTAAGTCAATATTTGTGTTGATTTTTGCTATGCATCAACATTTAAATACATTTAATGCTCAATTAGTTCATAAGTTAGAATTAGTTAGTATTTGCAAAATCATATCTAATGAAGAGAATAATTTCCCTAGGAACATTATGTTTGAGGCACTAAAAGAAAGTACATTATATCATTCATCTAGGACATCTACATGTTTAATTATTGTCTACAATATTTTCCTAAATTTACAAAGTTAAAAAATGTGTAGTTGACTAAGGGAAAATGACCCCACTATTCAACAATTTCCAATATGTGTTTTATATATTGCAATCCTTGTATTTCCTCATGTATATGTGTTTAGAGTTAAAATCTTCCAAAGTTGATAGTATATCAAGTAATTGTCATGGTAGGGAGATCAATTTTAATCACTCTAATGTTGTGCCTCTCAAAATCATAAATGCTGATTTAAAAGCTCCTTAAATTTTTACAATGACTTATTTAGCAAGAATTTTCTTATAATAAGGTTTCAATTCCACATCACAAGCTTTTTGTTGAGGTATCCAAAAAGACCCGAAGAAAAAGTAGTCTAATAGTTGTGTATCATGTGGTAATAGTTGTGGAAGAAGTGTTTTATTGGTGCACTAATGTCACATCATATGATTTATTACTAGTTATATATTAAGAATATATTTCATTAAATATTCAATACTCATGATTAACATTAACAACCTTAAAGTTATGACTACTACTACTATTACAATGCTAACAATAATTAAATCAACAAATCCTATCACGACCATTTAAACAAGCTCAACTACCTAACCCTCTCAATTAAAAAATAATCTTAAAAAGAAAATCCATAATTACGCTAACAAAAGATCAAAATTATGAAGCATTAGTAGAGAGGAACCTCTCATTGAGTATATGTTGATTTAATGTCTAATATGTTTAATAATATAGCACTACTAGTTGTAACTTTAAAGTTGTAAGTGTTGATCATGAATGCTCATAATTGGATCTAAAAACAACGAATAATGTGATGTCACTTCCATACACCATAAAACTAGACTTAGTACAAAATTATCATAACTTCTTTTGAGCACCTTAACAAAAAAACATGTTGATGTGACATGTATTTGATTATGCCAACTTTAAGCCTTAGTTAAATTAAAGGACACTTACCCTAGGTTAAACTCCTAATTTATCCATGGTGTGGATGAGGGTCCATTACACATTAAGTGAGAGGTTTTATGGAGCTCTATGAAGAGCTAAGCTCTTGATTGTTGGACTAAATTCTTGAGCATGTGAACCTTAAATCTTAGTTATACATATGACACTTGTCAAATAAATTGTTGTACTAATTAGAAATTACCATGAAGATTTAGAAAAAACACAAAAGGAAAGTACTCAACTATGTCAACAAGACCTTGGTCTCTCTGGTGAAGTTGAATGAAACTTAATGAGCTCTACTAGAATCAATATACCAAGGATAAAGTCTTGTTGTATGCAAAGCCTCAACATCATAAAAAATGAAGTTGTCATACAAAAACCTCGAATCATTAACTGTAGCAGAAAAGACCTCTCATATAGCTAAAATTACATTGTGAATGAAAAAAAACCTAAAATACTCAACTATAGCATCTTCCCGTTATTAAATATCTCATAAAATAATGGACTTGATTGTCCCATGAAGATTTTTGCCCTTTATTAAAAATCTCATAAAGTAATGGACTTCAAACCCATTATATTGCCCCATGAAGATGTGGTTGAATGAAGAACTTGTCTTCAAAAGATCATTCATCATAGACGTTCCCATGATTATTCCATATACTATTTTAAATTGAGTGAAGCTAAAAACAAATTACAGAAGAGAACGTAGCAGTCCAAAATTGAAGCTGCAATAAGAATAACAGTGATCAAAGGATCATATTTTGTTTTGGGTGCAGATCCTACAGAATTGCCATAAAGAGCAAAGGGATAATTTAAAGGGCAAGCTAACAAGTCTTTTAGGTAATGTCAGAGATATTGATCAGTCATTTATGCTCTCAGTTGTCAGCTTTCTGTTCTTATGTTAAAATATGAGTGGTTACGATCTCACCATCAGTTTTTAAATATTTCAGGGAAAAGGCAACACCAGTTAATTTAAATCCCCATATGCTTAAATATGTTTAGAAAGTGTAGGACATAAGCCCATATGCATTTCACTATAAAAGATTATAAAGTACTCAATGCTGACACAGTCTGCACATGGACTGTGGTGAAAGTGAAACATTTTTTATAACATTGTTTTCCTTCACATGACGGAGGCTGTATATTACTATTTTGTGCATCCCCATTAAAACACCCACATTTTGTTATAAATTTTAAGAGGCTTCCATGCTCACAACTGGATGTCACCACCTTTATTGCCCATCAATATGCAATCATTTTTATTACTACTGAAAACATTGCTTTGTCGTGCACAGAAAGCAGCCAGGCCAGCAAGGTGACTGCTACACATAATTTCCCTGTTTACTTTATAGACATCTTCAAATCAGATTTTTTTTTTTTTCCTTATTTTATATGAAGCATTTTTTTTTCCATAGATAAACTTTGTTTTAGCTATTTAAAAGTATAGTTTTCATCTCAAATCTTTTTGACTACTAGTCACGAACTGACAGGTATCCATTTTATTGTAGATTCTTAGAGAATCATATGTGTGTGCATAAGAATCAATATCTGTGAGGATTGTAGTGTTTTAATATATATAATTATAAGTCTAGTGGACGAGTTATTCATCAAGATGATGGAGCCTTGCACAATCTTGCTCTCTCATGTACTTATTGAGAACTCTTCAAATTCTTATATTCGTAAGATCATTACATCTTAAACTTACCATTATAACTTTTGTCTGTCTGAGCTGTTCATTATAGAAAATGCCGAAGTCTTGCACTAGCAAGACTTGCTCCTTTGTGGATTTATTTAGAAACATTCAACTTCTTATATTTGTGGGTATGTAAGAATCAATATTTCTTTATATGTCTTGCATTCAACAAGACTTGTTTTCTTGTAAGCTCATTGAAAACTATTTAACTTCTTTTATAGAAGTGTAAAAACTAATATTTAATAAATGAATAAAGTTTTAATCAATCTATCTAAAAAATAGAAACAATATTTTATCCCTTCTAATTTGTATTCCTTTTTCTAACTTTCAAATAAATATGACATATTATATACACACCATGGCCATTTATAATATGGTTGTTGAAGAGAGTAATTCAATTGTACAAATCAGAACATCTTTTATATAGAGAGAGAGAGAGATGGACAAAATCATATTAAAAAAAACTTGGTTTTCAAAAGTTCACATCGTCTGGGCTGCATAATTCTTTGTACCCAAAAAGTTCACTGATTCAAAACAAGCCAATACATTGTGTTGAGCTCACATAGATATGATTTATCTTTTCCCACATGGATCTGATTTACTTTTTCCCACATGGATCTCAGTCTCAACTGAGAATAATTGAAGTACTGGACACCCCTTTAATAAATTTTATTGTCTCAATATTTGCGTGGACTGTGTAACACATGTTTAAGTACACCAGTTTTAGTTGAAAAAGCTATATGCTTAAGTACAGCCACCTGGCTAGGTGCATATCATTTGGTTTGGAATATTTTCCGTTTTTTCTCTTTAGACCACAAGTCATTTCTTCATTCCTCATTGATGTTCTCTATTGATATGGTTTAATGGATTTATTCTCATTCTTAAGGATCTGAATGAAATTTTGGTCATTCTGGAAAAGTAATTCCTTCTAAGTAAGAATTTGCAAATTCTTTCATACCAAACACAATACTATTTTTATCACAAGTTCTTATAAGTGTAATTATATTTTTCAAAAGTCACAAAAAATTACTATAAATAATAAATAAATCTATTATATTTTCAAATGTGCATTAATAAAATAGGATGAAGTCCTTGAAAAGGTCTTATGGTTAGGTATAAGATTTCACTTCATGAAGATTCACCATAGACTACAAAAAGAGATCTAGAACATTGTTCTTCATATTGCCATTAAAATTTTAAAAAATCCAAAATTACAAATTTATCACCCAAAATTGATGTTTAACATGATAGTTTAGATATTTCAAACCACAAACTAAGAAAATAAAAAGTTAAGATCAATTAGTCTTATTGTAAAAGCACTTGATAATGAGTCCTTGATATTTGTAGACAAATTCTCTCACATATTTTCTAATAGACTTAACCCCTTAGCCCTACATGAGGTGTTGTGTGAGGGGATTGGTGAGAACATAAAATCATAGATTATGCCCTACACGACGTGTTGTATGAGAGGATTGATCACAAAGGAAAGTCATAGATTATATAAATTTTCCTAGGCACATAGGTTAGGGTTAATCATATCATACAAATCCCTAGAAATTTATAAAATATTGACAACTTTGTACCTCCTAAAATTTTCCAAACCTAAAAGCTACCTTTAGGGTGATAGGCTCTAGAGGGTCCAATCTAGAAGTATTGCCTATCATAAAAAATAGAATCGCTCGTTCATCTCTCAACTACATAACCACCAACTTCAAACTCAATCCCCAATTTAGGATTCCAAATGGCAAGGGGGAAGCTATGGGGTGGGGTGGGGCATCCACACTCACTTAAGTGGTGATATCTTAGTTAGGGTATTTTATTTACATGTGGAGGAGGTAAATTAATATTTAATCATTGTAAATCCTATGTTATAATAAAAAGCTTTTAAGAGTGAAATATTTGCTACATTCATGGATTGTGTAATCAAGGCATGATTAACTTTTGTAATGGAAAGAAAATTGTTACTATATTCATTATATAAATTTAAACACTATAATTAATTATGGTTATAGGGAAAAACTAAATGAGAATCATGCTATTGGATATAATTATCAATAATTTGTTACTATTATAGAGAAATGATAAATGGAAATGTGCATTGATTTGTTGAATCTACCATCCAATTCAAGTTACTTTCCTTTGGGAACATTATATTAGGTAATTGAATGGTCACACATATAACCACAACTACTATTGGAGTCCATAGAAGGCTCGATCTAGAAAAGCTAGATTCTTTTACAATCAATATTTTCAAGGTCATGGGAAAGGAAAATAAACTAGATGTCATATCAACCACTCTATCAATATCCTTTAAAAATTGTTAACTTGAATAATTAAATTAAATTTGGGGGAGTAACTCAAATATGATCCAAATATTGTGTAGCTAGCATTTCTTAATTGGTTACATGATAGAGATAGTATATGTCATAATAAGACTTCATATCAATATTGATATTGAAGGAAAAGACACCGTAACAATAATTTCATCCATGTACAGAAAACCTTATATATATTATTCAAACAAGTTCAATTGAGATTCATATAGAAGTCAAATAAAAATAAAAATAATGAAATAACATCCACTAGATGAATGTACTAGTAACTATGCATTAAGTGCTTGATAAAATGCCATTTTTTTACCCATGGCCCATAAAGTGCTTTACCAATTTTCTTGATATGTTGGCCAAGAATATGCAAACACCTCATACAACTAGGAAAATTCTTCAAGTATCATTACATTGTTAAATGTAGACTACAAACTTAGTAGCTACATAATCCAATAACATCCTTGGGCATCATAAAGACCAAATAAATAATCAAATCCATCACATCCATCAGATTTTACAAAAGGTCTTGTCAACCCTCAAGAACATTGTTACCTTCAACTAAAACATTTGAAAATGCCTCATGGACCCTGATGATCATGAACACTTTGAAATAAATAGATGTCAATATGTCCTTTAAATATTCCTAGTTTCACAATACTAGGTTGAGAATTTTGAACATGTGCACAAATCCAAACTCTACAACTCCATTATATTGGAAAATAGTAAATTAGCCAATCACACTATGTGAACTCATGACATATCTAAATCTTCATGGAAAGCCCTAAAAAATGACATGGACCAATTAAACCACCGTAACATCATCTTCTAATTTATTTCACTCTTTATCTGTAGTAAGTGATCCTCATAATTCCTCTGAATCTACTACACTACTGAAAAAATTACTTAACAAACATATTGACATCAATGAGAACATATCCAAACTTGATAATAATCTCCACCTTTGGAGTTGATGGAAACATGTGATGGGAAAAAAAGTAATGCAATCACAAACCAACACAATCTTCATCCTATAAGGGAAATATGAAATATTGCCAACAATATCCACAGTATTCATCATTAGCTTTGAGACTCTCTCTCTCTCTCTCTCTCTCTCTCTCTCTCTCTCTCTCTCTCTCTCTCTCTCTCTCTCTCTCTCTCTCTCTCTCTCTCTCTCTCTCTCTCTCTCTCTACTACCTTTTTTGTATCTCTATTGTATCCTTGCTTCCCTAGAAAAAAACTTCCCTTGGTTCCAATATGATTACATACTCTTATATCCTTCACTTTCTCCCCCTTAGATATGGAATATTCTAAAAATATTTCTTATGTATAAGTATATCGCTTTTTCACATGTTATTATCTCTCTCTTGACATATCACATTAAGTACTTTGAGTCATCATAAAACTTCTAAAAACTAGAAACCTATCTTACCATTCTCCTTACTCCCCTTGAGTAGTAGCCTCCAAAATATTAGTCCAATTATAGAATATCTCAATTAAGCTCACTGGATTGATGCAACCTCTTGCATATTAGTTATAATCAGGAGGGAAAGTGACCCCTAACTTTTCTTCAAGACCCACAAATGTACCCTTTGGAAGTGACTTTGTGAATATGTTACTTATTGTTTCCCTAGTAGGACCATACTCTAGTCTAACTTCTTCCTTATTCACCTTATATCTTAGAAAATGGTACTTGATTGATATATGCTTGGTCTTGGCATGTTGAACTATTCTTAGAGATTTTGATAACACTTAATTATAACAATATATAACTATAGGATCATAAAAAATGACATTCAAGGCAAGAGACCCCCTAAAGGATATTGTCAAAACTTGTAGCTAGAGACAACTCTCCAATAGTCCACAGGGACATGACGATGACCAAGGAGGATGTATACCAAATTTTTAGACCTTTAGTACGAGGGATGCCAGTGATGGCAACAAGAGAGATGACCCTAGAGGCAACAGTGTAGGGATTAGTAGGGCCAGGTGTGTCATTCTGAATTCGAAGTAGATAGTTTTTAGTTGATGAGAATTTGGATTGAGTAGCCCTGGAGAGGTAGATTTACTTCTATGTATGCAGGTTGCTATCAGGATATATTGCCCCACATGCAGGGGGGATAGGAGTGACATTGGCACTGATCTTCGTGATCATGTAGATAGTAGATGCAGGAGTCCCCACTGCGTAGGGATCATTGATGTTGGCAGAGTTGTATAGAGATCTTCATTAGATTGTGTGTTAGGGAGCCGACTGATAGGGGAGGAGTATAGGGTTCCCCACCTTATTACAGGTATGAGCCTGGGAGCATATTACAGTATTCAGGATGATTGGGGGGAGAGACAGGCAAGCAAAGGAGCTAGTGGCATACAGCTGGCGAGAGCTGTTGACATACCACCATATAGAAGATGTGGACTATTGGAGAGTCTGGATTGATGAGATTGCGACAATTATATGGAGATCCTACATGGGTCTAAGGCCATGGGTGGAGGAGGGACAACAACTACCATATACCATATCCCCTTGTTTCATTTTTAGATGGTGGGAGTACATTGTTGAGTAGTATCGGCCGAATAGGGCCTCATGACAGTTTGGATGGTGACAAGTGGCTCCTAGAGAGCCAAATTGGTATCAATGAGTGACATGTGAGCTAGTGTTTATGTATGAACTAGCACTACAGAGAGAGGGTTTGCTTCGAGGCTGGCAAGAGTTAGAGCCACATTAGTGGGACTAGTTCAATGAGGTGGTAGATGTGGGCTCCACTTAAGAGTATCAAGATGGTTTCCAACAACTGAGACTAGTAGGCTGAGCACATGTCACAAGGGTAGTGGTGGTGGTAGGAGAGCTAGCCCGAGCAATGCAACAGGGGAGATACATAGCAAGAGGGCTACAATAGTGGGTAGAGGCCATTACATAGGAGGAGGGGCTAGTGTGGGAGAGCTAGAGGGTAGGGAGGTAGGAGAGAGGGGCACAACCAAAGAGAGAAGAGGAGAGAGGGGAAGAGCTAGAGAGAGGAGGAGAGGAGACAACAAAGGAGGGGAGACTATAGGGGGAGGAGGAGTAGAGGCCACACAAGTTAGTAGGTGGTGATGGAGGAGGGTCATTTGTAGGAGGAGGGGATGAGGGATGGGCAACCCATTACACATCATTGTAGAAGATCCATGATACCACTAGCCAGCTACTACATAATACACATCAGGAGCTAGATCAGGTATGACAGGAGTAGGATGTGGTACAGGGTCAGGCTAATAGGGTGGGGATAGAGGTGGGGAGATTGCAGATGGAGGTGGAGCAAATGGAGGGAACACTAGACATGGTTAGCCTTGAGAGGCAAGCTATATAGGTGAGATTCAATGCCATACAGCAAGAGTGAGATAGACTGGTGGTGGAGGTGGTAACTCTACAAGCATAGATGGTAGTGGGTGGAGCTATGGAGGAGTTGAGGAAACTATGGGCAGAGGTGGAGGATCTGAGGGAGAGGGTAGGATTCTATCAGGGGATCCACAAAAAAATGATATTGCCCAAGTGCATCATGTTATCATAAATGAAAACATGTGTGAAATATGCAAGGGTGATATCAGACTGACTCATAAGCAGAAAAAGACTATTATTGAAACCATGCCTTTGAGTTGCCCCAATCAAAACACACCATGATATGAAAGACCATGGTGACCTTGAGGAGAGAAAAACTGAAATCACATGGAAGTGAGCAATCAAAATATGCAAAACAAAACAAAAGTGCAAAAAAGTAACCTTTTGCTAAAGAGATCAAGATGATTGGCTACTGACGGGCTGAAAAACATGGAAGAGACACTTGGAAAGGATTTTAAGGCTAGGATGCATAGGGTACTGAAAAAAAGGGACAATGAACTCATTCCTATAGATGATGGGCCATGGACACAGTGTGTTACAACAAGACCTGAACAATATGTACAAGCATGACTTATACAATGAATGGGGACTTGGGAGCATATGACAAAATACAGTAATAGGTATGTATGTGAAGGGAGAAAGCTCAGGATGAGGAGATAGCATTGTTATAATACAATTATTGTTATAGGGGTGTGATATGTAAAGTCCAACTATTGTTACAAGGATTATGACACTGTTGTATTTACAAGATTATGATACATAGGATACAATTGTTAGTACAAGGATATGATACATAGAATACTACTTGTCAGGTAGGATATATATGGTAAAGTACAAGGATGAAAAACACCTGATAAGATACATGTGAAAGAGTACAATGGTAGGGTACATCTAATATGATACATGGGGTATATATGAATGAGCTATAACATAGAAGCTAAGTGGGATGTTGCAAAGTGGTGGAGACAAAAGGAAAGCATTGTGAGTTGGATTGGGGGTATGAAAGTGAAACTATGAGGGACAGCTTGAAAACATGAGGAGATGGGTGATGAGATATGGAGTGGTGATGGGGGAGATGCACGTCATTGATAGATAATAAAAAGGCTAAGTACACCTAGTGCACTAGGGTACTATCCAAGGAACTTGAATTGCCAAGTTTTCACCAATGGATGCTTGTTTTTCTTTACCTATTTCTTACTGAGAATTTTGTTTTTTAGGCATAGAATTTCTTAAGGTGAATTATGTTGGTAGGATCATTCAGGATTTCATGTTCAAGGGTAGATAGTTGATAGGCCCTTGAGCCAAAAGATGCTATGACCACATAAGGACCAAGCCATGTGGGCTTGAACTTGCCTTTCTTTTCTTAGTTGATCTAAACCTTCATGTTTTCTTTGAGGACCATATCTCATTCCTGAAAGCGGCACAGATGGACCTTTTGGTTGAAATTGCACTTGAGGAGATTCTGGTAGATCATGAGGTGGTCATAGGCCTGTTGCCTTTTTTCATCAAGTAAATCAAGTTGACTCAATTGAGCCACTCTGTAATCCTCATCAGATATCTGGCCCCATAGAGAAATGTGAAGGGATGGGAGTTCAACCTCAATAGGTAATATTGCTTTAGCACCATAAACCAAGGAGTATGGGTTGTGTCAGTGGATGAACAGAATGAAGTGTAGTATGCCCATAGGGTGGGATTGATTTGTAAATGCCAATCATGGTCGAAATCATTGACAACTTTCTTTAGGATTTTAAGTAGGGTTTTATTAATTCCCTCTGCCTAACCATTACCTAGTGGGAAGTAGGGGCTAGAAAAGTGGTGATGGATGTGAAGGGAAGTGCATAATTCCTCCATATTTAAGTTTTTGAAATTTCCTCCATGGTTAGTAAAAATGGTAACTGGGATGCTAAAGTGACATATGATATGATATAGGATAAATTTGGACACCTAAACTCCTGTGGTAGTGATAGGGAACTGCTTTGACCCATTTAGTGAAATAA
Organism: Cupressus sempervirens; assembly: GCA_028749045.1. Lineage (NCBI taxonomy): Eukaryota > Viridiplantae > Streptophyta > Pinopsida > Cupressales > Cupressaceae > Cupressus > Cupressus sempervirens. The sequence continues at coordinate 581,884,212 of CM053784.1, read as the reverse complement.
TTAGTGGCAATGATTATCCACTTGTGTCCTTCTGAAGAAAGAGGTGCGATAAGACCAACAAGGTCAAACCCCCAATAGGCAAAAGGTTGTGGCAGTGCTATAGGTTGTAAATTTTGAGCTAGGGTCTGAATTAGATTAGTGTGTTGTTGACAGGGTAAACATCGTTTCACAAATTCAAATGCATCATGCTCTAGAGTAGGCCAATAATACCCAGCTCCAAGGATTTTCTTAGCTAGAACTTTCTCGCTCATGTGAGCACCACAAAGTCCAGCGTGTACCTCATTGAGAGCCATTGCAGCCTCATTTTGGTCTAGACATCGAGAGAGAGTATCATGATAACCATGACAATATAGGGTTTGGGCAATGATAGTATAATGGGAAGCTGTACGAATAAGGTTCTGGCATTGGGTTTGTGTGAGATGGGGAGATATGATACCATTTAGTAGGTAAGCATGAATTTTGTGGTACCATGGGGATTGGGGATAAACCAAGATGCATACTTGTATTGACTCATCATTCTCATATGTGAGCTTGGATAACTATTTGACCAAGAATTCATATTGTGTAGCCTCATGCAGTATTTCCAGAAGAGAACCAATAGTAGCCATAACATCTGCTACCTTATTTTGTAGTCTAGGTATCTATATGAATTGGAGTTGAGTAAAATGTTCCTTTAATTGATCAACCAACTCCTTGTAAGGTAGTAGCTTGTCATCTTTGGTCTAATATTCATTTAGGGATTGTTTGATGATAAGCTAGGAATCACCATATACCTGTAGCTCCGTGATATTCCATTCAATGGCTATTTTGAGCCCTGCAACAAGGGCTTCATACTCTAAGATATTGTTGGTACACTGAAACTATAGTTTGAAAGATTTAGGAATGTAATCTCCTTGAGGTGTGACCAAGAGTATGCCAGTGCCGGAGCCATGGGATGTGTAAGACCCATCAAAGTACAACTTCTAAGATGGTTGTTCTTCTATCAAATAGAGGTTTTCATCTAGGAATTCCATAATGAGAGGGTGGTTCACAACCAAGGGTGCATTTTCCAAGTGATCTGTAATAGCCTGGCCTTTTATGGCCTTTCTATCAACATATTGGATGTCAAATTTGCTAAGAAGCATGACCCATTTAGCTAAGCACCCTGTGAGTACTGTGCGAGATAACATATATTTTAGTGGATCAATTTTGGAGATTAGTTGCACAGTGTGGCTCAACATGTAATGATGCAAAAAATGAGTGGAAAATACCATAACTAAGTAGGCCTTTTTCATTGGTGTGTAATTGAGCTCATATCCCACTAGGGTACGACTAATGTAGTAAATAGCCCTTTCCTTTCATGAATCATCAAGTTGTGCTATAAGAGCACCTAGTGCTATGGGAGTAGCTGTAATGTATAATATGAGTGGATGTCCTGCAACTAGAGGAACCAAAATAGGTGGGTTAGCCAAGTATTTCTTGATGAGCTCAAAGTTGCGCTAGCAAGTAGGATCCCATCTAAATTTTTTATCCTTTTTGAGTAAATGCATAAACGGTTGGCATTTATCAAGGAGATGGGAGATGAACCATCTGACTGATTGAAGTTTGTCCTGAAGAGAATGAAGGTGCTTAATTGTCTTAGGAGGAGGCATATCCATGATGTCCTTGACCTTTTTAGGATCAATCTCAATACCACGCTGTGATACAATGAATCCCAAGAGCTTTCCTGAGGTAACACAGAAGACACACTTCTTAGGATTGAGCATGAGACTATATTTAGCCAATTGATCAAACACTTCCTCGAGATGAGATAACTAATCAAGGGCTTTAAGAGACTTGACTAAAATATCCTCTACATAATCCTCAAGAGTCTTATGAATTAGGTCATGGAAGATGACCGTCATGGCACACTGATATGGTGCTCCATAATTCTTTAACCGAAATGGCATCATGTTATAATATAATGTTCCCCAAGGTGTGGTAAATGTTGTCTTATGTTGGTCATCCTCTACTATCTGAATCTGGTTGTATCTGGAGAAACCATCCATGAGTGATAAGATCTCATGGTCTATGGTGAGATCAATAATCATGTCTATATTTGGTAATGGGAAATCAGCCTTCGAACAAGCTTTGTTGATATCTCTAAAGTCTATGCATATTTTGATATCACTAGAAGGTTTTGTAAAAGGTAACATGTTGGAAATCCATTTAAAATAATCTATTGGGTGAATGATTTTTGCCTTTAGCAATTTTTCTAGCTTTGCTTTAACCAATAAAGGAACTTTGGGGTGCTTTTTATGAAGTTTTTTCTTGACAGGTTCGGCCCTTGAATCCACAGCCAAATGGTGTACTACTAACTTGGGGTCCAACCTCGGCATGTCTTGATAAGACCATGCACAATGAGCAACATTTTCATGAAGGACTTCAATGAGAAGATCTGATTTCTTAGGTGGTAGAGATGTTGCAATATATGTGATATGTGGTATCTCAGTCAAACTAATATTGACTAGTCTAGTTTCCTCTGTTAAGAGTAAAGATATGGGATGCCTATGCTGCTATGGGGGAAGGATGAAATCTCCATCCTTGGGTTCCTCTAAGAGGTTTTCACTGTTAGATATGTCCTTTATTTTTCTTTCATTTTTTAATCCAATGGAGCCCCAGAGGATTTTTTTTTTTTTCTTTTTTTCTTTTTTGTTTCTTTTCGCAATTCAATTTTGCGAATGGAGACTTCCTTCTCTCCAAAGTAACCTATTGGATCTAGTTTGTAGACATATGCTGATGGTGGCGGCGGCCATTTATGTGGTGTTTCTATCCCCATGAATTTAAGGAGTGTGTGCTCGGTAGAGAATTTGTCAACATGGACAACACTTGGTTGATCCCAATCAATGAGTTCAAGGTGAGCGAGTGGTAGGTCTATAAGATTTAGGGATAGTTAGCAGAGAACAGATGCTCCTAAGATAATCTCATCAAGGAAAATATCATCGTAGGATTTATTTTCTACTTCCTCAAGAATTTCTTCGATGTCAACGAGACTAGTTTGGATGTTCGTGAAGGCATGGCCTTCTTTTGTAGTGCCCCCAGTTCTAGGGAGTCTATAGCCTAAGCCTTGCTTTTTCTTTTTTGGGTATGCCTCTAGAAGCTGCCTGATACTTGATTCCAAACTTCTTAGACCACCTCCTTGATAATCCCATTGTTCAGTGGCCAGGTGATGTGACCATGGGTACTTCTGTTTAAAGTGATCAAGAAGTGGTTCACTTTTAGGAGGTGGCTCCTTGTATAGCCATGTGTTAATGTTTGGCGCAATTTCCTCTCCATTGAGGATACCCTTGGTAATAAATGTGGTAAGGCCCATCTGTTTGAGTTGAGGGGTGGTTTCTACTCTTGGCACTTTGATGTGTTGGGTGTCCTTGAGTATGTGTATCAAGTGGTAGGGCACAGATAGAAAAAGAATCTATGAGATTGTACTCACCACAACCTTGGTAGTTGATCTTAACCATGGAAAGAGTGGAGGCTAAAATGGTATCTGGATCATGGAAGGTGCCAGGGGAACTAGTCATGGAGTGACCAATCTCAATTCTAGGACAATGGTTGGTGTATGAAGCTTCAACCTTATTGCAATAAGCAAAGGGTTTAGGATCTGCATGGATGGTTATCTCAATGCCGTTATGTAGAAATTTGATGTACTGATGATATGTGGATGGAAAGGCCTTCATGGCATGAATCCATGGGTGGCCAAGGAGGATGTTGTATGGAAGGTTAAGATCAACTACGTGACAAACTATTTCTTGAGTGGCTGGGCCGACTCTGAGAGGGAGCAAGATGGTTCCTTTAGTGGTGCACTCCAAGTTGTCATATGCTTTGATGGTGGTTACCTCATTAATGATATCTACCTCAGTATATCCTACTTGTTTGATGAATTTTAAAGTACATAGATTTAAAGCTGATCCATTATCTATCATGACTTGTTTGATTGTAAAGTCAAAAAACATGATAGCTATGCGAAGTGGAAGGATATGATCAGGTTTGACTACTGGGATGTCAGTGGTTTTGAAGGATAAAACACATGATGTAGAAAGATAGCTAAGCAAGTTGCAAAACTCAATGGCATTTATGTTAGTGGGGACATGTGACTCATGGAGAGAACTATCGAGGATCTCTTGATAAAGTGGATTTGTTTGTAAGAGATCTAGAATGGAAATCTAAGCTAGTGTGTTTCCAAGGTGTTCCAAGATATTATATTGTGGTCCTAATGAGGGTGATCCAGATGCAGGTGCTCTAGAGGGAGGTGGTCTTGATGGTGTAGACATAGGGGGGCCAACAATATTGAGTTGAGCTTGGCGAGTGGTAACTACACATTGGGTATTTGGGCCTTTGATGTTTATAACATTGATAGATGACTCAACTTGTGATATGCAACTGATAAGGCTCCCATAGTCCAAATATGTTGAGGTATAGTTTTGGGACTTATCTTGGTTATCACCTTTTTTGGTTTGAGCATTGTTTGGTTTGTTGACAGGAGTGTTTGTAGGTGCTTTTCCTGTGTTTGTGTTATGAGGAGGAAAAGTATTTTGATATATCATCAATCCTGCATTGGGTGAAGCTTGTGTCCCTATTGTGATCTCTTTCTAGTCAATAAGTTCTTGGACATAATCTTTGAGTTGCATCCACTTAAGGGTGGTATGTCCTTTGACATGATGAAATTTGCAGAACTCATTATCCTTATACCAAGATGCTCTAGATTGATTAGGTTCTAAGGGTTGTGTTTGTGGATATCGAACAAGATTATCGTTGGCTAGTTTTTCAAATATTGTATCAAGGGGCTCCCCTAATGGGGTGTATGTGTGTAGTTGTCTTTGAACATGTGGTTTAGGTCCAGCCAAAAGTGTGATGGCATTAGTTTGATTGTGATGAGTGGGTATTGACTAATTGTTCTGCATAGGTGTTTGTTGATATATAGGGGGTTGTTGTTGAAAAAATGTGGTGGGGTTGTTGGCAGTTTCCCCAACAATATGAACATGTCAGGTGTCAATGATTCCATCTATCATCATGTTCTTGTTTTTATTCTAGTACCATGTTTTGTCATTGTTTGGGCCTCGGTCTTGGGTGTTTTGTTTGTAAAGTTTGATAACACCATCTTTGATGAGCCCTTGTTCAAGTCCCATTCCTTTTTCCTTAATGTCTTTGTATGTTTGTGAATAGTTCATAACCATATGATGGGCAAGACGAGGATGTGCATTATTTATGAACATTTTGACAAGGTGAAATTCTAGGATGGTACATGAGATCCTAGTTGTGAGGATTTGCCAATGTTGTAAGTATTCTGCAAGGCTTTCTCCTTCTTTTTTCTTAGTATGAACTAGGTCCACTAAAAATAATTTGGTTTCGACAAGATGGACATATTGAGCCACAAAGGCCTTAGAAAGACCAGTGAAGGTTTTAATGGTATCTTGAGGGATACAACATAACCATTATAGGGCTGGTCCTCCTAAGCTTTTCGAAAAAAGTTGCATGAGAAATACATCATTATAGGCCACTTCCTAACAATGCATATAGAATTCTTTGACATGTGTGACTAGATCACTTTTCCCCCTAAATTTGTCAAACTTGGAGATCTCAAAGTGTTTAGGAAATGGTGTCATTGTGATGGTTTTGTCAAATGGATATGGGAAATCATTTTCAAATTTGAAAGTTTTGGAGTCTGTCCCATCTTTGAGGGCCTTGAGAGAATTTTTCATTTCCTCCCATTTAGAGTTTATAGGTGGGGGATCAGATGCCCCCAATCTAGGTGCCCCCAATGTGGGATATATAATAGATGCTAAAGGTTTATATGGAAAACTCTGACTGTCATATGGTGTTTGTGGAAAAATAGGTTGCGCAACTGGTGGGATAGATGCCATGGGTTGTTGGAATGTAGTTTGTGCATACTACTACATCTATTGGGTAGACTTTGGATGGGGTTGGTAAGTATGAGGTTGTTTCCCTACTAGATAATTTTGCATAGATACTTGAGCATACTATTGATGTAATGAGTGTGGCTGAAAGGGTGGTAATGTTGGTAATGCTTGAGCCATGCTTTGGGAATATATACCTTGCCTAATAAATGTTGGTTGTGCTCCTATTTGAGAAAGTGACTGATTATGAATAGGTGCAAGGTAATTAATATGAGGAAAAGTGCTCACAGTAGGGAATTGCAATGGAGGGGTGGTTTGGCTATTGCCTAAGGGTGGTAGCGAATAGCTTTGTGAAGTGAGGGATGAAAGTGTCTAAGGGATGGACATGGATGCAGTGGTAAAGGGGAGGCTAGTGGTAGGCCCTTGTGCCATAGTAACACCCCAAGGTCCTAGAGGAAATGAGGCTAAAGCATTTTGGCTAGTGATAAAGGGAATGATAGTGATGTTGGGTGGAATGGAAGATGAGGTATTTGATGCTAGTGGTGGTATTTGAGTAGTAAATGGACTAGACGTGTTGTGAGGTGGAAGGAAAAATGTAGTGTTGCTAGATGAAAAAGGAGGATTTTGTGAAGCAGGAAGGTGAGTTGTGGAAGTAGATGAAAATTATACACTTGGGATTGTTTGAGATGTAGTATGGACTAAGGGTTGAGTGAGGATGGGATATTTGGGTCTGCTGGTTCTATCTGTGGTGGTTGGTATCCACTGTTGGGTGAGGAGAAAGGATTGAAAGGGGCTAATGACCCTATGGATGGTGGTTTCCACCCAAATAGGGGATGTGTAGGATCCATAGTGTGGGGAGGTGGTGGGCATTCAAACTCAAAGGCACCAACATTATCCCTTAAGAAATTTGCCATGATAGTTTCCCTATTTCATTCTATGATGGCATTAACAATGGTTGCATGACCAGGTTGGTTCATGAAAGCATCAATATCTATGGAGGAACCTATTTCTTTTGGGATTTTTGGTGGTGGATCTAGTGGCATTATGGAAAATATGGGGTACGGCTGAGCTCAAGATGTATTACTACTATGGCTAGGATCCATGTCCTTCTTTTTCTGTGTGTTCTTACCAAAACATGTGGTGGGTGGCATGAAAGGATGATTTTCCTAAGGATGAAAATGCAAAGAGGGATGATGTTGAGTGTATATGATACTTTAGGAGTCTAGATGATATGGTGCTAAGTGAAAGAGGTTGTGTTTCCCTTAAATATGATTGTGCAAATGTAATGGTGATATAAAATGTGCAGCCCAAAACTTTGGTTCAAGGTGATGTGGGACACAAATGACAACGTAGTTCTAGTAAATGTTGAGTTTCAAGGATAACTATGATGGTAGGATGGATGGAAACTGCTTTTAATGAAATAAAGTTTGTGAAGAAATGATGGTAATGTTTCTAAGTAAGTGAGTAAATGGTGGGAGGTGCTAGGTCTTTAATGATGCATGTGAAATATCCTTTGGCAACCTAAGGTTGATGTAAAAAATGGGAGGAGGTGATCCTATTCTAAATAGTTGTATGTGGTAGTGGTATTTTTCATGCAAGACTAAACCTATGAGGAGATAAGTGCAAAAGTGTGTGTGAAAAAAGAAATACCTAATCAGAGTGAGTAACACTAGAGTTGTTGATAAGGCTATGGTTGACACATCGTTGAAGAGTTAGGTTTTGAATTTTGTAAGCCCACTTAGTTTGGAATGCAATGTCTATGTTGTCTTTCTCGATTTGGTCTAACTTGGAAATCCTTGGGTTGGGGGTATGTTTTTTGTGTTCTACGTCTATTTCCTTATAAACTAGTATTTGTGGAAGTTTAGCCTTTTTTAACTTAGCCTTGGGTTGGCCTGACATGAGATAACCCTAAAATATTTGATTGCAATTGTGGGGTTTTATAGGCAGTGACTACGCTAAGTGTACCTTTTGACCTTGGGTTGGGCTCATAAATCAATTGAGGGATAACTAAGTTTTTGGAAATGGTAAAGTAGTGAAGTGAGGCAAACTTAGATTTTTAGGTTTTTGTTGCAAATGAACTTGCTAACAATCCTTTGGTCAAGAAGGATGACCTATTTTGAAGAAAAATGTGTTATTTTTTTGTCAAGTAGGATAGGTAATATGGATGTTTTGAAAAAAAGACAACTTTTGGATTAATAGCAAAAGGGTTTGTTTGCAACTGACTTTTGCTAGATAGTGTGGTTTTGAGGTAGTCAGTATAGTTTGGAACAAGGTAAGGATAAACCAAAGAGATAAACTATTTTTGCGAATGGACTTGCTAACAATTGCTTGTATATGAAAAGATGGGGTCTTTTAAAGACAATATGCATTGTTTTCAGTCAAGTAGGATAGGTAATAAGGATATTTTGAAAAAGAAAAAACTTTTTAGTTTGAGGACAAAGGGTTTATAACTAGGACTTTTTTTTTGGTTTGTTTGTTTTTGAGGGAACAAGTATAACTCTAGATAAAAAGGGGAAGTTGAGCCAATGAGACAAAAGTTATTACAAATGGACTTGCTAACAACTGCTTTCTATAATAACAAAGATGAGATTATTCTTATATGAAGGATTTATGAGAAAATAGTTTCTCAAAGGACAAAGAAACTTTTAAGAAAGATAAACACATGATCTCTTTAGCAAAAGGATTTGATGGTAACTATAAGAATGTGTATGTTTTACAAAAAAAAATCACGGGTCTTAAGCACAAATAAGACAATTCAAACAAATGCTTTATCCCTAAGGTTAATTTTTTTGGTTGTAATATGTTATTCAATGGCCCATAACTTGATGTCTCCTGATTCTAGTGCAATATGTCCCTCTCATCAAAGAGGTGAGCTAATACAAGAGTCGATCAACAAATGATACACATCAAAGAATCTTCAAGGCATGGCAAATAGAAGTCCCCCTTCTGTGGGAACAATGATCCTTGGAGATGAAACTCAAGTGGCCTTATGCCTCTACCAGGGGAGCACAATGGTGAGTAATCTTGAAGGATGTTGTTTCTCTTGCATCGTGAATGAACATACCATGGAAAAATATCGAGAAACTTTGACTAAGAGGGTTGTAAATGGGTTTGTGGAGTCTCACCAAATGATTTTTATGTATGTGATCCACTTAAGAATCTATTCCAAACATGTTGAAATCATGGGAAAGTTTTCCCACCTTAGGCTACCCCGAGAAACACACTGCCTAAACTTGGGTGATATAGTGAGAAATTTTACCTTTCCCCTCATTTATATATCGGCCAGACTTTTAACCGATTTGAGCTTCTCACTAAAGGGGAAGCACTTCCCAGAGGTGAATGAACTCACTAAAAGCACTCCTAGGTTGTTGTGGATGATCTTGCTAACAAATTTCGATACATGTGTCACATATTTTAAGGTCCTAAGATGCATGAAATAGAGAAGACAAAGATGTGCTAAAAGGCACAATCTTAATACATGCAAGACACTTGATTCATTGCTATTTGGACACTTTAGTGCTCTATGTTATGATTTTGAAGACACATGTGACTAACATTCAAAGGTTCTTTCCAACTTAACAATGTCACCAACAAAGTAAATCGAGTCAACAAAAGGGAAATTGAACACAAAAGCTTTAAAGAGGAGGGAATAAGAGCATTTTTACTTTAGAGCATTCAAGATTGGATGGAGTTCATTTTAAGTACCAAAGTTGAAGTGTGCACACATAATGTTCATTTGCAATTAAAATGAAATGTTCATCACATTGGTTCAATTTTAAGACTTAGTCATTCATTCTATGGAAAAATGCAAGATTTGTTCAATTCTAAACTATTAAAAGAAAGTTATGGTGATAAAACCTACAACAAACCATTTAGTTCAAAAACTTGTAATAGAAAATGTTAGAATTTAAAGCAGATCAATCAATGTTGCAAACTCATAGGTATAAGAAGCAATCTCGTAGGCATGGGAATGTGGTCAAGAGTCACGGGAGTGCTACATAGGAACTGGTGAAAAATGCAGGAAAATGGGCCATGGGATAAAATTTTATAGAGCGATACCGTGAATAGGTGATCTTGCAGGTTCTTGTAGCAGCATTCTCGTAGACAAGTTCTTTGGTGGGTTTGATTGAAAATAGTGAAAGTGTATTTTGAAAGTTTGACTAACAGGAGCATGTGTTCCCACAAGTTTTGTATAGCAATCCCACAGGTGAATTCTGGCATTCCTGCAGGAAGAAAAATGGTGAGGATGCGGTGGCTACTTTAGGACACGTGCAGAGAAGGGTTAATGGTAAACAACAAACTCTCTTTCATGGGTATGCATTCTCACTGGTATGTAGCTGCAATCTCATGATCACAGGTTCATGTTCCTGGGGTTGCAGGATCGCTAAAAAATAGGTTTGGGAAGTCTTTCAAACTTAAAATTGATTTGATGGCTGGGAGCGTGATTTCCAAAGAGTTACTTGTGTACTTGGAAAAATGTTAGCAAACCACCTGCGCACACAAAAAATCACAAAATGCCAATTTGGTTAGTGACCAAAATAAGTTCAAAACATGATTAGAATGACCCAAATGCAGGATCCCGTCAGGTGTGCAAAATGTATTACCTAATCTAGTAATGTAACTTGAATACTAACTATTAAATGAGAGTATTAACAAAACCAAAGTAGTTAACACTTAAGATAGGATTGATGGTTATCACCACAAAAGGAAGCAAACCAAGAATGGTAGGCTCCTTATGGTATAACCCATGATGAAAGTGGATGTTTCCTTGGGAGGTGATGTGTGCTCACAATTGTGCTCAAGCTTCAATTGAATGGGTGGTTATCAAACAGGTGCATGGAAGATAGTTTCAACAATGGAGGTATGGAGGGATTTCAGTGTAATGATGGTATTTTGGTAGTTTTTAGGCTGTCAAAATAGCATTATAAAATTGCATGGAAGGTGGATGATATTTATGAAGGGAGAGGGTTCCATTTATAAGCTAAGGGGTAGAGAGATGGATGGTTAGGATGCAAGGATGACAAAATTGTGAGGGAGGGTCAAGATGCACTCAAAAGGGAGCACATGGATTGTGTTTGTTTAGGGCCAGTAGGGAAGTGACACATGTCATAGGGTGATTGGATGAAAGGAAGGACAAGGTGGATGGTCAACAAAGGAGGCTCAAGAGATAATGGCTCCATAAATTCTCATAAATTCTTTGTAAGAGTCATAAATATTTGTGTAAGAGTCATAAATGTTGGAGGGTGAGGGAAGGAGATATTTTGACTTTAGCTTGGGTTAGCAAGTCTTAACCCTTGCTTAAAGTTGTGCACATGTTTAGGAGGGGGATTAGGATTAGCTTAGAAAGGGAGTTAGGAGGGCAAGTAGCTTAGCTTTGATGGGATGGGTTAGTTAGGTGGCTAAGTGAGGTTAGTATGGGTGAATGGGTTTGATTAGGGGTTAGGATAAGGTTTAGGGATGCTTTTAGGGTTCTTAGATATTTTATTAAATGATTTATTTAATAAAATGGGGATATGTGATTAAATTAAATAGATTTGAGGATTTATTTAATTTAATAGAGGAATAGGGATTTAATTGATAAATTGATTTTGGGTTATCATTTAATTTTATCAATTGGACTATAGTTAATTAAATAAATAAATAAACTAGGAGATGATGATTAATTGATTAAATAGTAAATATTTAATCAATAATGTCTTAGGAGATAACTAAATAAGATTACCTAGTGATGTAATTAGATTTAGGTCTCTACAATGTAAACCATTTTTTAGCCGACTTAAAGGTAAATTACGATATTTTGGAGATAAGAACGAATCTCTAGTTGCTTTCCTATACAATTAAATGCAACCAATTAGAAAATGGGAAGGATTAAGTAGCAAAATGGATGAATCTCAATTGTAGATTCATACCTAATCCTAAGTCACTAAGTCTTCTTAAGGAGGATACAAACCCTAAACTCTAAATGGATGATCATATGTAAGGAATTCAAGGAGTGAAGAGGATAGTTTGCATGTGCAAATAGAGAATTTAAGGTGACTTATAAGTTATGAAGAAAGAAAGAATTGTAGAAGTAGTTAGAGAAAAATAGAGGATAGAGAAAAGGATACAGTATTGAGACATCTAATCAATAAGGATCAAGAATTCATTGTTTAATGGCAATCTGTTATCAGGCAAGCAAGTGGTAACTGTAGGATCTATGCTGAGACATTCTAACAAGTGATTTCAGTCAAATTTCTTAAATGAGTAGTCTTAATAGGCTATATGAAATCCTTTAACAGGGTGCTTACTTAGTTGAAAGTTGAAGTCCTCTAATAAGGCACACTTCTAATAAGGTGTTAATATCCTCTAACAAGGTGAGACTTAATAGTCTTTGTAAGCCTTTAATAGGGTGGACCTTTCACAGGGTAGATAATGATTCATGGTCAAAGCATTGTAACCTTCATTGGATACACTTTATTGTAGTAGTAGTGGATATTTGTGGGTGTCATCCCCACCTCAGTTTTACCTTCTCACTTGGAGGGTTTCTTGGTAATCATATCTAGTGTTATGTGTGTGAATTCTTACATGTTCATATGATTTAGATGTATATGCTTTATATATTATTTTAGTTTACTCGTTGAATGCTTGAGATGGATGTGTGGTGAAAGTTTTATGGGTCCAAGTTTAAACTACTGATTCACCCCTCCAACACCCCCCCCCCCCCCCCCCCGCCCCCCCCTCGCCCACAAGAAGTTTACCTTTCCTATTGTAATTCCAACAATTGGTATCAGAGCTTTGTTCTCTAAAAGAGAAGCTTTGCAACTTTGAGGAAAGATCTTGAAGTGGAAATCTACAAGTTGGAAAAAACCATTGAGAAGCAGGAGATTGAAATACATCTCATACTACATCAACTGAATCAAGCAAGAGAAGACCTAAAGAATTCCTTGAAGAGAAGGAAAGAAATTGCTATTGCTGAGAATGACACATAATACAAAGAGATAGACACTACTAAGCTATTTTCAGATGGAGACTCCAATGAATTTGATGCAGCAATTGCAGATCTAATGGAAAAGAATAGTGTAGTGTCTGCCCCAAGTTTACATTTTTGCTATCATTGTCGAACACTTTTAGGCAAGTTTTATGTTTGATGATTAGTAGTATTATTTTGAAATTATCAGATATTATTTTAGATTTAGTTAATATATGATGAGATTATTTGGTACTCTATACTTCATGTGTGCATGGTGATTATTACAGTGTTTTCAGTTATTGATGATGATTAGTTAGATGAATTATGATATGTGTTTACTTATGGATACTTACCCCATACTTCATGTGTATGGTGTGCATGTTTTTTTCTTTATGTATGGCATTTTTGATGTGGTTAAGAAAGGGAGTCGTAGTCACTTGCTAGTCGAGATCTACATGATGCACCACTTCCTGCCATTACATGTTTAGCTTAGTATATATTGTGTTTGTACATACGTGGATTTTATGCAAGTTGCAAGTACTAGGTATTGACTTCCCTAAATTTCCAGGACAAGTGTACCCTATCACATTATCTCAATGGTAAGAGAGGCGAGATAAATTCTTAAGTCCAAATCCTAAACCTTTAAGCCATTTGTTCTAGAAAATTTGGACAAGTATCTGAGTTTTGTACCCTTTGAATGTGTTGGATGACATTAATTCGTGATTATAACCCTTTAGTTTGATTTTGTATGTGTTTTTCTATGAGGGATTTTCATATTTTACTTTATGAGTCTTTGGTAAATTTTCTAGTAATTAAGTCTAATTAAAAGATTAAATTAATGATTTAATTTAATGGAAAATTATTATGATATTTTTAATATTTAATTATATCTAATTAATTTGGAAATTAATTAAATAAAAAGAATTAAATTTGATGATAAAAGTTATAGAATAAATTTAGAACGTGATAATATTTATTTAATATAATAATAATGTATTTAGAGTTCATTTTTAATAAATGCTAAATAATATTATTATTTAAATTAATATATACTTTATCAATTAAACGTTCAAAAATAAATTAAGAAGTAGAAAAGAAATTAATTTATTAAAAGTTTCATGATTGCATGATGCATGCATGAGATTAAATTTAATAAATTAATTTAAAAAGAAGTCAAGTGAAAATTAAATAAAGTTATTTAATAATTCAATAAACGTGCATGGGGAAAAGAAAAAGAAAAGATAAAGAAAAATTAAATTAGAGTTGAAGTCTGGTGAGCAAGGAGTTATGTCAAGTGAATGCGCAATTAGTGCCCCGATTTTAGGGAGAGAAATCTAGATCACAACTTGGGGGTTCATTTTCAAAGGATTGTGAATTTTGGAGAAGGAAGAAATTTTCTAAAAGGAGAAGGTTCTAAGAGGAGGAATTTTTCTCTACAATTTTTTGGAGCATAGCAAATTAGCATCAATGTCCAGGTAGACGCTTGTGATTTACACATATTTTGAATACGCTCTTTTCTTTCATGTCTTCATTGTGTCTGTTAGATAGTTTTCTAGATAATTCTTGTGAAGAAGTATCATATTATGAGTTTTTGGACATTTGTTAATTCTTTTGTACATCGAACGTTTTTAATTGATCAATATAATCTTTCTTTCAATAGATTTTAGAATGGAAATTAAACCAGGAAGGGTTTGAATTTAAATAGAAAATCTTCTAAAAAAAATAAAATAAAATAAAATTGGTGGGTATGTTGTATTTCTCCATCAAATTATTTCTAGGTTTTGATTTTTAAAAAATATACGTTTTAAATAAATTTTTTTTATTAAAAAAAATTATTTACAAAATTATAATAAAATAAATTAATATTTATTAAAAAAGGGAAAATGTTTAAATAAAATACATTTTATAAATTTAAAAAAAAATTATTATAAAAAATGGGGAGGGAATTACCCCATACCCCCCTGTCGCCACCTCTGCAGCCAGTACTTGCCATCGTAGGTATTGCAACAATAGAGGTACTATGTACCCTGTCGCCACAGGCCCTATGATAGCAGGGTACTGCGTGTAGAGACTGAGGCCCTTTATATAAGACGGTGGGCTTACAATGTGTTTCAATGTTATTTTTAAAAAAAGTTTTAAATTTATTAAAATTAATTTATTTAAGGATTTTAAATATTATTTATTATAAAAAATTTTAATATTATATTTGTATTAATAAAATTTATTAAAAGTTTTAATTTATAATAATTAATTAAATGATATTTAAATAGTTATTAATTTATTTAAAATAAATTTATAATAATTAATTAAATGTTATTTAAATAGATATTAGTTTATTTAAAATGAAATTTAATATAATTTATTATGAGCATTAGTTAGTAAGATAGGAGATCTTTTTAAATTTGTTGAAGATTATTTAAATTCTGACTCTAATAGAATTACTATTATTTTATCAGAAATCAATGAGAATCTTACCTTAACAGACTCAAACAAATATAATATTTACCCTTAGTAAACTTTCTAAAAATTGATTTCAAGTATTGTGGGGGTAAAACCTTATTTTTATTCAAACAAATATATAGGTTAACTATAGGGTAAAAGGAGAATCTTCTTACTCGAAAACATACTTGAAACAAAAACTAAAACCTTATATTTAACTTAACCATGTGCTTTTGAGACAAACCAAAACATGAAAAGTACACCTTGTTTTCTATGTGATGTCTATGTTTGGGGTTTGGGGTTGACTAGATTGTTGACTGGTTCCAAGATGTCTACCAGAGGATTGGGAGTTTTGTGAGTGTGAAAGTATGCTAACTTGATCTTGATTATGTTTACTAAACCATGGTAATGTGTTGATATGCTCTATGTTGATTGTGTTTATATTGTTGATTACTATTTTTAGTGTCTTTGTGGGATGACAAGATTTATGCTATGAGATATCTGACTTAACCATTTTTGAGTCATTGATCAGTATTATTGGGATGCTTTTCGATTTCTTATTGAGAACTTATGGGTATTGTGATTTATCTTTTGATGCTTTCCAGTCACTTGTTTAGGACTTAGGTGATTTTACTATGATTCTTTGATTTGTGATTTCATAAGCTTAAGGTAGGTTATCTATATGTAATGTCGGGAAGTGGCTTGCAATGAGGGTCAAGGCTCTAAGTGTCTGCTAGGGAAACCCATTGTAAGTTGTTTAATAAGTGAAAAGACTACACTAAATGAGAGTAAAATGAACCTAATAAGATTCTTTCTATGTTCTTGCCCATGCCTCAAGTGCTAGTACAAACTAAGATGGGAGTAGAGAGAATGCTTGTTTGTGACCTTGCATACATAGTATGCCTTGTTAGTATAAGAGGATACTAGTGGCCGCATAGGGATCACTAGGGAGTCAGGGTCTTGAGAGACTACCAGGGTAACTCTAGTGCGATTCATGCAATGACACTTGCCTGCTTACATAGTAGGTTTCTTACGTGTCTTGTGTGCCTCTGGGTATAGATGTCGACCTATCTTAAACCCTTGAGTTAGAATACTTTTAGGATTTCCTAGACTTAGAGAGTATTTTTGATATTTGGTTCAATATCCTATTTGGGACTTGAGACTATCTCCTTAACACGGTGGGAGTGGGTCATTTAGGTTCCATGTGGTTGGGTGGTAGTGCTTTTTACTCTTACCATTGAGATCTCTCTGAAGACACCATGGCTAGAGCATTCTTTATCTGTATTTTCTTTCATTCTTTCCATGTATCATTATGATGGATAGTTATATTTCATGATGGATGTTTATATATTTTATGATGGATGGATATATCATGTATGGTGGATGATTTCATTACTTTATTATACTTTTATAATGGATCCAAAGAGGATGATGCATTTCTATTTCTACACACACACACACACACACACATATATATATATATATATATATATATATATATATATATATATATATATATATATATATATATATATATATATAATTGTAGCCTTTCATACCCTGTGACATGTACAATGGATGATTGAGCATTTCAAATTTCATTTGCCAAGAGGCATTATGAACAAATGTATATTATTTAAATGGACATTGGACTTTTAAATTAGTCTTTCATATGGATGTGGTATTTGATGGATTTAGTATTAATTAAATTTAAATGTTATTCAACATAATGGGATCCTTAAGGAATGTAACATGTTATGTATGCTTTTAGTTGATTGTATGTTATTGCTTCCACTACTATGTGTTTGATGTGTATGTTTTATCTTTCTTGTCAAAAAAAAAAAGTTGGCAAACTTAGTAAAACTTTAGGTTATTTCTTTTGGATCCCTTGGCAGGGCATTACAAATAGAGTCCAAGCTGAGGAAATTAGAAATCTCAAATTAGAGAAAGAATCACAAGCCATACTGCTATGTGAAGTGGTTGAACAAAAGAAGAAAGCTATGGAAGACAAAGCCATGATTGAAGAAGATAAAATAATTTTGGCCAACAAACTAGAAGAGAAGTCAATAGACCTAACAAAGATTTCCAACATGCAATTGGACACTCTAAGTCAAATGATGAATGTCAATCATGAACTGAATGTCAAGGACATTGAGATAATAAGTTGCAGAATGAACAATTGTAGAGTGACCTAAAGAGAGAAAAAGAATTTTCTAAAAGTTTCAACAAGCCAAATGAAGCCATCAAATACTTTGAGCAATTATTGAGATCCCCTAGATCCAATAATGATGCATCTAGACTGGGATATACAAGTATTGAAGTAGGAGAATCATCCAAAAATGTAGAAGAAAGGATCAACAAAGGTAAGAATCCCAAACCTACTTGTCATAATTGTGATAAGAAAGGACATACTACTAATGTGTATAGGAGCAAGACTGTAGATTAGAATGTCAAGCCTAAGAACATGATTTATTGTCATAAATGCAACAAGCAAGGTCATCAAGAACATGAATGCAGAATCAGGATCATACACACACAAAGATTTGAAGGATATTGCTACAACTATCAGAAGTATGGACATAGATCTTTTGAATGTAGATCCAAACCCATGTGGTCATCAAACAAGAAAACAAAGTTAAGGAACAATGGTGACTCTTATAATTGGGATTATAATACAATATATAGCTATAGTTATTGTCAAGAATATGGACATGTTCCTAAGAATTGCATTAGGACACACTTCAGAAGTGATTACCAAAGGTGGTTGAGCCAAACCACATGTTTCAGTTGTTTGAAGATTGGTCACATCAGTAGGTATTGTCCAACTAGGGTAAAGGCACAAAGTTGTGAATTTGATAAAGGTAAAGGTAAGGCAGATGTTGAACACATAAAAAATGAGATGAATAAGACATGGAAATTTTTTTTTATTGCAACACATCAAATGGAGAAGGGATCACTTCACCCAATGGGCCAGGTGATCACACCTCATCAAACTAGGAAATCAAGAGGTATGTGGGACTAATATTTAAAGGCTATTTCATACATCAATTCCAAAAAGGAGATAGTACTAAAAAGAGTATATTAGCATGAACAAAGATGTAAAATGTTGATAGGGATTCAAGACAAATATTTAAGTTTTTCATATTGTTTCTGAGCATGAAATATTTCCTATGTATGTCAAGTGGAATGCTAGAAGATGTTGAGCTAGCAATCTAGCTAGTTGATGTTGATCTCATATTGGTTGCTGAGTGATGAAAATGTCAATGGATGTCGAGTGAGTTAGAAATTGGTTGATGTTGAGCTTACAGCTGTGTAAGCACTTAGCATTAAATGCAAGGGTTTTAAAGGGTATTTGATCAATTTGAGCTTATTTTTCACCATTTCAAATTTCAAAAAGAGCGATCAGAGTAGAAGGCAATCTAGAAATCCATTCAAAGTAGTCACAAAAGATTCTACCAGTGATCTCACACCAATTCACTAGATTTCCCAAGGTATTTGCCAAGAGTCGAGCTATGTAGTTTTAATTTTTGTAAACCCTAGTTTCACACAATGGCATTGAGTTCGAAGGATGTTGAAGGGAAGGAAGTTTTAAATGTTTAATTAGTAAGTAATGAGGTCAAGCAATCCATTTTCAAAGCTATTCTTGGCATTACTTACAAGCAAGACCCTTCTAGCACATTATCAATGATTTGCCAAATGCAATAATGGTTCACAGTGTGAGAAAATGCTATAACTACAAGATCAGTGGCATTGGTGACATGGAGATTAGGGAGGCATATAAAAAGTTGTGTGATAATGGTGTTTTGAAAGAAGAGTTCAAAATCATCGAGAAAAAAGGATTAACACAAGCCCTAGATTTTCCAAATGTGTTTAAGATAGAGTGGATACGAATAGTTCTTAGCCAAATTTATGATGGTTCCTTATGGCTAGAGAGCGAACCTATTAAAATCACTAAGAGAATAATCCATATGGTTACTAGTTATCCAACCCTAGATCTACCTTAGACACTAAGAAGTAATTGCAAGGAAGTAATTGAGAAGAACACTGGAGTTGTCTGGAATAAAAGAGATATAATAATAGACACATCACTAATCCTCTAATAAACTTTGTTGCAAGGGTTATATCACACAAATTCTATCAATCGAGTATATTGAATAGTGTACCCTATATAGTTGTAGATGCTGGATACAAGATTGTTAAGAAAGATCATACATATGATTTAGTAGAGCTACAATTGTAGCAACTAATGGAGAATCTTGGAGCAATTAGGAAAACAAAGAGTGCACAATGCAAATTTGACTCTATATTGATTTGTATATTATTTTATGCATAGAAAACATTCCCCTCATTTGGTACTATTGGATGGAAGACCAACAGATCAATTTTAGTATAGATTGGTGAGTATATTGAGCAACTAGGAGAGAATTTTGAATCCTTAATGACTAGTTACTTTGAAGATTTCAAAAAGTCAATGAAGGAGAGACTAAGGATACTAGTATCTTTGGTTGAAAAACATTATAATGATTTATGCTTTCTTGTAGATACTAATTATACCTTTGTGCAAGCTATCACACCAAGGGTAAGATGGTCAAGACCCTTAGGCTATGAGATAAATGTGGATGAAGCCACCATAGCCATCACAACCTTACTACCAAAGGAGGTAAAGAAAACTATAAAAAAAATTGGAAACTATGAGATGGTAAAATCCAAGATTACCATGGAATTAAAGACTACCTATACCATGAAGAAAAAGGAAAAGTTAGTGAAGAAACTGAATGCCAAATTTAGAGAGGGTGTCGAGGAGGAAGAGGAAGAGGAAGAAGAAGAGGATGAAGAGGAAGAAGGAACTCAAGCACAAGAACTGTAGACACCTAAAAACCTTTAGAAAATAAAGTATTTTTATTTTTTGAAAAATTCCTGATGACATCATCATTTATTAATTAATTAATTAATTAATTTTTATGCCATTAAATCCCTTTATCTTAATTAAAAATATTTAATTAAGGAATCCCTCCCAAAAATGTTTAAATCTTATTTAAACATTATTTCCTTATTTATTAATTATTTAATTAATAAATTGACCAAAAAACCCAAAATAAATATAAAATTTATTTTTTGCCCAAAATTTGGCCAATTTCTTTAAGACCACTAACCTCTTCCAAAATCTTCTAATCCTTCTTTAATTTTGATTAAAGGCTAATCCCATCATTTCCTACCCCTAATCCCAACTCAAAATATTTAATTAAGATTAAATATTAATCCTCATGTTTATTAAAAAAGTTTTAATAAATATCTCCTCAACCCAAACCCTTGAAATAAATAAAACTTTATTTATTTCCTAAAAATCTAATTTATCCTCATCCTAGAAAATTCTAGACTATTCTAGAAAGTCTTTATCCTCATCCAAAGTCTAGACTCTTCTAGAAGATGTCTTTTAACCTAATCTTAATCCCCTCCTAACCTTGTCACATTCCCTAAAAATGGGTTAAGACTTACTAACCCAAGCCAAAGTTAACAAATATCTCCTCCTTCACCCACCCTCATTAAATGCCATCCACTTGCCTATCCCTAAGCTAATCCTAAACCATCCTAATCCATCCTCTAATCATTTGCACAAGCCTAAGCAAGCTTAAAACCTTCCTAATCAAGTCCAAGTCAAAATTTCTCTCATCTCCCTCAAAATATCTCAAACATAAAACTTTATGAAGCCCACTAGGCCATAAATGACTCTTCCAAGCCCTTTTATTGCTCTTACAAGTCATTATGAGGGTCTTTATGAAGATTTTATCCCTTGAGCCTCCTTTGTTGACTCATCCTTCCCCTTTCTTCCATCCTCTCACCATGTGACATGTGTCACTCCTTGATTGGTTGTAAGGAAGCACAATCCATGTGCTCTCCTCTCATGCAATCTGAGCCCTCCATGAGCTTTTTCCCATCCTTGCATCTTAGCCCTCAATCCCTCAAGCCTCTTGCCTATAAATTGGATCCTTCCCCTTTGAAAAAGAACACAATCCATGAATTAAAGTCATAATGTCATTTTGAGAAGCCATTTTACATCAAAACCATACACTCACACCCAAATTCCAACTCCATTTGAAGCCCTTTTTGAAGCATAAGCTTGAGCATACATCCTATCTATTTAGACAAAGCTACTCAACAAGAGAGCTTCTCATTGAGAGAGCCCATTAATGGCTCATATTCTCAATTGAGAGTTTATCTTAGTCTATCTTGAAGTTTATTAATTTTATTTAGTTTGTAGAAGCTTTATTTAAATTTGGTTTCTATTAGCATACTAACATTGCTCATATACATTTTGGCACGCCCGGTGGGACCCCACATGGGTCATCTTCATTAGTTTTTTAGTCAAGTTTTGTATGTCATTTTCTGATTTTGGCTAATTTTGCCTGTTTTTGTGATTGGTAGGATTGTATAAATTGGTTTTGTAGGTCCACATGAGCATGAAGAAGACAAAGGAACTCATAGTATATCTCATAGTGTTTGCAGATTTTTCAAGCTTATAGGTGGACAAAGAACTTGGAATTCTTCTTCCTCTTCTTGTCTATATTCTTCTTATTCCATCTACTTCTTTTTCTTCTTCTTGTGGGAGATCTTGGCCATTTTTTTTTAAGGAAGAAAAATCATACACACTTCTTTTTAGTGCTTAAAATGAACCCCCAAATCATATTTAAATCCATTAAAAAATTAAAAATTTGCAAAAAAGAAAAAATCTTTTAACAAGTGAAACTAAACCAATCCAATCATTTGCATCCTTGCAACATCAAGGTTTTAGATGCATTCATGTAAAGTTAGGAACACTTCATTTTTGGGAATTTAAAAAGAACTTCAAGTTTCCATTTCAAAAGGTTCAAAATCAACACTAAGTGCACACTAAAATCTAAATCAAACTCAAAGCATCAATCAAGGATAAAATGAACCTCATTTGCAAATATTTTAAAGTCTCATAAAAACTAAGAGTCCTAAATGGTTGCCAAAATTTGTCCTAAAAGCTTTGTTATTTGTTCCAAACAAATGTCTTGTTGCAAAATCTTGAATGTTTCTTAGGTTTTTCATGCATCAAAACAATCTAGGAATATCATTTTTGGGCTTAAAATATGCAAACTAGAACACAAAATCTTAAATGAAAACCAAAGTCCAAAGAGTCATTTTCACTTTTGAGTCCAAAACAATCTTGAATGATCTAAGGTTAAAACAAAGCACTTCAAAGTTCTTAAAATAACACACAAAATCTCAATCTTGAATGCTCAAAGGAAAAAACTTGAATGTTTAATCACTTGTCTTTGAATGCATGTTGCTAAAATCACTCTTGAGTGCCATGGATTAAAATCAAGTTTGGTTTTTTTATGAATGCATGATTAAAACAACAAATCCAATCTTGAATGCCATAGATCAAATAATCATCTTTTGGGGCATAAAAAGAATCCACATTTTTTAAATATTCTAAGTTATAAAAACTAATAAAGACACTTTGTGTAAGTTTGTAGTTGGACTCACCCTCTTTAATCACCCATCAATTTAACCATTGGTGTCAATCTCAGTGCCATCTATGGGGATGGGTCTACCTAAGAGGGTGTTAAGTGCTCCACAAAGATCATACTCCACTCACTTGGGTCTTTAGGGTTTTTTCTAAGTTAGAAAATTCCTTGAATGCACATTAATCTCGCTCACACTTCATTTGGGCATGAAAATTGGACAAATCTTGACGTGGAGGGCCTCCGGGCGTGCGCTTGGCAATCGAGTTTCACACATCTTTGTTTTGAGCTTAAAACAAACTCAAACTCAATCTTGAATGCCTAAGAATCAATGAACATTGCATGGTTTGGACGCATTTTCAATGACGCTCGCATTTCTTATGTTGACGATCTCTCGACTTTCATTATGCTGACGATGCTGTCAAATTGGAATGAACATTGTATGCCATAATCACAAGTGTCTTCAATCATAGCTTACAAAATCTAAATCATCAATTGGAATAAACGTGTGTCTTTTAAAGCCCAAGATCATGTATGTGGTCTTGTTTTACACTTTTTAGGAGGCCTGCTTGGGGATTTCATCACCCCTTGGGACGACCTCAACTCCAGCGTTCCGATGGAGTATAAAAATTTGGAGGTGAATCCAAAGACACCTCTCTTGGAATCAAGATTTTGTCACTCGGGCTAAGCCTCAAGGAACTTTATACCCTTGAGAAGTGAAAGAGGAGAAGTGGGTTACCGCTCCTCTCGGCTGTGTGACATCTTTTTGGTTTCATCTATGGATTTCAGCCTCATGTACCTTGCATATATCGAGGACTCCCTAGCTATAAAAAATTTCATCCTTGTAGAAAGCTTCCTAGGATGTGGTGTGTTTGACGTGCTTGCTCCAAAATTTTGTCTACTTGTTTGTTCATAGCTTTTGAATGAATGTTTTCAAACTTTGGTCAAAATCCCAAAAAAGAAAAAATCTCCCAGCTCAAGGCATACTTAGCGTAGTCACTGCCTCATTAAAAAATCATCCAAGCTCCCCCGCTGCAACTGAATCTATCTAGTTCCTTGCTTTAGAACAATCCCAAATCCAAAGTCTCTCCAAATCATCCCCCCTAGCTAGCTAGCAACCCAATCCAAAATTACACCCAAGCCTTTAGAGAGTTGTTGTCATTCTGCTAGAATTTGCTATCCAATCAATCTGACCAATCCACCAGCCTCCCCAAGGTTATCCCTTTGATAGAGCTTTGTCTAAGGTAATCTAGCTTTGTCACTTGTTATCCCTCATCACCTTGAGCTAAAGGTTGGGATCCACAAGTGGTCAATCTCGTGTCATGCCCATAGGATCATTAGTCTATCCTTAAGTTGACACAATCTCCACCAATCCAGCGCATAGGAAAGCAAAACTCTCACTTTTTGACAACATGCCCTTGAAGTCTTCCATCTACAGGAAAGCCAAAAATCTCCAGCCAATCCTCCTTAGGTCTGTCATACAACTTTGACTCTCCCTGGGAAATCCTTCATCAGCCAATCCAAAATCTGTGCTTAATCCAAATCCAACCATGAGCTTCCGTGTTCATCCATATGCAAGACCCCATCCCCATCCAACTCATCATCAAAACATGAAATCCCAAACCTATCATGATGTGTTCGGTCGTATTTTCCTTGCTCCCACCACCTCCTAATCCAATGATGATGAAAATATTGTTGACTATGACAGGTATATTGAAAGCCTTAGAAACATTCCCCCAAGCATCCCCCAAAATCCAAGAGTTATTCCAAACTATCTAGTCATGCCATCTGATATCCCAACTTCTCCTCCATCACCCAATCAACCAAGCTTCCAATCTTCCACCCTCATCACACCTGCTATTCATATCAATCGACCACCTCCACCTCTGAAAAACGAGTCTCCAAGGAATCTCCTAGAGGAAATACAAGAAAAGCTACCTCCAATAGTCGATAAGCCATGTCATCTAATCCAACCATGTGAAGTAGTCAGTGATGAAGCTTCCCCATCTATAATATCACCTCCATCTCCCATAGCTACCATCCCCATACCATCCATCAAATTGCTTAAAATCCTTCCACTTCCCAAAAGCGTCAAAATCCCACCACCCATCAAATCACTCCAAATCCCATCCACATCTCCTCCTCCAAGAATTGTCCAAATCCCATATAATGAACCTCATGCATCCACTCCCATCCATTCCTGTCAAGATCTTGTCCAAAAGCATGTTGATATATCCTCCAATAGAACAGCAGATCCTGCCATCCCACTTATTCCCCTACATGATCCACTTTTACCATCCCCTCCATATCTAAATCCTACCATCTTACTTACTCCATCTCAAGATCCCTTTCCCTCATCCCACCCAACTCAAGATCCTATCCTCCCATCTCCTCTACTTCATGATCATACATCTCCCATAATCCATGATGATAGATCCATCAAAGAAGAACTAATTATCATATCCAAAGCTCCAACTCCTTCAGCTAGTAATGGACTCACATCTTGTGTTCCAAATAATGAACATCATATTAAAAAAAGAAATAAAAATGTATTTCTAGATGTTGGTATCCCCGCTATTCCTGCATGGTCCCAAATCCTTCCATCTCCATCCCAAAGTTCCCATCCATCTTATTCCGCATCTATTTTGGGCCCTCATCCTACTCCTTATCTCCAACCCTCCATTTTGGGTCCATATATCCCTTATCTAAATCCCACACCCTTTCCATCCATTTTGGGTCCTTACATACCTAATATGAATCCTTTATCCCCTCCATCTATTTTGGGACCTACACCTTCCCCGTTTCCATCTATTTTGGGCCCATATCCTTCCTTCCCTCCATCCATTTTGGGCAATTATATCCATCCTTATCCTATGTTTCAATCTATCCTTCCATCCGCTCCAATCCACTAGCTAGATCATCAAAGGCACTCACCCTTGAATCCCTTCCAACCTTTAAACCCTATCACTCCATCAATTATCCCTCCATCTCCTCCATGCTCTTGTTCCCATCCCATGGCTAATAGAAGCATATTGGATGCCAAAATACAAAAGCATAAATCCAAAAATCCACAAAAATCCAAGTCTCAACATGTCCCTTCTAAAATACATGTTCAAAACAAGAAACATTTAATCCCAATCAAAGAAAAAGTCAAGAGGCCACAAAAGCCCAAGCTAAAAAAGTCAAAAATCATGTGGATACCCAAGATGCTCATAAAAGAAATGCATCTCAAAGAAAAATATCAATTGGCATCCATTCATGCTACTCAAAAAGCCTCATCCATCCATGCTTCATCCAAATCCCCATATAAGCATCCTTCATCCCCCCAATCCACTTTTAGTCCATATGCTTCTTATCCTAAATTTCCCATCCTCCATCTTCCAACTCTACTTTTAGTCCTTATCTTTCTCTTCCTCCATTTTCTCCTTAACCTAGCTCAAAACCATCTTTCCCACTACTTTATCACCTCTCAAGGTGTGTGCCAATGATGATATTTCCATTTTCCTCATCCATTTACCCACAAGCCTTATGTCTTTGCATCCATTATCTGTCAAACTCCCACCCACCATTCCACTTGTTCAATCCAATCCTTTTTCATCCATCCTACCAACATCTATGAGCCAAAAATAGCTGAAGAAAGCCAAAATCATTCCAGCTAAGTCAAAAGTCAAAAAGTCAAAAAATAATAAAGAAAAATAAAGCATCCACTGGTGAAAACTTGGAAATTCAAGCACCTTGGACAAGTACCATGATGAAAACTTGGCAAACAAGCATCATGCGTAATCCCGCCATCCCCAGCTTAGCCTATCACCCTCATGCTTTTGGTCATCTCTTGACATCCAAATCCATCTTCCAATCTATTCACCTATCCTCCACCCTCCATCTTCCATCTCACACCATCCACTTATCTCTTGCAGCTTCAGCCAACCATCCCAGCCATCATCCATCTCCCTAGCCCCTTCAGCTTTTTCCATCCTAGCTTCAATCCCATCACATCCATCATAAGACCTCCTTCCGCATGTTATCTTCTGATTGGGGGCACTATATTCCTTGGAGATCTTGTCTTGTCCATCCTCCCTTGTCATTGGTATCTAGCTCTAGGCTATCCTAATGCAAACCCAATGTCATCTCTTTATATCCATCATAATCCTAGCTATCTACCATCCTATCCAGCCATCTCATCTTGCTCCTCTAGCTATCCTTGGTCACAAAATCTCTCATCATCATTGGATGCATTCTACCAAATCCATATCTTTCGCTATCACCCCACCCTTAGCTTTTGCATCTTGCACAACATCGAACCATCCCGCTATCCTCTCATCCTGAGCTTTTTATCCATCTGTATCATACCTATCATTGGTCCATTAGCTTGTACCATATCTTGATTAGCCCGCTTATAAATATCTTGGTCCATCAGCTTGTACATCCTCTTTAGCTTAGTACCATTGTATCTATCCAGCGTTCGTGTTAGTTTGTCCTTGATTAGCATCTTGCACCCATCGCACATCTTGGTTAGCTATTCCAATGCATCCTTTAGCTAGATTTCCTATCACTAAAGTGTTATCTTTCTTAGTTCAGCTTGCCAGACACATCACTCATCCAAATCCACCAGCATAGGTGCTCTCCGATAGGTCCTTGCAGGATATAGCTTTCCTCATGTCTGATCTTGGTTTGTTAGTACCTCGTCCTACCCATCTCGTTGGCAAACGGTTCTCTTTTGGATTTTCACTTTCTTTTGATTTGGACTCTTCCCTGTTGGGTCTTGAAATATCTTTTCCAAGAAATATCCTTGTTCCCTCCTCAAGGTTTCCATGATCTTCCATATCATGGTATACTGTGAATGGGGCAATCAGAGCGTAAGGTCTTGATCATGTCTTTTGTTTGTTTTTCTTTTTTGCTTGTGGGTTACCCAGTGTCGGTTCCACGTTGCTTCCTTTAAGAATCATGTGTGATGCTATGGAAATCCTTATGTGTTTGTTTTGAGTTAGTTCGTCAGTCCTTTGGACAGTTGGTGAAAAGGCCTTGATGTTCTTGGTAACCTTGGCAATTAACCAACAGTCCTATAGCAAATCTAGTGCTCAACTACATGGTGGTACTTCTCTTTAAAGTATCCCCCCGCTCAAAAAGCTTCAATGGTTTTCCTTCATCTCCATTGTCCCCCATCCATATCTAGCATCCGTCTCTCCTACCCCAGCTTATGCATCAGTATCTCTTTGAATCACTCCTCACCTTTAGCTTTAGGGATCCACAATCCTAGTCTTAGGGATCCACCAATCCAAATCAATCCACCAAGCCTCATCTTTCGAGATCCACAATCCTAGCCCTAGGGATCTCTGAAACCAATCTTCTGCCAATCTGACTCTTTGAAATCCTGTTGCATCAGCTTTTTAATCCCCTCATCCATCTCCCTATCCTGGTTTCCTTTTTATAGCGCTCTGCTCCTTCATCCTCCACCTTCCCTAAAGTCTTAAGCTTGCTTCCTCTTCTGCATCTGATTCTCCTTTATCATTCTCCCATAGTGAGAGTTTGAGCTAATTCAGCCCCTTCTCTTTGCCAATCTGAGTTTCCTTGCTCATCCAAGATTCTTGTACTTTTCAAGAAGCCATCGAGCCTCGCTTTCTCTCCCCACTACCTTCTTGAGGGGGCATCTCATAGTCCATTCTCTCCTCTTCTGCTCTAGCCTTGGGCATCTTATTTTCTTATCTTTGATGCCATGCCACTTGCGGCATCACATCAAAGAGGGGCAAAATGTAGACACCTAAAAACCTTTAGAAAATAAAGTATTTTTATTTTCTGAAAAAGTCCTGATGACATCATCATTTATTAATTAATTATTTAATTAATTAATTAATTAATTTTTATGCCATTAAATCCCTTTATCTTAATTAAAAATATTTAATTAAGGAATCCCTCCCAAAAATGTTTAAATCTTATTTAAACATTATTTCCTTATTTATTAATTATTTAATTAATAAATTGACCAAAAAACCCAAAATAAATATAAAATTTATTTTTTGCCCAAAATTTGGCCAATTTCCTTAAGACCACTAACCTCTTCCAAAATCTTCTAATCCTTCTTTAATTTTGATTAAAGGCTAATCCCATCATTTCCTACCCCTAATCCCAACTCAAAATATTTAATTAAGATTAAATATTAATCCTCATGTTTATTAAAAAAGTTTTAATAAATATCTCCTCAACCCAAACCCTTGAAATAAATAAAACTTTATTTATTTCCTAAAAATCTAATTTATCCTCATCCTAGAAAATTCTAGACTATTCTAGAAAGTCTTTATCCTCATCCAAAGTCTAGACTCTTCTAGAAGATGTCTTTAAACCTAATCTTAATCCCCTCCTAACCTTGTCACATTCCCTAAAAATGGGTTAAGACTTACTAACCCAAGCCAAAGTTAACAAATATCTCCTCCTTCACCCACCCTCATTAAATGCCATCCACTTGCCTATCCCTAAGCTAATCCTAAACCATCCTAATCCATCCTCTAATCATTTGCACAAGACTAAGCAAGCTTAAAACCTTCCTAATCAAGTCCAAGTCGAAATTGCTCTCATCTCCCTCAAAATATCTTAAACATAAAACTTTATGAAGCCCACTAGGCCATAAATGACTCTTCCAAGCCCTTTTATTGCTCTTACAAGTCATTATGAGGGTCTTTATGAAGATTTTATCCCTTGAGCCTCCTTTGTTGACTCATCCTTCCCCTTTCTTCCATCCTCTCACCATGTGACATGTGTCACTCCTTGATTGGCTGTAAGGAAGCACAATCCATGTGCTCTCCTCTCATGCAATCTGAGCCCTCCATGAGCTTTTTCCCATCCTTGCATCTTAGCCCTCAATCCCTCAAGCCTCTTGCCTATAAATTGGATCCTTCCCCTTTGAAAAAGAACACAATCCATGAAGTAAAGTCATAATGCCATTTTGAGAAGCTATTTTACATCAAAACCATACACTCACACCCAAATTCCAACTCCATTTGAAGCCCTTTTTGAAGCATAAGCTTGAGCATACATCCTGTCTATTTAGACAAAGCTACTCAACAAGAGAGCTTCTCATTGAGAGAGCCCATTAATGGCTCATATTCTCAATTGAGAGTTTATCTTAGTTTATCTTGAAGTTTATGAATTTTTTTTAGTTTGTAGAAGCTTTATTTAAATTTGGTTTCTATTAGCATACTAACATTGCTCATATACAAGAACCTCTAGCTTTGACACAAGGCATGGGAGAAAATAAAGAACAAGAGGAAACTAAAGGTGTCGAGGGATAAGAAGCCAAGGAAGTACCTACTACTATCAAGCAAAAGAAAAGGAAGGCCAAGGCACAACCTGTGGCAAGGACTAAGGAAATTGTTAAACCAAGTTTTCCAAATCCCATTGCACCTACAACAAGAGCTAGCACATGTGCTACTATGCAAAAGGCTAAGGAGAAAACAAAGCAAACAGAACAAGGAGGTCAAGAGAAAAAGAGACCTACAAGGAAGTATGTGGCACAAATAGATTCTCAAGAGGAGAAAACAGAGTCAGATGACAACAGCCAATTCAAGGTGATGAGTCACAATCCTCTCTTAGATCTTGAAATTTATGTCAAAATGTTAGAAATAATATAGATCTATCAGGTTTTAGTCATGTTGATTTTGATAAATTAGGTAAAGAGGAGAAAAAACAAGTGGAAGGGGCCTTATATGCCATGATGTCGAAATTCAAGACAACACCACTAGAATTTTTTAACTTTGTACCTACGAATCTATATGACATAGTTGAGAAAAAATTGCACTACTGTCTAACTGTGGAAAGACAAATTAGGGAAACCACACTAGCCCAAGTAATGATTGAATTAACTAAGGGACAAATTGATAAAGTTGTAAAGAAATATGAAGGTAGGTTTACACCTAAATATAGAGCCTTTAGCATTGTACAAAATAATATTGAGGATATTGTCAAGAAATCAACACAGATATGGAAACTCATTTATGGGTTAACGATAATAAAGAAAGGAGAATCTAAACCTTTTGAGGTTAAAGATGATGATAAAGAAGATGATGAACAAGGTGATACTATTGGAGGAGGAATATAATGAAAGAAGATGACAAGGCAATAGTTGAGCCTAAATAGCAAGAAGAACAGAATTTGGATGACACATAATTACCAAGTATCAGTCCTCCACATGACATAATTAAGAAAACTAAAATAGTAATTGTCAAGGATGTTTCTGATCTATCAAATCAAAACATCAATCCTCTTACTGAAGAAGATTTAAAGAAGATATTAGATCAATCTACATTGCAGGCAAAACTATGTGGCAATCCAATTTGGGTAAGTGTAGATGAACTACAAAAGTTTGTGACTGGTGTTGCAAGGGACAAGATGAATCCGCAAGAACCACCTTCTATCATCCCTTCAGTCACTTATGTACAACCTTTGGTCCAAATACTAAAATCTATATCTACCATGGTTGATACAGCTATCAAGATTGATATTGTTGAGAAGGAAATAGTAGAAGAACAAGCCGCCACCACAGGATAGTAGGAAACAAGTCAAATAGAGTTATCTACACCTACAACACAAGGAAAAAGTGTAAGTCAAGTCATAGTAACACAAAAGGGAAAGTTTGAAGAGTGTGAGCTAACACCTAAGTTGAAGGAAAAAGTTTTCATCCAAGCTCTGGTAGCTTTACTAGCATCTAGCAGTCCTTCCACACAAACTCTTCAGAAGCCAAGCCTAGAAGCTATTCCATTGCAAATCTCAGTGCCAAGCCCAATTTCATCAAAGGTTGAAAAGGTAATTCACTATGGAGATATAATCCTTGATGAAGAAATTGTTATCCCAAAATATGATAATGATACTATGACATTAGAACAAATAGGCATACTATAGCAGGCCCTAGAAAGGAAAAAGAATCAAGAAATGCTTAGGAGAGAACATAGGAAAAAGCAAGCACTTCAAGACATTAAGGGCATCTTTCTAGATGCATTTAGTCTACCAACTCCTGAAGAGAACAAGCCACTAATGGAACAACTGAAAAATGTAGTGGACAAGGTTAATAATCAAGACCTTGATACCAATGCCAAATTATTGGAACGGTCATAAAAGAAGTTCCAAAATAAGGTAAATGAGAAAATATCTAGTGAGATAGCACTAACATAAGTTGCATTGGCAACTAAGGTTGAGGATGTGAAGAAGGTAGTTGAGAATAGCTTCTCATTTTACACAAAATTATGCAACCTAGCACTCTTCACCCAAGAGACCAGGAGTCACATTCTGAGTCTGGAGAGTTGAATTTCTATATCAGGTGCAAGACTACCAACAAATCCAACTCAGAGTGAGAAGCATTTTAGGACATTGCTTCAAACACAGAGTCAGTTAGCTATATTGACAACAAATGAGGCTAACATAAGAGCCAAACTGACTAGCATACAAGAAACCCTCACCCCACATATGGAAATATTGCACAAGGAGCTAGGCTATGCTGAAACTCTACTAAAGAAAGATCCCAATCTTTCTACTTTAGATGGTCTAGTCCACCTTACTATCGAGCATCCAATCCAACTCAAGTCATTAGATGTGTATAAATATTTTTTGGAAAAACACACAATAAGTGTATAGCCCATTTGACATAAGTTTCAAAATGGGGGAGAAATATTTTTGGGGGAGAATAACACAAGGGAGAATAAGAACATTGGGGGAGAAATAAAGTAGAGAGAGAGCAAAATGGTGAGATATCAGCTAAGGAAGAGCAAGTGTACAAGAGAGTATCAACAAAATAGGATATTGAGGTCAAAGTGTATCAGTAGAGACACATTTACTTAGAAGGAGCACAAAATTTTGGTTATAGAATAGACATATCAACTCAGGGGCAATTATCAAATTTTGAGGTGTACAAATTATTGAAAATTTTTAAATTTATGAAGTTTTGTATATAAGCTAAGTCATGGATATTTTATGCTTGATAAATCAATGATATTAATGTATATTCAAGTGTTTTTGACACTCGTGTCAATGGGGGAGACTTTTGATCTCAGATTGGTTTTGATAAGTGAGTGTCAACACACTAAGTTATTTACTTAGTTCATGCCAAACTAGTAATGCATGTTGAGAACAACATGTAAATATTAGACCATGTCGAGCTATAGTGAGTGTCAAGCTACTCATGTGTCAAGTCACTCAAGTGCCAAGTAGATAGACCATGCCAAGTGATGCAAGAGCCGAGTAAATAATGGATGTTGAGCAATGCATGTATTGAGTCACAACAGAGAGAATAGTGCATGCCAAGTAGTAGAGACTTTAGATGTCGAGTGACATAGTTTTGACATATTTGTTTGTAATGGCACAAAAAACTATGTAAACCATTTTTTAGCCGACTTAAAGATAAATAACAATATTTTAGAGATAAGGACAAATCTCTAGTTGATTCCCTATGCAATTACATGTAGCCAATCAAAAAATGGGAAGGAATAAGTAGCGAAATGGATGAATCTCAACCATAGATTCATACCTAACTCTAAGTCACTAAGTCTTCTTAAGGAGGATGGAAACCCTAAACTCTAAATGGATGATCATGTGTAAGGAATTAAAGGAGTGAAGAGGATAGTTTTCATGTGCAAACAAAGCATTCAAGGTGACTTAGAAGTTACGAAGAAAGAATGAATTGCAGAATTAGTTAGAGCAGAACAATGGATAGAGAAAATGATATAGTATTTAGACATCTGATCAATAAGGATAGAGAATACATTGTTTAGAGGTGATCTATTATCAAAAAAGCAAGTGCCAACCACAGGATCTATGCTGAAACATTCTAACAAGTGATTTCAGTCAAATTTCTTAATAGAGTAGTCTTAAAAGGCTATATGAAATCCTTTAATAGGGTGCTTACTTAGTTGTAAGTTGAAGTCCTCTAACAAGGAACACTTCTAATAGGGTGTTAAAATCCTCTAACAAGGTGAGACTCAATATTCTTTGTAAGCCTTTAACAGGGCAGACCTTTCACAGGGTAGATCATGATTCATGGTCAAAACATTGTAACCTTCATTGCATATACTTTATTGCAGCAGTAGTGAAGATTTGTGGGTGTCATTTCCACCCCACTTTTGCCTTCTCACTTGGAAGGTTTATGGGTAATCATATTTAGTGTTATGTGTGTGAATGCTTACATGTTCATATGATTTAGATCTATATGCTTTACATATTATTTCAATTTACACATTGAATACTTGAGATGGATGTGTGGTGAAAGTTTTATGGGTCCAAGTTTAAATTACTAATTCACCCCCCCGCCAGACATTTACCTTTTCTATTATAATTCCAACATTACACATGACTCCTAAATCCTTATATATGTCCTCATCTCCAATTCTCTCAAACTTGCAATGAATGAAACTCTGAACATCCTCTACATGAAGCACATTCACCAAGATTTATTAAAATGCTCCTAACTAATCACCCACTAAAGAAAAAAACTAGGTATTACTTTAACTTATACCTCAACCTATAACTTACATCATATAGTGTCTAAATTTCTATAATTCTTAACTATTTACACTAGAAATTTAATTCAAGCTTCGTAAAATACCTTAAAATATCACGTTTAGGGCTTCTGGAACTTTGCATTTCAAACACATTTCTTCCCACTTGAAATCATTGTCAAATTTCTCTAAAATAAATGCATGATCAAATGGTACTCACAATTTTGTTCACAATATTTAAAACGCTTCAACTCGGACGCCACATTAAATGTGCATCTACCAAAAACTTTAAAAACTATCACTAATCACCAGTAAACTTGTTTTCTATCTTACAACTTTGTGTGATCATATCTCAGCTTGTGCACTCGACCATAGCTTTTCCTCTCTATGTCCTCTACCTTGTTTAACTACACAACTTCTAATTCACTTTTCAACATCAATTCTAATTAACTGACACTCTGCCTGTACTACAAACACTTAATTGAAATAAAAATGAGTCCAAAATAATTTTCTAACTTCAATCTCTCATTAGGTGCATCAAAATACTATTTCTCCAAAATTGTATGAGAAAATTTTGGATCCTTAGCTTTCATAAATGCTTCTTTGAATTTGTCAACATGCTCTTTTATTGCTTCTTTGTGACTCTTATCATTTCTTCTGTCATTCCTATTATTGTTCCTTCTATAATTAGGATTCATGTTGAAGTTCCTTCTATCCATTCTACAAAATCTTGTTGTGTGTCCAAAATTATTGCATAACTAACATACAGGTGCATTACTCCTTTGATTGGTTCCATTCTGATCATCACATGTGTTGGCCTGGTTATTCACATTTTTAAAAATCCTTTAAAATTTTTTGTGAAAATATCCAGTTATCATTTTGTGGTTAGGGATTGTATGTATTTTTTATAATCATGCCCTAGAAAATCCCTAATCATATTTCCCTAATTAATGTTACTAGTGCCCTAGGTTCTTTTTAAAGTTCATTAACAATGGTTTTTTTTTTCAAATATTTGGGGGAGACTTTTAAATAAAGCCATGAAACCCTATGAAATTCCTCATTATATGGTTTTTTTCCAGTCTTTTCATTTTATTTTCGTAAATCCTTGTTCTACCCTAGTGCATAACTCTATTTTAACCTAAGGTCATGTCATGGTTGGCTTGCATATTTTTTTTCTTAGTTTAGAACCCTCCAAGTGAGTTAATTTCATGATAGTTCATTAGATTAAGGTCAATGATGGTTAGTTTCTCACATTTTGAAGTTGCATGGAGTTTAGCTAAAGTGAGAATGAAACAGCTTGACACATATCCTTGTAGGCCCCTCTTTGGTTCCAAGCAATATAAGAATGAGTATCTACCCAGTCGTCAATCAGATGAAGATCAACACCTATCACTTTCTTACATTTTGAAACTACTTAGGCTTTAACCAAAGTAAGCATGCGACAAGCTAACACATGGAAATTGTTAGACCAAACTAACTTGTGGACCGCAAAAAGGATACTATCAACATAGTTGTCCAAATGGTATATTTTGGTTAGCCATAGTTGCTAATTATAATAAAAGACTTTGATATTTTGAAGTTGTCATATCTTATTTGATCAATGACTATCGATTCTCACATTATGAAGATGTGCAAATTTTAACAAAAGTGAGAATGTGGTGAGCTACCACATGTCCAAGTGGGTCTCACAATACATACAACTATATGCAAAGATCTTGATTATCTGTGTGATGAGGATCTATGATCGTCAATTCTCACATTTTCAAGATGCATGATGTTTAGCCAACGTGAGAAAGTAAGTTTTTGACACTCATCTTAGTGGGCCCAAGTTTTAAAATGAATAAATCAACAACTAAGATCTTTTAGGGTTGTTCATCAAATGAAGATCAATGATCATCACTTTCTTGCTTTTTGAACTTACTCAAACTTTAGCCAAAGCAAGAAAGCGATGTGCTAACATGTGACCAACTTGCCAAAAAGGTAATTAAGTCATTAATTTTAAAATAACACCATCTGATTGTGCCTAGATTGACAACAAAATTTAAAATTTTAGGCATTGCATACAATCTAACTGTTAGAACATTAATGTTTTATCAATGCAAATTTTTGTGAAGCAAATTTGCATAAAAATTGTGATTCAATGCATAATCAGTTACCAAGCAATAAAGAATTCAAGTGCAGAAGAATGAGAGCTCAGAGTACAATTCTTCTCAAATAGTAAATTGATACAAACAAATTTTTAAGTTGAAAGAAGCAATTTGCGGATAAGTACAAAGAACCTTTGATTATTTAAAAAATTGTAGTCTGAATTGTATTAGATTTTAAGATGCCTCTATGAAGAGATTTCTCGGGAAACGTGGATTACTAGCACAGGAATGTACATGATGATTTTTTGGAGCAATTACCATTTTCCACAAATGAGATATCCAAAGGAGAATAATTAGTCCCTAAGAACCCTAGATTGTTGGTTAGTGAGGGTTTCTATGATAAAGAAAATTGGTTAAGAGATGTTGTGACATCTACTATGGGTCTAGAGTTATTTCAAAAATAGTTTTCTAAGAGGAAACATGGCACTCCTTTGAGTAATTTGTGGTAATTTGATATTAGTAAGTTGGTTGTCCTCGGTGTCTTCTTCGATGATGATTTATTGATAATGATAGCCAAGAGATATGATCTAGTGCTGAGGGTATTCAAGAATCATGTGGGAGAAAAATTTTTTAGGGTCATGCCTAAGGTAAATGTTGAGATGTCATTTTGTATGATGCTTAATGGCAAGAATCCTTTCAAACTCCTCTCTTGAAAAGTTAATATGGGATCAACTCCAAGGTTCTGAGCAATCTTGTGACCTACTAGAATTTTCTCACTTATAGATAAATGTGACTATTCATAAGGAGGCATTGCTAGTTCTTTAAACAATTTGGATAAGATTTTGAATCTACTTGCTTTCTCAAAATAACAACCATACAAAAAGAAATATATTTTTCTATTTTATGATGAATGCAATCTCAACTATATGAATTCCTAATTTAACCAAGGGGTTAGTAAAACAAATTTAAAAAATAGGGTAACAATAAATTTAAGAAAATCGCATGAAAAGTAAAATCCTAACAAACATAAGCCACAAAAACAACACATCTATGAGTTAAGCCTATCAAAAGATCGGTGATTAATCAATGAAAATAGAAGCAACACTTCCTTAACTCCACTGATGCAATCATCAATGGGAATTTAGTAACCATAAGATGTTTCACTTTTCATTTTCATCAATTGCAAGGTCATCGAAAGTGCGCTCATGTGAGACGAAAAGCTATGCAGGAACAATATGGTGATCTCTTCTTGAACTTAGTACATCACTAGAATTTGTAGACCCATAGCAAACACCAGAATTAAAAGATCACACAACTAGAATAATGCAATAAAACTATTGTCTCAATTACATTCCATGAACATAAATTCACAAAATATAACACACTTATGCAAGAATCACTACACTCCAAATGTGAGCACTAATAGCATATATTATTGCATCAAAATAATGGTGGCCTTAAATACATATTACATTCCTAAATTTTTAAGAAATATTCTCCTCAATGTGTTGAAAGTGAGAGATATCTTTATGCAAACATATGCTTCTAAACTAATAAAACAAATATATTTATATGCAAACTAACTATCTAACCAGTGCTAAGTAGGAATCCATCCATATTTATATCATTAAATGGATGCATGAACCTTTACATGTCTTAAAAATAGAAAGATTGAGAAAATAAGAAGAAGAAAGCCTTTAGATTATGTAGGAGTATCTGGAAGTGCCAAAAATAGAAGCTTCATCTTTACTAGGTGCTTATAGAAGTTAAACTGTCGTTAGAATGCATTTCTATTGCATGGAAAGCTCTACATTTAGAACTAGCATTTAATTATTGATGTAGTTCTAACTTCTTCAAAAAATTATGGTGCACCTCTGAAAAAGTGCACCTTGGAAGCAGCACTTCTGGTGCACCTATGCACCTCAGAAGTAGCTTCAAAAAATGTAAATTTTCACCAAGTGCCAAAACTGAAATTCTAGCTTTTGGGTTTTGTTCCCCTTCATACCAGAGCTATGTATGGGTATTTTCTCTTGAATTTCTCAATAATCTTAGTGGCTTGAGTTGCATTTGGAAAATCTAAGTCTTGGTACTTGTCCTTCACTTTCTACCTGTAGTTGCCCACCTCATAAAATCTCCCAGTTTCCCATCTAAATCTAGTAATGCTTCTTCTATTCTAAGTGCTTATCTAATATCATCATCATTAGAAGCTTCTTCAAAAGTCTCTTAGAACTACTCAACAACTGCTTCCATAGACATCAATTTGTCCCTTGAATCATCTTCAAAAATTTCTAAGCACACATCACTATAATATTTCTCTACCTTCAAAATTTTCTCTTGGGTTTTATCCTTGAGCTTATAAATCTTTGCATGTAATGTTTCCATTACTTTATTGCCATCCATAATCTTCTCTATCCAATCATCAATTTTATCTAACTCTTCCACTATGTATACCTCCATTAGCATCCAATATATTTGACCCTTGATTGGCTATAGTGCTTGCAAGTCCTTGCCCTAATTATGTACTTCATCCATCAAACTAGAATCTTGATTCAAAATGGCTACCAACTTAATATTTCCCTGTATAATCTGCACACCCTTTTCTTCAAAATTTTCTCACCATTGTTGGCAAGCTCTCAAAAATGGATCAAGTTGCACTATCTCTCTATCCCTTTTCTCCAATGCTGCATTCAAATTCTCCTCAAGATTTGCAAGATCCAAAGGACCAAAAACTTCATTCATATATCCTTTGAAAATCTCATTCTATTTGCAAAGTGTTATCAATTCAGTATCATCTTGTACTAAGTGTCTAAACACTTTTTTGATCCCAGTTGTCACCATCAACTTGGTAGTGTCCAATGTGGGTTTCCCAAGCATAACCTCCTTGATCTGATAATCCTTCAAATTCAATTCTTCAACATCTATATGTGATGGCGAGATAGCAATGTGAGCAAATAAATCTTGATTCTGATCACTCATGATGAAGGCTAAGGCCTGTGCATCTTTTGGTAGTGACTTAGGTTTTATGAGAACTTCAATCAATTCTCTCATTCCTTCCTCCTCCATATCATATCCTTGCCTTTTGTTTCTAATTACCTCTTTTATCAACCATCTTGGAATATTCTCCATCAAAGATTTGCCTTTTGATGATGAAGGAGTTTTTTTTGCTATGCTCTTCCCCTTATCTCCTTTTGTGAGAGATCCACACCGGGAGTCTCTATATTCATGAAGTACATAGTTCTAACCTCTATGTCTTGGAAGTTTTCCTAGGTTTCTCACTTATTTTTTCTTCCTTCAACACTTCATTGGCAGATACTTGTTTTGGTTCTTCCTCTTGTTATGCTTGAACCTATTCTTCTTCATTATTTAGAGGAAGAGGAGTAGTTGAACCTTTATCCACACAAAATGTAACTTGAATTGGAAATGGTGGAGCTACTTTAGGCACTTGTGGCTCAAGTGGAAATTGACTCTAATCCTCATCATGAGGTTGATTAGTTGGAGTATCTCTTATTTTCTCTCCCACAAATTCAATGTCGACTGATATAAAATCAAAATCTAACATCTGAAAGACATCAATGCCTTCAACCTCCTACTCATCAATCCATTGTTGTAGCTCATCTTCTAATGTAGTAGTCTTAATAAGCTACTCATGAATGGATGGTGGTGTAATTGTGGAGCTTCTTCTCCATTCCAACTTTGTAGCTCTAGTGAGATAAGTCCTCAGATTCAAGGGAAGATTATCTTCTTCATCATCCTCTTCTTCCTCTCCTTCTAGGATAACTTTTAGGACTAATGGGAAAGGAATAGCTCTCCTAATCACCTTTTGTCTCTTCTTTACCAAAGTCATGATCTTTCTTCTCTTAAGAGTAGATGGGGAGGCTTGTAGCTCTTGTTAAGGAGGTGGAGATACTTCTTGTACTTATGTTTCAGCTCCTCCCTACCCTTGTTTAGTTGGTGGCACTTGAGGATTCTCTTGGGCCTACATAGCTTCAACATTCTCTAACCCCTATACATTTTCAAACCATTGTACATTATTTGCCCCAGGCTATGTTAGTACTTGAGTTGCTCCTTGTTCTAGCTTAGCTTGTTGAGGATAAGTCCTCTTCCTCTTCACTTTACCTTTTTGAGCCCTATAATACCCAACTTCTTTATCAAGTTGGTGTACTACTTCCAACCTCACTGGGGATTGAGCCATAAAAGTAAGTATTGTTACCTCAGCTCCTCAACCTCTTGTTGGGCAAGTTATAGAATTGAAGACTACCACTTGAGGAATTATATTTGATTTGAAAGGCCTTTTAATCTAATCCTTGGTCAATTTGATGACATTTCTAGCCTAGTGATTACTATCT
Organism: Cupressus sempervirens; assembly: GCA_028749045.1. Lineage (NCBI taxonomy): Eukaryota > Viridiplantae > Streptophyta > Pinopsida > Cupressales > Cupressaceae > Cupressus > Cupressus sempervirens. The sequence goes on along the minus strand of CM053784.1, from coordinate 581,843,557 downwards.
AATTTTTCTTCCTTATTAATCTTAGCATTCATAATGGGTTGATCACAATTCTTGTCCCTATTGAACAATGGATCAAGGACATCCTTAGTATCTTGTTGCACAACCTTTGAAGAAACCTTAATCTTCAAAGTGTCGATTGCTAGATAGAGAGTCATCCTACAATAATCCCTTATTCGGATATCATAGTCATCTATTGTGTTCATTCAATGATCCTCGATTGCATCTTCATGTTGAAATGTCTTTCCAACTAAGTATTGTACTCTTCCAATGTTATCAAGGAGAATTATATTCCTCCAAGGCATACTGATCCCACTTAGGCTCAAAAGATGAAATATCCTGTCTTTGGATCACACTAAATGGTCCTATAGTAATAGGCCATATCAATGTTATTTTATGCTTCTTCCTAACTTTGTCATATATAGACGAGAGTTGTCAAGCTATTTGTAGCAATATAAGACTATCACTTGGATATTGAGGGAGCTTCTTGTGATTGAGAGTGGTACCTGCTACCCTTAAATAGTTGAATGTTAGATATATGATGTAGTAGGCTCCAACTTCTGAAATTTTTTTCACTGCCTCCTCTGACATCCTCTTTGCATAATCCTCCTCAATGAACCAGATAATTGTGAATATAAATGCATCATTTACTATCATGTATTCCTTACTGTCCTTTGGAAGCGTTATCTTCACTAGCTAAGGATATGCTATATGTTGGATACAATTGTTAATTGTGTATTGTCTTTGATGTTATACAAATGTCATATCAACCATCAAACAAAGTCTACCAAGCTTAGATAGTCAGAAAAGCAATTTATAGTGACTACCGAGTGTTCCTGAACATTACATAGAAAGTTAGCTCTTACTGAGCTCACTCGGGCATCAAAGGATTTTGTAGTAGAAAGTTAATGTTAACCGAGCTCCCAAGGTTAACAAAGGGAAAGTCAATAACTATCAAGTTCACTCAGTCATCGAAGAGAAAGTTAGCTTTTATCGAGCTCACTTGGTAAGCGAAGGAAGGTCAGTGTTTACCGAGTTAACTCAGTCTCCGAAGGAAGTTGCAAGATTTGCAGTGTTTATCGAGCCTCACTTGGTTAACACTGGGGAAACTATTTTGGAGCAATGGTCACCGAGCTGGGTTGGGCAGCGAAGAACTTTATGGTTCTAAAGAATCAAGTTTAATTATTTTATGCAATGTTTGTAGTCGACTGATTTAATGTTTTTCAATTGTTGTAACTTGTAATTGAGCTGACTTGACAATCTGTAAGGTATATATGAAAGGTCAAGTTGTGAATTCATAAGAAGTAAGAGTTTGAATGCATAAGAGTGCAAATATATGGATATGGAATGAGACAATATTGAATAAATGAGCGAATGTTGAAGAAGGATTAGATATGCTTATGGAGCTGCAAAGTTGTATTCGATTAGTGAGGATCTCGTGAAGTAGAACGGAGATCTGTATTTAGCAAAGATAAGTTGCATATATTTCAGATCACTTCATTGTTGCTTTCTAATCATTGTAACAGTGATTCAAAATCTCTTAACAGAGTTGGTTTAATAGCCATTTTGTAAATCCTCTAACAAGGTGATAATTTAGTTAAATTGTTCTAAAGACCTATGACAAGGCCACTTCTAACAGGGTGATTAAATCCTCTAATAGGGTCACACCTAACAGTGTGTTTTGTAACCTTTAACAGGGTTGGCTCCTAACAGGGCTCACTTCAAAAGAGTGAAAATTGGTAACTAGTTACTTGGTGGTTTTTCCCAAATTGGGTTTCCACGTTAAATCTGGTGTCTCTTGTGTTCATGTTATTTTTTTATGCATGCATGTTAATCACTTTAAATTCTTAATAAGTCAAACAGAACATCTATCAAGTTTCAGCATTTATTTGTGTGGTTACTGAGTATCAGCAACAACTATATTTTAAGACATCTAAGGATCTGTGGATTTATTTTTGTGGTAACTGATTCACCCATCCCCTCCCAATTACTCCATCTCTATTTCCAACACTATATAGGGCCATGAATTTGCATCTTGCATTCTACCCTTTTTGAAGAGTCCTAGATAATTCTTTGCCCTTGTAGCTGACAAGTACACCAAATATGATGTCATGTAAAACTTATAATTATTCTTAACCATCACCAACTATTCATCTAAGTTCTCACTAAGAATATAGGTCTAATCAAATGGCATCTTCATTGTCTTGATAGTCTCAATAAAGTGCACGATCCATATATTTAGATGTCTCGATGCTGGCAACCCCATGATTCTATTCGAGAGTATTATAAAATATCCAATATCTTCTTTCATGTAGCCTCTTTTCATGTCCACTTTTCCTATTTTACACCATGGAGGAGTCTTCTCAATGAGGTACAAAGATTGGATAATTTCAAATGCTTCCTCTACATTTTCCTTGTACCATCTTTCCATCTAGTGATAGGTTAATTTGATAAACTTGTCTACCCTTGGAAGATGGAACACCTTCTCTATGTTCTTAGGTTAGAGATCTAGGTTGATCTCTCTAGTTATACTCTTCATGACCCTTTCTTTAGAAACATAGTTTTCTATCAATGCCATGATCAATACTAAAGATTGTACCAATACTAGATGTGATGTTGCATTGACAAGTCTTGATCAGATCAGAGTAGATATCAATGGGGACCTCTCCATAGGCTTGTTGCAGAATACCAAGAATGTGTTCTAGATAGTATGACCAAGTTTGGTGTTGAAGATCTCTGAATAATCATCTTGGAAGCGTGACTTTACCAAAACACCCTGAAACTTGAACACCACTAGCTTTAGGACCATCTTTGTACCTAGGGAGGACAATGAAGAAGCCATTGAATTTGCACCCAAAAAAATTCTATTAGTCCAAAGTCAAAGAAAAATTAATTAATACAAATCCTAATAATGACTCAAAAAAACCCAAAAACCCTAATTACTCAAAATAATCAAGAAACCACTACAAACCCTCTAAAAGACAAAAAAGAAGAGTGCACCTGGCACACCTCAAAGGTGTGCAAGGTGCACTTTCTTCTATACAAAACTTCATAGAATAAGGGTGCACATCTAAAACACCTAATGGGGTGCATAGGTAGTGCACCTTTATACAATGCCAAGGATTTATGGTTAGAAGGGGTGCACAATTGGTGCACCTTAGGGGTGCACTAAGTGCACACCCTTTCTTAACTTAGAAGAAAGCTTTTCCTTAGTGAAGGTGTGTAGTTGTGCACCTTTCACTAGGTGAAGGGTTTAGTCTAAGTTTTTAAAGAGTTTTTAATTTATTATTTTTCATTATGTTAATGCAAAAAAGGAAGGTGCACAATTGTGCACCTAGACAATTGTGTAGCTACACACCTTCTTTTCGGTGTTTAACATTATGGTGAGAGGAGAAAGATGGGTAGTGATGCGCACCTCAAGAGGTGTAGTGATGTAGTTGATCAGAGCAAGAAAGAAAGAATGAAGTGGGGAGAGGGATGGGGGTCCCAGGTTTTCTAAACCCGGTACCTAGCACACCTCTTAGTGATGCACAATTATGTTGCTATGCATTACCAAGGGGAAGATGCTTTCCTTGAATTTTTGGTGCACTAGCACACCTAGGAAGGTGTGTTGGTGTACCATTTTTCTTTGTAAAAAAGAATTATCCCCTCAGATGATGATTTCTAGAACTTGGGTTTTCAAACCGAGACCCGGATCTGACCAAAGATGCTAGTCAAAACCCTAGAAAAGACTTAGACCCCAGACTAGGGATCCAAAAAACCAAAAAATAAAGTAGGGGGTCCCCATTTCTATGTGAAATGGGGTGTGTATTGTAAAACCACAACAATAATTAGGGAGGTCTTCATGCTAAGCCCTAACCATGTATTGCATGGAAAGATTGACCTAGAGGACTTACATGCACATTATGATGCTTAGAGGATAAACCTAAGGAGAGGGATAGTACAAGAGCATTTTGTGAAGATAGGGAACTTGTTGTTGGTAATAGCTAATACCCTAGAACCATTATTGAAGAAATACTTCAATCCTAGGCCACATACATTGTAGTTCTCCCTTTGCTGACTTTCTGAGATGGATGAACAAGATCACATTTAGGGATCCATAGTTTTCATCATAACATAGACATTACAATATGGTATGAATTCCATTTTTTGTTTTTCCTTATACCTAGAAGAATAAATCCATAATGTATTAATTGGTATAAGTAAAGCCAAAGTTGAGAAGCCCTTTTGTTGGTATTCAGTGTTGATGTACATATGTATGTATGAAGGGGTTTCTACTCTCTTTAAGGAGATGAAGCTAGAATTAGAGAAGGGTGGAGAAAAAACACCTATTTAGCTATAGAGTGTTGAAATGACATGGGAAGTAATTGATGCCAATTTTTTCAAATTTGACAGATATTTTGCCTCAAAGTGAAGGATTCTTTTAACTAGAAACAACCCTAGGATACCCCAACCCTTGCTAGAATTGATAGGGCCCAAGGATCATACCAATGGGATGAAAGTAAGCCATAATTTGGTGGACATCATCCCATTCTTTTTTTTCACTATATTCAAAGTCTATGGTTTGAAGCCCTATGTCCTACCATATCAAGTGCCACTAAAAGTTAGAATTATAGAAAGTTGGAATTGCAGAATTATGGAATTGGTGATTCCAAGCATGTCTTAGCAACTAGAGTTCTATAGAGCTAATGAACTAAATGATAAGAAGTCCAAACTTTGGTCATTACATGAGTTGGGCATCCAACATGAGGATAGAATCAAAGACACAATTTTGTATTTAGTGGATAGAGTAGGTTGGCCTCTGTTTTACTTAGAATTGTCAAGACTAGTGGAGATATGGAAATATATAAATAATGATGAAGCCATTGTAAGGCCAATTTTGAATAAATGGATCAATGGAGATGATGCCATAACTGCTTCATATTGTTCTATCATCAACGACTTTGATGACTAGAATGAAAAGACCTTTGATCAAACTAGTGACCTTTTGATTTTTGATCAACAAAGAGATTTGCTGAAAAGAAGATTGAAGATTTGTTTTTTAAAATATCTCAGCAAAGATTTTGATCTTTTTACCCATGAACTCAAAGGAATAAGTATAATAAAATATAAAGAGGAGTGGTTAAATGAGTTGAAGGAATTGATGAGCATCTAATGCAATAAAGTAGTAAATAAGGAGAATTATATTTGGTTTACTAAAACCAAAGAGGAAATTGTGAAAGCTCAAATATTTTTTGATTCTTCAAATCAAGATTTTATTGAATTAAAGAAATTAGAAAAATGTTATTTGAAGAGAGCAAAAGAGATATTGGGCTTCAACTAGCTAGATGACACACTTTTCAACAAGTGGATGATATATTACTCTCCAGCAATAAAGTTGTTGTAGATGGTAGTTGAAGAGAAAGGTGTGGACAAAGAAATTTCCACAAAAAAAGTATTGTCAGTTGATGAAGCAATTCAAATAGAAGAGAGAGGGAAAGAGCAATAAACTGCAATAGTGGATATAGCCACACAAATTGATGATCTAGTAGGTGACCAAACAATTACAATAAATATCCATATATCAGAGCCTTGCTAAGAAAATGAAGAACAAGTGGTCCTACAACTTGAAGAACAAAAAAAGGAGAAAAATCAGTCATCAGGTGTAGTGGATGTACAAGAAACTACTACAATAGAATTGGCTCCACCACAAAGTGACAAATGAAGAAGCCATTCTGTTACCAAAGAAAAACATCATTAGTTTTGTCTCTTCTCATGCAATTTTTAACTATGAAATTTTTTAACTTTTTTAAATATTTCATTTTAAGGACAACTATCATTTTCCCTCTATGCCTGAAGCTTGTTGCAACTCACACTATATAAGTGTGTTTCCAAGGCTAGAGGAGGTTCTGATTTTCTTTATTGCATGAGTCTATGTAAATTCTGAGTTGATTAATGTATACTATAAATTTGTTTTAGAATTAAATACAAAAATTACATTTTTTTATCTATGTGTGTTATTTTCTAGTAGAAGTGATCATTAAAATTCTATATCGTTTCAAAGAGATGAATACAAATACAAAGGATTAATTTCATACCACATCTTGTCTCTTTTCTTGCATCTATTTTTTCTTTGAGATTTGATAGAAAAGTTTTATTAAATCTCAATTATATTTCATTTTGAATTATATTTCAATTTACTTTTGTTGATAATCTAATGAAGTATGTAAATTCTTGATGTAAATTGAAAGAACGCTATAGATTTAAGGAAAGATATGATAAGTGTGAGATTTGGAAAGGAATAAAGATGAGTCTTTATACAAAGTATTAAGATAAGGTCTAGAAGTAGGTGTGTGATCTCTGTTAGTTATAGCTCAATGCATAGGGCACTACCCATCCTTGAAAATTGATCATATTGCAAAGCTTTACACAATGTAGAAAAATTTTAATGAATAAATATTTAATATTATGTTATTTAAAGTGTGAAATGTTGGCCTATACTTGATTCATTGTGTCTAGGGTTTGATAAAGTAGCTAATTATCATTTCTTTGTGACCATTTGAATTAGAAGAAAAAAAGAAAAGAAATCTATTATTTCTGGAATCCATGCTAAGACTATTGTCTTTAAATTGAATAGAACTAAATTCCTAAGGTAAACTCGCCTTAATCTTGTAGAATTTAAAGTGGATAAGACTCTAATGTCTTGTTAATTGGTCCTTTTATTTGGTTTTTAGAACACCTAGTATGGTTTCTAGGTGATTGCTAGGTTTTTCTGATATCATAAAAGGTAGTTCAAATTCCATCAAATCAGGAGCCAACAAGGAGCTTTGAAAATCCTTGCAATGTGTTTAGGATTGTTACATTTCTTGATAGAATCTATTTTCTTTCACCAATAGATATGTCGCCATCACTTGATCCTTTATGTGATCTTACTCTTTTCTTAACTGCAAGGTTAGTATTCCTAAACATTTTACTATTTTCATTATTACTATCAAACGTAGGTTTCTTAGAATCTATTGCTTTATGCCCATTAACATGAAAATTATAACAATAGAAATTAGTAATAGGTTTGAAATACTTACATTTGTAATCTCTTTTCATATAAACAACTTCATTACATATGAAAAATCTACCTCTGAATTCATGTCTAACTTCCTTCGTGGTTCATCTTGCTTAGGTTTATCAACTTTCTCTAGTATGAATTGTTATAATTAGATAATACTAAGAGGGTGGGAGGGTGAATCAATATTCTAAAATCTTTGATTACTTTATAACTTGCATATGAAAGTATACCAACAATGTTGAACAATAAATTTAACCATACACAAAGAGAACTCATAACACCATTATTTGTTAAAAAGGAAACCTTAGGCAAGGGAAAACCCTGGTGGGGATGATATCCACTAGATGATTCAATAAACAAAAGAATCTTGTTAAGGATATTGGCCTTGTTAAGATTATATGAAGTACATATAGTGTCTCGAGTCCTTGTTAGAGGAATTGATCCTATTAAAATCCTCAACCCTGTGAGGAGTTTTTGGATCAAATATAATGTATACAAGAAGAGCCCATTTTCCTAACATGAAATAAACAATAAAGTTCTTCACAACTATAGGTATACATAAAATAATTTCTCACTGCTAAAACTCACACTTGATTTGATTGTACATCATATTTTGTATCACATAAGGCTCGCATACCTTTCAAGCTATCTTCACAATAGCTCTCATGTCACACATCTTACATATTATTTTTGCAAGATATGATCTTTACTTATATCTCACAAATTAGTAAATCTCTATTTAGTCAACCTTCATATCTTCACACACTTGATTTATATAAATCATATAGGGATTAATATCTATAATGTTGGCCCATGATGACTTAGTAATTATTTTGTCACCAAAAAAATTCCTTAAGTCATACAACTGATATTTTTGATATGCTCTCTTCTGTCCTATTAAATACCTGAACTATCCATGTACTATCCATACACACCTACACACTAACCTATGTCATCATGATATTGTCATATAGCTATCCTCAAATGCACATGAGCTAAATTGATTTTTTTGGTTCGTACACATCACATCTTTCTCTATACTATTACAAACTGTCTAACACTTAGACAATTTTCTAACTCTAAATACATAAATAAAATACTGAATACATCATGCCATAAATGACAACACTCTAGACATCTATAAGACTATATTGCCAAAAAACTAGGGCCAAAGGCACACCCAGCTACCAAAGTCACCTACAAAAGCAAACACAATTGAAACACAACACAAAGAAAATCAACCAAAGGAGATAGAAGAGAAAAACACTTTATTGATTCATCAAATCATCAACTTACATGCCTAGTTGTAAGGCCTTATGGGCTTCTACCAACATTACAATTCAAACTTCAATGATGATCTTTGCATTCCAACTCCTATTAACTCTTCCTTATTGAACTACCTTCATGATACCTAAAGACTCTACCCAAGACCCTCCTAAATACTTGCACAACCACAAGTTGGTCTGTTATAAATTACTAACTAAATAAATCCTTACATTAAATGCATAACCAAGCCACAAGTTGGCTCTCAAAAAATATTAAATACAAACCATGAAATTAGCACACAAGGTCAGCCCAAACTAGAACCAAATATAGATAGCTTAGGCAAAGAAGGGCCAAGGAAAGTACTAGCACTCAAAAATTCTTGACACATACACAAACTTGACACCAATAGGCACTCGACAACAACTAAAAACTTGGCACCAACTACGAACTGGACAACAACAAAGAACTCATAACTGACCAAGAGCTCAAAAAAGTAAGAACTTGCAACCAACAAAGAGCTCGACAGCAACAACACAAGAGAAACATGTAGGATAGCAATGCAACCAAATATTCTCCTACATCAAACAACCAGGGTTGAAAGTAATGATTCTCCTAAATCATTCAAGTGTCACAACCTGAGTTGAATCTAACTTAGATTGAGAAATCCATGTAGCATCTTCAACTATTCTATTCTTCCACTTCACCAAATACTCATAGTAATATTTTCCTCTTGTACTTTTACCAACTCTCTGATTCAATACCTATTCAACCTCTTCAATCTAATTCTAAGGATATGTTGGTGTTTCAAAACCTCATGTTTCAAAAACCTAGTGATATAAATAAAATACATCTAGCGGTAGCTAATTCTCATATTCAACATACTTATTCAAACACCAAGGCCAACTATAAGGCTAAACCCTTCTTCTACTTCATGCTCTACAAAACCTAGGCGGGTCACCTCAGATTCATTCATATGATACCAGTGGTAAAGTATACACTTGAATCTAAAAAAGAAGATAATACCCTTAATCTTCTAGCACTTATACGAACAAGCATGGATATGAAATAGCGAATGACATAACACATGAATTTGATAAGCTAAGTGAGGGAAACTCTTTTCAGATCTTCAACAAAAAGGGAAAAGGATTTTGATTACAATATTGATTTTAGCATAACCAAGACATGGAAAACACAACACATTGATCATGTATCTGATAAACACCTTATCTATTGGTCAATTCCACAAATCATTGACATACATTCATGGAAATCATTGACACATTTCATCTATCAGGACTTCCAAATCTATCCATTCACCTTGTGAATCAAATTTCTACATTACTGAGTCTCATACTCAACCTATCCCTTCATGAAATCTACAACCCTATGATGATAAAGTAAGAATTTACATGATTCCTTGAATCACAATCAAACTATATCAACACATACAACCCAAAATAGGATGCAAGAGAGCTTTGTGCTCTTTGTTCCCAAAACACAAAAGATTACTAACAACATGAACAAGAGACAAGATTCATATTGAAGATAACTTTTTGTAGCATTTTATTTATTTCCTTGAAACAAATACATAAAGGATGCATGAAAATAACTTCTAAAATTACGGAATAAATTAGAACTATATGTATTCTTATTACTTGTTGTTCATTACAAGAGAAATGGTGGAATTACAGTCATGACAAAAATTTCAACCTAACTAGAACCATCCTTGTGGTATCACAACAGTGAAAAATATCCAAGAACTAGAACCAACCCTAAAGAAAGAGAAGAGAAGAGAATATATAGATAGGAAGCAATCCTAGATCAGATTAGGTACTACCATTTGTCCACTTGAAAAAGCTTCCATTTATTGATGCAGAACTTCTCTCTACTCCCTCTCTATAACTAAAAATCATATATGATCCTTATTGCTGAAAAAAGCTTGAAAATATCTTCAGAATGATAGAAACATGTAACTAAAAAGATGCCAGATCTAATTTTAGAACAAGAGGAAAAAACACCCTCTAAATAACTTCTATAGGAAAAAAGAAGCTCTCAGAATCATTTTCCTCCAAATCTAGAGCCAACAAACTCCATTGTCTACCTTCCAACTAATTTTGATCCTCAATCATGAAATTTTCTCATTCTGGTGAGAACACTTCCATTTTATAAATCTACTTATACCTCATACCATTGAATACCTATGTATTTTATAATTACAAATATAGATAGCTCGTCTTCTCTTGGTTCCAATGTTATGTTGTACTTTACATTTTCAATAAAAAATGCCCCTTTGGCACTCATTTGAAAATCTAGCTCCCAGCTCATAGGCAAAGCATTAAAATGAGAAAAATTAAAATAGTTTATACTCAAAACTATCGAAAACCCTTAAAATCATTTAAATTTTTCAAATTGAGTTTTGTGCATTTAATTTTTGAATGAAAATCAATAAAATCATTTTTTTATGATTTCATCTTTTTTTCTCTTTCTCTAATTTTGAGGCAACCCCTTGTTGACCACCATCTGGGTTCCACATGCCATCATGTGATTCACCAGAGCTGCCACCTAAGCCACTATCATGTGTTAGCTTATTCACTAGATCTCCCATATCACCAATGCCTTGTTGGAGTACCCTGCCATGTGTCATGATTCTAGACCATCACACCTCTTAACCTTAACTCCACCTTAACCCTAGCGATCATGCAAAACAAGGCTTTTGCATCATTAGAACCTTTCTTCCTTAATCATAGTTAACTTGTGTGAATCTATGAAATATGCTTTTTCATGACATTGAGGCACTTTTTCAACTTAACACTTAATGCTTGTGACCTTGCAATGCATTTAAGTCCACTATTTTTCTATTATCATGCGGTTACCACCTAACCTCATAATTTTCACTATAAAGGCATGATTTATCACCATGTCTTAGTTCATGTCATCATTCTCTATCTTTTTCCTATGACTTTGGTCAAAATGTGGTTGACTTCATTCTAGTTGTACGTCCATGAGTGGGCCCCCCTACACCTGAGCCTTCATTCCAAAAGTGGCATGTCCTTTTAGAAACTTAGTAAATGTGAGATTGGATATTAGAACATTTGAAAATACACCTCATCTTATCAATGTGGGATTAAGTTTTTTTTATAACTGTCGCATTCCTTTTTCCTATAGGCTGCTCCTCTACACCTAAATTCAAAACTTGCCTCCAGAAGTTCCTCCACTTCTTCCTCAATCATTTCCCCCTTCCTCCACTGATGGACTAGGTAAGCTTGCAAATGAAACTATACCAAATAAACTTGATCTATTTAAAATATTCTATAGCTTATTTTAAAGTGTGCAATCCACCTCCCTTTTCATGTGTATATTTGGCTTGGACAAAAATTTGTGAACAATATTTTAAAGTAGTGCTACTTCCATCGACTGTAGCCATTGTAACTCATTGTAACTTTAAAAAAACTATTTAAAAGTGTTTTCCATTGAATTTTTAGAACCTAGTGGAGAAGGTTGTGCATCTATGCAAAGGTTTCTAATGCAACCATGGCTCACCCACAGTGTCAGTGAAGAAATCAAGTGGCACAAACATTTTGATAGGTTAAGTGCCTTTGACCTTCAATTCATTTACAAAATTTATTCCTAATCCTTATGGAAAAAGCCAAAAATATGGGGGAGATGGTTTAATTGGTTGAAAGGTGACTTCACACCCATGCCTGCATGCATAGTTTCCTATTTCTCCACTCAGGCCCTGTCCTATTGTGAATGTGATTTAAATCATATCAATATGGGGGACTAGAATGGGGGTTGATTCTTCCTTTTATGTGGAGATTTTCTCATCTTCTCATTTCTCAACACCATGAAAAGTTATCAAAATCCTACTCACCACCGTGAAGTAGTAATTTATTGCTTTTTATTCTTCTTGTTGATTGGAACTTCACTGGTACTGCACACGTACTTTGAATTATTCTACTCATGCATTTTTCTTTCTTTTCACTCAAAGCTCCAAATAGATGGCTTCCTTCCAATGTCCAAAAGATCCACACAAAACTCATAGCTTCCCTATTTAACACTATCATTACCCATACATTCATATCCTTACAACTCAAGAGATAGGATTGCAAAGATTAAGGGGGAAAACATTTGAAGAAGTCCAATTATTTTCTTGAATTTTGTGAGCCCATTGTACAGTTTCATAATAGATGAAGATAATCACACCATTGTCTTTCTTAAGGATACTATATCTATTCTAAAGACTACCTATTCCATCATGAAATACACTTGAATTGTCAACCCAAGTTAAAATTGGTTTGCATGGTATGCGCACTAAACTCCTTTAAGAGTCTAAAAACCTATGCTGCAAGAAAGTAAAATGCATGAAAAGAATCTATACTATTGTTACAAAATAGAAAACACCTTTGGTCTAACAATAGATAACTATAGAAACCTTTGGAAAATAAACCTAAACTAGTTAACAACTTAAAACATTCACCATGATCATTTTCTACAAGTGTTGCAGGAACTTTCATAGTAACAATGCTGCATGAATAATACAATAAATCTATCTTGAAAATAGGAAATTGTAAAGAATGAATTCGCTCTTACTAAATCTATTCCACCTCCCAAGTGGGCCCCCTTGGTTGGTTTCAAATAACTACAAACACAAAAAGTATTCCAAAATCACTCTGTCATTAAAATCCTTCTTTGATTACATCAACTAAATAATTCATGAAAAATAGAAAAAGAATAACTTCTCAATTTTAAACCAACATTGTCTATATTCTCCTTCACTTACTAAGATGATCAAAATCCTTTATCTAGAGGATTGGATACTTATATATAAAAAATGACATAAAGTCTTGAACAAACATTGCTAGAAAAGAAGGCAAAAGATCAACCATGACATAGTAAATTGATTACTAAGCAACAGAATAACAACTTGCAAGAAATATAGCAAGTTGTGTCTCCTAAGATTCCTGGAACAATAACTCCTCTGTAGATGCAACTGATTCATAGAAACTAAATTGTGCCTTCCCTGGCCATGATCAATCTCCATCATCCTTTTCCTTTAATGCAATAATCACCACCCTTTATGTCACTCTTCATTTTCCTGAAAGTTAGAAACATCCAGAACATATATGCAAGATGAAACTCCTATTCTTATTCAAATATTAGGACATAGCTTAAAATATTTATATGAAATACTGCATTCTATGTATAATATTAAGAAAAGTATGTTATAGACACTACCCATAGGTTTAGTAAGTTCTAGCTATCTCTGGCATAAGTTCACAAGATATTTACACAAAGGTTTTGGAAATGTTTTTGATAAAGCACAAAGAGTAAGTCCAAACTATGAAAACTATATCAAACTAAAGACATTAATATGCTTCATCACCTATTAGGAGAAGAAACTATTATTTAGAAGTTCTATCCCATAGATAATTTCATAGCTTACTATAGGATTTCTCACTTCTAAAAACTAGCCATGAGTTTATTGGAATGTTTTGCTTGCTCCCCTTTTTCTATTCACTATGTGTATGTTGAAAACAGATTAATAGAAGTATGAAAATGTGTTTCAATCATTGTTTTGTCACTAATGTCAAGCCTGTTACTCACTGGTAAGACAACTACTTAGTTGATTTTAGTACTATCATTTATTTTATTGATGAGGGGGATTTGATCAAATGAGATAACAAAATCTCCTAGAGAAAAGGTTGAGTTATGATATTAAAAAAGAGTATAAAGATCAGTTAAGATAGTGATAATATCGTGCATTAATTATCTACTTAGGGTTGCAAAGGTTGGATACACTGACAAAGTCTAGAAGAACAAGTAAGAAGAATTAAGTCACCAAGCTTGACCAAGTGGACCATAGGTGCCAAGAAAAGTATTGCAAGCCAAGAAAAAAATCAGTTGGAGCCAAGCAAAGTCAAATTTTAGTGTGTGTTGAGTGATGTACTGTAAGCTGAGTAAAGTTTAGTTGATGTCAAGCACTAGCTATTGGAATTCTTTTAGAATAATTGGGGCGGGGGGCGGGGTGAATCAGTTATTCAAGGTCCAAATTTATAAATAAATTTTTTCTCACAATTCAGTGAACCCATAAAACATTCATACCTATGCATGCATTCATTGTGTTCAACTAAAACTTATATGTTACTGTAAAATTAACTTGCTTAAATATAAAGCATGAAACACAACACATTCATTAGCACATTTGACACAATGATTTAATATGGAAACCCAATTTGGGGAAAACCACCAGTAACATGCTACTTCTTTTTCACTTTTCTGAAGTGATGCCCTATGAAAGGCCAACCCTATTAAAGGTTACAATGCACACTATTAAATGTGACCCGATTAAGGGATTTCAATCACCTTGTTAAAAGTGAGCTTTTTTAGAGGACTTTAGACAATTCACTTGGAAAGCCACCCTGTTAAAGGATTTTTCGATGACTGTTAAGTCAACCTTACTCCCAAGGATTTACCCTAGATTGATACAATTGTTAGAAAGTAATAGTAGAGCTTTGATCTGATATAACTTACAACTTTACTTGCAAATTACAAATCTTTGTTTAGTCCTCAATTCTGCTTGGCTTCCATTCCTTACAGCTTTGACAACTTGTTCACTCTTCAAGCATTCATCTTCTTAAGCCTTCTTTCTTATCACACCATTGTAGACACTTCTCTTGGATCATTTGATGAAGCAAAACCCCTTTCTCCTTCTCCTTCTTAGGTATTCACACTAAACTCTCTAATTATCTTTGCTTCATGACTAGACATTCCTATATACAATAAATTAGAACATTTTTCTCTCATTATCCATCATCTAAATTATGGTTTTGGATGGATTAGGTAGCATACAATGTATCTACCACATATCTTGTCTTCTCTAGAACCTTCTCCTAGAATCCATTTGAATTCACCTCCAAAATGGTTTACATAAAATTTTGTGCCACCAGCTCATCAATCTTATCTTCCTCTAGGTTCACAAGTTCCAAGAAAATAAACTTGTTGGCTTTTATTTGAAAAATCTTTGATCTTTTTCATAATGTAGCAACTTGACATTATCAATCCTCTGATGCTCGACACATATTGTGTCAATCGACATCAACTATAAAATTAATCAACATCAACTAGATTTTACTGGTGCTCAGCATCAACTAAAATTTACTCAGCATCTACTATCTTTCACTTAGCTCCAACTAACTTTTCTCTCAACTTGAACTAACTTTTCTCAGCACCTACTATCCACTCGATCAAGCTTGGTATGTGAACTTTTTTTGACTTATTCTTCTAAACTTTCTAAGTGTATCCATCCATTTTGTATCCTTGAGTAGATCATCAATACATCATGTTATGACTATCTTAATTGATCCTTGTACTTCATTGCATAATCATAACTCAACCTTTCCTCTAGGTATTTTTGTCACATCTTGTTGATCAAATCCTCCTCATCAATCAACCAAGTGATAGTACTTAAAACATATAAGCAATTGTCTTAGCAACAAATAGCAAGTTTGACATTAGTGAAAAAATAATGATTGAAACACATAACAATCTCCCTTATAACAATCTTTCTAATCAATGATATTTTCAATAAAATTTCAACAATATCCCTCTTTGGCATTGATGGCAAACCAAACTGATCAACCAAGTCAATAGAATGATGAACATCTTGTTCAACTAAATTAACTAGGTTAAAATAGTAAGACAATACTAAAAAGAAAACTTATATTGAAACTTCTCCTTCTATCAGTAGCTTCCATGTCCTAATTAGGTTACAAAATATAAATCCCCCTTATGCCTTTCTTTCATGCTGAATTGAATATTTCCATCTGATAATAATTCTTCTAATTCTCTAATCAATGTCTCCCTTTGATCAATTTCTACTTTTTATCCCTCTTTCTTTCTTGATCTTCTAATGATGAACTTTCTCCATTATTCCTCTTGCATCTTGATCAACTTAATTTACTTTCTCCCTCTTTGATAACAATGCCAAAGACATATAGCAAACACTTGACATCTTTAATATATGCAGTTATAGGTTTTTGTAAGTTCTTCAATTTCTCCCTTTGTCACCTTGCTTGTGACTAATTTGTAGTTCCAATTCTTGTGATTACTTTAGGCAGTTCCTAAAGTAAGATCCACTACATCAATTTTGTATTATATGAATATCAACTTGTTTGATGCAGGGCACTCCCTTTGTCTCTTACATATCCTTTGATAGGGGAATCACCCTTAGTTTACCTCTTAGATACTCATAAGCATCCTTAGATAATTCTTTTGTGAAGATATCAAAAAATTTCTCCTTTGTGTTAACATATCTCATGTTCACCTCTTTATCTTGAACTGACTCTCTTACATAGTGATACTTGATTGCAATTTGCTTTGTCTTTGTGTGCACAACTAGATTCTTTGATATGTTGATAGCACTTGTATTATCACAATAAAGTGTCACTGGTTTACCAATTTCTTCCTTCATTCCCTTAAGTAGTTGTTTGATCCATACAATGTTTGTGTAGTTGATAGTAGCAACAACATATTCTGCTTCAATAATAGATTGGGAAGTACAACTCTGGTTCTTGCTAGTCCATGCAACTAGTCTTTTGCCTAAGAAGAATGCTCCTCCACTAGTGCTCTTTATGTCATCAATGTTTCCAGCCCAATCAGAATCAATGTAGGCTCTCATCTCAAACTTTTCATTCTTCTTGTAGTATAAACCAAACTCTTTTGTTCCTTTCAAGTATCTCATTATTCTTTTCACAGCCATCAAGTAATTCTCTTTGGGATTTGTAGAGAATCTTACAACTATCTCCACAACTAATGCAATATTAGGTCTTCTATGTACTACATATTGCAATTTTCCAATCATGGATCTACATAATGTTTGATTTACCTCAGCTAAATCATCATTCTTTGATAGCTTGAGTCCTATCACCATGGGTGTAATTACTAGTTTGGAATCCTCTAATCCAAATTTCTTCAATATCTCTTTAACATATCTTGATTGAGTGATATATATACCATAATTCATCCGATATACTTGTAATCCCACAAAGAATTTGATCTCTCCAAATATATACATTTCAAATTTTTGCTTCATCTGATTTGCAAAGTCCTTACACAAAGCATCTTGGCCTCCAAATATGATATCATCAAAAAATGTTTTAGATAATAGTATACCTTTTTCCTTATCTACCTTCATGTAAAAATTATTGTTATCATCTTTCCTTTCAAATCCAATCTTCACAAGATAAGTATGAAGTCTCTCATATCATGCTCTTGGTGCTTGCTTCAATCCATATAGGGCTTTGTGCATTCTACATACCATGTTCTTATTATTCTTATCAACAAATCCTTCTGGTTGTTCTATGTAGACTTCCTCTTCTAGTATGCCTTTTAGAATTGCAAAATTTACATCCATCTAATAAACTTTAAAACCTTTGTATGTAGCATAAGCAAGTAGAATTCTCACTCCTTCCATTCTTGCAACATGGGCAAATGTCTCACCATAGTCAATTCCTTCTTCCTGTGCATATCATTTGCAAACTAATATTACTTTGTTTATTGTCACTTCACCATTCTCATCTAGCTTATTTCTAAATACCCATTTGGTGCCAATTACATTCTTGTCTTCTGGTCCAGGAACTAGACTCCATGTTTTCTTCTTCTCTATCCCTTGAATTTCTTCTTCCATAGCCTTGTACCAGTCATCATCTTCCAATGTATCTTTTACTATCTTAGGTTCCTTCATGCTTAACAAACATGATTCACTTCTTAATCTATTTCTTGTCATTGGCCTTGCATCTTTGTCTTCAATGATTTGATCTATAGAATGATGTCTTTTGACATATTTGGACAATCTTATTTCAGTTCTTGTTACTACATTTTGTCTCTTAGCTTCAGTATCACTGTGTACATCTCTATCAGGTATTTCATCATCTCTTTCATGTATATTGATCTCAAAATTAGAATGTACATTTTCTTCATTCTGCAACTTAGCATTTGAATGTAGCTTTGTTCTTCAATACAACTTGACATTCATAGGTTGTGACTCAATAGTTACTAAGATTTTTTGTTGGTTTGCAACTTGATTTGTAGCATCTTCCTCAGCAAGCATTCTTTCATAGAAGTATACAAATGATTTGTACTCTTTTGGTCCTTTTGTAGGTTCAGCCTAGTATACTTTTGTAAATTCATCAAAATTCACATTTGCACTTTCCACAATTTTGTTAGTGTTAGTATTTAAACACTTGTAAGCTTTACTTCTTGTGGAGTAACCAAGGAATATACCTTCTTCACTTTTTGCATCAAGCTTTCCATTCCTAACATCTTTAAGAATATAACATTTTCTTCTAAATACCTTAAAGTATTTCACATTAGCTAGATGTCCATACCATAGTTTAAAAGGTGTTGAATGTGTACCTTTCTTGACTTGCACATGGTTTAAGCTATATATAGTAGTACTTATAGCTTATCTCCAGTATTTGAAAGAAACATTCTTCTCCATCATAAGTGTTCTGGCACAATCCATTATAGACCTATTTCTTCTTTCAGCAATTCCATTCTATGGAGGGGTCCTAGGTGCAGATGTCTATCTTTTGATTCCTTTGTCATTACAGAACATCTCAAACTCATTTGAAGTGAATTCTCCTCCTCTATCTAATCTCAAGCATCTCAAACTTTTACCTATTTCTTTTTCAACTCTTGCCAAGTACCACTTAAACATTTGAAAAGCATCATATTTTTTCTTTAGAAACATGACTATTATCATCCTAGAGAAATCATCAAAAAATAGCTTTATGTACTTGTCTCCTCTATAGCTTTTCACTTCAATAGGTACACACAAGTCAATATGAACAATCTCAAGTATTTTTTTAGAGTTATAATTTTACTCTTAAAGCTTGACTTTTTCATTTTGTCTAGCTGACATTATTTGCATACTATATTATTAGGTTTCTTCAACTTAGGCAAACCTCTAACTCTTTTCATGTTACTGATACTAACCAAGTTTTCAAAATTAGCATGACATAATCTCTTGTGCCAAAGCCATACATCATCAAATTTTTCAATAAGACAAGTTGAATCCTCTATATCCAGATAGAACATATTACTTCTAGTTTGATCACCTTTTCCAATCAAGTTTCCTTTTGTGTCATATATCTTGGTAGTTTTATTTTCAAACTCAACTTTGCATCCCAAATTATTCAATTATGACACACTTAAAAAATTATAATTCAATCCTTCAACATACTAAGCATTGTCACATGAAATCTTGTCTGTGAGTTTGATAGACCCTTTTCCTTTTATCAAACATGGTGCATCATTACCAAACCTTACACTATTTCCTTCATAACAAGTTAAGTTAATGAACTTACTTTTGCCTCTAGTCATATGATGTGAGAATCCACTATCAATGATCCATTTATCATTCTTGTTCACACAAGTCACTTGTGTAGTTGCATCATCCTCATCATATTTGTCCTTCATTGCAACATATACCTCTTCATCGTCATGTTCACTAGAGTCATGTTCATCAGCAATGTAACATGACTTCTTGCATTTGTCTCTATAATCTCTGCCATCATCTTCTCTTTTATTTTTGTGCTTGTTTCCTTCTCTATAGTTCTTCTTCTATGTACACCTTGCACAAATATGAACAACTTCATTGTAATTGAAACAAATGATGGGTAACTAACATTTGAACTTGCCTTTTCCTCTATGAAATCTTCTTGCCAGTAGTGCTTCTAGTTGTTCAATGTCTTTCTCATATGTGTTTCTATCATAGGATGCATATTTTATCTTTCTTTTCTTCTTCTGCTACTTTACCTTCTCATAATCCTTCAATAACAATTTAGCTTTGAAAGTTGATTCAATACTCTCTGGTTTGTAGTTGTCAAAATTAGATAGCTCAAAAATAGTGAGTCTACCTATCAAACCTTCAAGGGTTAGATCATTTCCTATTATACATCTAAAATCTTGGATTGTAGAAACTCTAATTGTATAAATAGGTATAATGTCCTCAAGACTTTACTTAGCATAGTATCATCCTCTATTTTACCAGTAGAACCTTTTAGTGCACTAACAACTTCTTTTATCCTAGCAATATATTGAGCAATATTCTCACCTTCTTCCATTCTCATGTCATCAAACTTACCTCTAAGGCTCTTAGAGTTGGCTCTTTGAACATTTTTGTCTCCTCCATATATGGTGGCAAGGGCATCCCACATCTTCTTTGAATTGTCACATCCTTTGATATCATCAAATTTAGCATAGCTTAAGGCAGAGGCAATCTCCAACATTGCTTGATTATGTTCTTTCTTTTTCTTCATATCTTTAGTAGTTGGGGCTCCTGCTGGATCAACATACTCCACTAAAATGGAAGATTTTGCATGACCTCCAAGTCCTCCAAGGTTTAGCTTCATTAAACTTTTCTATGCAAGAAAGTTATCTCTATTGCGCTTGGGCACTTCTCTTTTTGAGATCTTGATCTTTGTGCTTCTAGTACCTTAAAACTAATCCTCTTAAGTAGATGGCTCAAATACCAATTATTGGAATTCTTTCAGAATAGCTAAGAGGGGGGTTGTATCAGTTATTTAAGGTCCAGATGTACAAATAAAACTTTTCTCACAATTCAGTGAACCCATAAAACATTCATACCCATGCATGTATTCATTGTGTTCAACTAAAACATATATGTTACTGTCAAATTAACTTGCTGAAATATAAAGTATGAAACACAACATATTTGACACAATGATTTAATGTTGAAACCTAATTTGGGAAAAACCACCAGTAACATGCTACTCCTTTTTCACTCTTCTAAAGTGATGCCCTATGAAATGCTAACCCTATTAAAGGTTATAATGCACAGTGTTAAATGTGACCCAGTTAAGGGATTTCAATCACCCTATTAAAAGTGAGCCTTCTTAGAGTACTTTAAGCTATTTGCTTGGAATGCCACCCTGTTAAAGGATTTTCCAATGATTGTTACATCAACCTTACTCCAAAGGATTTACCCTAGACTAATACAATTGTTAGAAAGTAACAGTATAGCTTTGATCTGATACAACTTACAACTTCACTTCCAGATTATAGATCTTTGTTCAGTCCTCAATTATGCTTGGCTTCCATTCTTTGCAACTCTGATAGCTTGCTCATCCTTCAAGCATTCATCTTCTTAAGCTTTCTTGTTTAGCATGCCATTGCAAACACTTCTCTTCGGTCACTTGATGAAACAAAACCCCTTGCTCCTTCTCCTTCTTAAGTTGTCGCACTAATCTCTCATAACTCTCTTTGCTTCATGACCAAACATTCCTATATACAACAAATTAGAACATTTTCCTCTCATTATTCATCATGTAAATTAGGGTTTTGGATGGATTAGGTAGGATACAATGTATCTACCTCATACCGTGTCTTTTTTAGAAACTTCTCCTAGAATCCATTTGAATTCACCTCCAAAATGGTTTACACAAGATTCTATGCCAGCAGCTCATCAATATTATCTTCCTCTAGGTTCACAAGTTCACGGAAAATAATCTTGTTAGCTTTTATTTGGTGAATCTTTAATATTTTACATAATGCAACAACTTGGTATTATCAATCCTCTAATTCTTGGCACATACTGCATCACTTGGCATCAACTATAAAATCACTCAGCATCAACTAGATTTTATTGGTGCTTGGCATCAACTAAACATCAACTAAAATTTACTCTGCATCTACTATCTTGCTTGGCATCCACTAGAATTTTCTTTCACTCAGCTCCAACTGACTTTTTGCTTGGCTTGAACTAACTTTGCTTGGCACCTACTATCCACTTGATCAAGCTTGGTAGATGAACTTTGTTTAACTTATTCTTCTAAACTTTCTTAAGTGTAGCCAGCCATTTTGTAACCTTAAGTAGATCATTAATACATCATGTTATCACTATCTTAACTGATCCTTGTACTTCATTACATAATCATAACTCAACCTGACTTCTAGGTACTTTTGTTACATCTTTTTGATCAAATCCTCCTCATCAATCAACTAAGTGATAGTACTTGAAACATATAAGCAATTGTCTTACCAACAAATAGCAGGTTTGACATAAGTGACAAAACAATGATTGAAACACATAACAACCTCCCTTATAAAAATATTTCTAATCAATGATCTTTTCAATCAGATTTCAACACCAACAAACTTTAGTTTTTTTTGAGTGATCTATTTGATGATGAGTGGAAGAATAGTATGGAAGCCAAGTGACAACATATTGTGCCGAGTGCTAGCATTCATGTTAAATCATGGATTTGATGAATCTGAGCTAACTATATTTTTTCCTTGAATTTTGTGAAGCATGTGAAAGATAACTATGATGACTTGGTGGTACAGAATTTATGATAAACCATTTTTAGGTGAATTCAAAGAGGATTGAAAGATAAGTTTTTAGAAGGGACTAAAATGAAGAGATGGGTAGATTCATTGAATCCTACCTAATCCTACCTAACTCTAAAATGGACAATAGAGAATATCTTAATTTTCTATTTATAGAGATTGATAGTCAGAAGCAAGGTTGATCAATGTTGGATAACCTAAGTTAGAAAAGAGGTTTAAAGAATTGCTTCATTAGAGGCTGAACAAAAGAGACTACTATTGGCAAGCAAAGAAAGAAGGCTTAAGGCTATGAATGCTTGAAGGGTGAACAGGCTATTAGAGTTGAATTGTGTGAAAGCAAAGTAGAATAGAGGACAATAATAGAGATTTTTAATCTACAAGTGAGTTGTAAGTTGTTATTAGATCAAGCCTTACTGTTACTTTCTAATCATTATACCAGTCCAAGGTAAATAGGTTGACCTAATAGTCATTTGTAAATCCTTTAACCAAGTGACATTTGAAGTGAATGATCTAAAGTTTGTTAAAAAGGTTCACTCTTAATAGGGTGATTTAAATCCTCTAACCAGGTCACATTTAATAGTGTGCATTGTAACCTTTAACAGGGTTGGCCTTTAACATGGCATCACTTCAGAAGAGTGAGAATGAGTAGCATGTTACTGGTATTTTTTACAAATTGGAATTTCACATAAAATCATTGTGTCAAATGTGTTATTAAATCTATTATGTTTCATGCTTGCATTTCTACAAAGTTGTTTTGATAGTAACCTACAAGTTCAAGTGATTGTATGATCTAATGGATGCATACATGATGAATTTATTTTATGGATATGGGTTCACTAAGCTGTGAAAAGTTCTATTTGTACATCTGAACATTGGGTAACTAATTCACCCTCCCACCTCATTTATTCTAAAGAATTCTAATAATTGGTATTAGAGCCATCTACTTAAGAGGACTAGTTTGAAGGTATTAGAAGCAAAATATCAAGATGTCAAAAAAAGAGGTACCCAAGCTTAATAGACATAACATTTCTCCATGGCAAAATTTGATGAAGTTACACCTGGGAGGTCTTAGAGACCATGCACAATCTACCATTGCTACTGAGCATGTTGATCCTGCTAGAACCCTAACTATCGACGATCTGAATAAGAAGAAACAACACAACTAGGCAATGTTGGAGATTGCCTCTTCCCTAATTTATTCCAAGTTCAATGAAATAAAGGGTTGTGATAGTTTAAAGAAGATGTGAGATGCTCTTCACTCCATCTATGGAGGTGATACAAATTATTGAGAGGAAAATCTGAAAGTGTTAGAGGTAAGTTTGATGATGTGAGAATGCAAGAAGGTGAGAATGTTGCTCAATATTCCTCTAGGATAAAAGATTATGTTAATGTTATAAAACTATCTACTGGTAAGATATATGATGAGACTATCTTAAGTAAATTTTTGAGAACATTGCTGCCCATCTATTCTATTAGAGTTTCCATAATACAAGAACTAAGATGTATACTATGTTCTAATCTAACTCTTGAAGGTTTGGTAGGTAGGCTCGTTGCTTTTGAGCTATGTAATTTTGACAACTTCGAATTTGACAATGTTGAATCTACTTTGAAAGCTAAGTTATCATTAAAGGAACCTAATGAGAAGAAGAAGAAAAAGGTAAAATATGTTTCCAGTGATAGTGATACAGATGAGGAGGATGTAGGAAACCTTGAAGCACTAATAACAAGGAGATTTCATAGAGGTAAAGGAAAATTCAAAGATAAGTTACCTATCATGTATTTTAATTGCAATACAGTTGGCCATATTGTTGTTAGATGTCCAGAGAAGAAGAACTACAGAGGTGGAGACAAATACAAGAGTAGAAGAGTTGAAGACAACAAAGATTACAAAGAAAAAGCAAGAAGTCTTGCTACATTTCAGAAGAGGAAACCAAATATGGATCTGACGATTATAATGATGAAGTGGTGTATGTTGAAATGAGGGATGATTCTGATGAGGATGAGGAAACTGCACTAGTGTCTTCTATGAATAAGAATAATAGATGTATTATTGATAGTGGGTGTTCACATCACATGACTAAAGATAAATTTAAGCTCATTTCCTTGAATTACTATGATGGAAATAGTGTAAGGTTTGGTAATGATGTACCCTGTTTGATAAAAGCAAAAGGTTATGTCAAACTCATAGAAAAGATTTTATGTGAAAAAATTTATTATTTTGAAGGACTTAACTATAATTTTTTGAGTGTCTCACAACTAAATAGTTTAGGTTGTAAGGTTGAGTTTAACAACAAGATTTCTAAGATATATGATACTGATGGAAAACTAATGTGGAAAGATGATCCAACTAGAGGTAATATATTCTATCTTGATATTGATGATGCTACTTATCTAGTTGTAGAATTTGATGATGTGTGGTTATGGAACAAGAGGTTATATCATGTTAATTTTTATAACTTGGTTAGTATCATTAACATGAGAAGAGTTAGAGGTTTTCCTAAGTTAAAGAAACTTGACAATATAATTTGCAAACAATGTCAGTTAGGAAAAATGACAAAGTCTAGTTTTAAGAGTAAGACTCACAACTCTAAAGGAATTCTATAGATTGTTCATACTAACTTGTGTGGACCAACTGATGTATAAAGCTACAAAGGTTATAAGTATATTATGCTATTTGTTGATGATTATTCTAGGATGATGAAAGTTATGTTTTTGAAATAGAAATCTAATGTTTTCCAAATGTTTAAGTGGTACTTAGCAAGAGTTGAGAAGAAAACAAGTAAAAGTCTAAAATGTTTGAGATCTGACAAAGGAGAAGAATTTATGTAAAATGAGTTTGAGATGTTTTTTAATCACAAAGGAATCAAAAGATAGACATTTGCTCCTAAAACCCTCCACAAAATAGAATTTGCTAAAAGGAGAAACATATCTATAATAGACTATGATAGGACACTCATGATGGAGAAAAATGTTTCTTTGAAATGATGGAGAGAGGTTATAAGTATACTTGTCTATGCCTTGAACCAGGTGCAAGTCAAGAAAGGTTTTCAATCAACACCTTTTGAACTATGATATAGATACTCACCCCATGTAAAATATTTTAAGGTATTTGGAAGAAGGTTTTATATTTTCAAATATTTGAAAAGTGCTAAATTAGATGTAAAAAGTGAAGAAGGTATATTCTTTTTCCATTCCACAAGAAATAAAGCTTATAATTATTTAAATACTAACACTAACAAAGTTGTGGAAAGTGCAAATGTGAAATTTGATGAATATACAGAAGTACATGAGGCTAAACCTATGAAGGGACCAAAGGAATACAAATCATTTGTATACTTTTGTGAAGGTATGCCTACTGCTGAAGATATTGTAAATCAACAAGTTTCAGTGACCGTCGAGTCACACACTGTGAATGTCAAGTCACCTTTAGGAATCAAGCTTCAATCAAGTGTTGAGTTATAAAATGAAGTTGAGGCACATTCTAATTATGAGATTAGTGTACATGAAAGAGATTTTGAATTACCTAATAGAGAAGTACATAGTGATTCAAAATTTGATAGACCAAATGAGTAAAATAGAGAAGAACCAAGATTGTAAAAGTATGTCAAGAGACATCACCCTACTACACAAATTCTTGGAGATAAAAATGTGAGACCAATGATAAGAAATAGGTTGAGATATGATACATATTTTCTCAGCATGCATGAACCTAAAATAGTGAAATATGTCTTAGAAGATGTGGACTGCAGTAATGCCATGAAAAAAGAGATTAAACAAATTGAAAAGAATAAGACATGGACTTTAGTTCCTAGACCAAAAAATAAAAATGTGATTAACACCAAGCGGGTATATAGAAACAAGTTAAATGAAAATGGTGAAGTCACAAGGAATAAGGAAAGATTAGTGTGCAAGGGGTATGCATAAGAAAAAGGGATGGACTATGGAGAAACATTTGCTCTTGTTGCATGATTGGAAAGAGTAAGAACTCTACTTGCTTACTCTACATACAAGGGTTTCAGAGTTAATCAAATGGATGTTAAATCTACATTTCTAAATGGAATATTGCAAGAAGGGGTTTATATAGAATAGCTAGAAGAATTTGTTGATGCTAACAACAAAAACATGGCATGTGTGAGGCCTCGCCCCCGACCCATCATAGCATAGTGATACATTACTCTTATTTTGTTATCCGCGACTCGAGATGTCGAGACATTATCTGATGCTTAGAACATATTTTATTATTTCATGTTGTGTGATGTTATTTCCAAATATATTTGATGATTGTCATTTAATGCTCATGTATATGTATGTTGATAAAATCAGTAAAATTTGGGATTAACACATTGAGTTGGAATCTTTATGATTAAGGATATAAGTAGGATGCAAGAAAACCCTGATTTATGTATGTTTTAAATTATGTAAATTTCTGATACGTATATATGTACATGTGATTTTCGGGACTACTGATGTGTGCAATGAGTGTGCAGATATTTAGCCGAGAAACCCTACGGAGGAACAAAATTGATCTCCATGTGCTAAAATTTGGAAACCCTATTATTCATAATTATGCTCTTTCAGTGTCGCTTAACACTCGTAAAATGTTTACGTGCTTAATTTGCTAGTTAGAGTTGTTAGATGGACCTATTTTATTCCTAGATTTTATTTTGTCTCTTAACCTCTTTCCTAAGGCTTTTAACATGTTTTTATTCTAACCTAAGGGTATGGGTATGGGTTAGGGGTCTTTTCCAACCCCTAAGCCCCTAGCTTTGACTTTTGAGGGCACTCAAAAAGTCCCTTTTTCCCTTGTGCGAAAATTGCAAGTGGTTGTCATGAGTTGTCTTACCCCACCTCCTCTTAGGGTTTAACCATGGTGTAGGTTGAGTTAGGAGTTTCTAGTGTGGCTAGTGGGTGGAAATAGTTATTGCTCCTTTTGGGTGGTTGAGTTGGAGGCTTATTTAGAGGCCTTCCTTGGTCTAGTGGTTTGGTTACCCAATCTCTACATTTAGAGAAGATTTATTGAAGCTTGAAGGAAGGAGGGATACTCTACTCAAATTTTTTCATTTCCATTACCTCTTTGAGAAGGTAGGAAACTCCCATCTCCCTTATTCAGTTTTTATGTTTTGTTTCATGTTCTTGTTACCTTGTTGTTGTTTTACTGTTGTATGGTTGTGGGTATGTTGGGAAGATTTGTAAACCTTGTTATTTTGGTTGTTTTCCTTTCTTGTTTATGTTTGCAATTTTGAGTTTCCTTGCATGGGTGTTTTGGTATTACTCACCCTAGGAGAGGGCAGAAGTGACCAATTTTGGGAGAGGTCTATTTAGTTGGACTCCAACCTGTGTAGAGTCTCTTCTCAGGATGAGAAGAGGGATAAAGGGTAGGGTGTTATGGGCCCCTACCCATCAGCAGAAACCTGGTATGAGTATGGCAAGTTAAAATGGAAGAACGGAAGTTCTTGGTTATTGGCCCTGATTGGGCATCTGAATTGGTGTTGTGCTTGACTTCTCCAGTTGGAAGAATCCACCTCTTCCTAGTATTGATTCATTGTGAATCTTATTGTGTAAACCATGTATGATTATGCATGCTTGATGTTCTTTTGGTTCTGCTTGGTTGTCACCCGATCAGTTATTGGTTTCTTCCATGGTTCTTGAAATGAGATTTAGAAGACATTACAAACTCCTTGATTTGATCATGAAGAAAATTTGATAAAATTATTGAAAATTGGGATTGAGATCCTATTGTAAATTGTATTTTTTAAACCTTATTATATATGGCAACGAAGCCGGGTTTTCTTCCTGATTCTTTCCCGGCTGAACCTTGAATCAGGTTGATAATAAAATAAGTGATTGAGTAAATTTACTTCTCTTAAAATTTTCGTATCCTATGTTGTCATATGAATGTGTATCAAAGATAAGATGCAACAATGATGTTCAATTATACATGATTCAATTTGTGATGTATGGTGATGCCTCTATTCATATGGACGGTAGAGAGAGATGTTGCTAATCCATGTAAATGTATGGTGTCTTTATCAAGTTTGAAATGATTTAGTTCATGGTTGATTGTGTTGAAAATAAAATTGCAAGAACATGTAGGAAGAATTATGTCAAGAGATCCAAGCTAAAATTGAAACATGATAGAAAAATAACTTTGTGTATTTTGATACTCCTTTCAAAAGGAAAGGAGCATTATCATTTTGATCTCTTATTTTCTCAATTGCCTTAAGACTAGTTTAGTCATTATGTTGATCCATCAGTTTTATTAGATAGTTAAATGAATACGTAGATGGTTATTTCATGTAATGTGGTTTCATTGAAATGCATGGCCATTTGAGGTTCATGGAGATGATAAACTAGAAATTTATAAGAGAATGCAAACACCTATTGTGGTAATATAATTGCAAAAGAAAAATATACATTGAGTTTCAAGAGAGAGAGAGAGAGTAGACAAATTATCAAATAATCCACCTACAGGATGCTGGAGTTTGTATGAGAGAATGTGATAATCCTTGTTTTGCAATAGAGAATATTATAAGAATCTATTAGTCTTTAAAATTAGAAATAAAACTATATATATATATATATATATATATATATATATATATATATAAATGATATCTAATACAATGCATAAGTTATTAAGCCTTTATAACTTTAATATTCTGAATATCTTTTCTTCACCTATAAAACTTTATGTTTTTATTGCCCTCCTTGGCCTTGCACGTCAGTTTAAGCTTGCCTTAAAGAGGTCTTTTTGTGTCTGCCTCGTGTCATAGTGGATGGGATGGGTGGGTGATGTCACCCTGCCACCTTGTCCCATCCCCATCCTCCTCCATTCCTAGCGGCCAGTTGTGGGAAAGGTGGCATTAATGTTGTGAAGGGAAAATTTGAATGGCCACGTTCATTTCCTTAACCCTTCCTTGCCCACCTCTGTTCACGTGCCCCCTCTTGGGCTGCGTTTTTCTTACCTCGGGCTATGTGGCAAGTGGAGTGGAGAGAGTGTTATGTCATGATATGACATTGCAATTGGACGTTGGTTTAGTTTGGGGATGGTTTTGTTGTTAGTAAGTTTTTTTTGCTTGTTTTAAAACCTTAGTCCTTGTTTCCCCCTGCGTATCTTCTCTTGGATGTGCAGGTTTGGGATTGTGTGGGGCCTAGGGAGAGGAGTAGGGAGGGGTCACATCCACTTGACTTGTGGTCAAGTGGATGTTAGAGGCTAGGGTGTAGGTTAGGTCTTAGGACAGGAGGGTTAGTGGTTAGATGCTAGTCAATAGGTAGGCTTAATTAGTAGTGTATGATTTAATTGTTTTTTTATTAGTTTGATTGTAGTTAGAATTTAGAATATAATTTAGTATTAGATTAGCTAGTTAGTATTTAGTTAATTTAGTTATTTTATAAATGCTAATTAGATTTTTAGATTAATTTAAGTCTATTAAAATTGTTTTTTAGTTGAGAAAATTCTGAATGTAATTAGTTAATTAGTTTAAATCTTTAAGTTATTTTATTTTAGCATGTTAGTTTAGTTAGTTTCTTTTTATATATTGTTTTTAAATTTTAAATTGTTAGTTTTAAAATGATATTCTAATTTGTTAAAGTGTACTTAGTTTAATTTAGTAAAGTTTTAAGTTAGTATTACGTTGAAATTTTTATAATCATTTAATTATTAAGTTAGTTGATAACTATGTTGTTTAATTGTGAGTTGGTTTTAGGTTATCTGTTTTAATATAGTTAGTATAAATTTTAAACATTTAAGGTTTTAGCAAACTCATTTTGAAACTATCATCTGTTTCATTACGTTAGCATATGTTAAAACCAATAGAAAATGTTGGATTGTTTCCTTTATCTTTTAGTCAAAAGTTAAGTGTAACTTACACTGTTAATATCTTTTGATATGTTTAATTCTTAAATGGCATAACTTAAGATTGATATCAATCTAGTAACAAAAGTTTCAAAATCTTAACAATGTAATCGCCCTCATGTTTATAACCTTAAGACGTAAAGTAAAGAACCTGTACTAAAACTATTATCAATCATTTCAAACCTAGGGCATGTTTAATTATTAATTCAAAAAAAAAATTGTGTGTTTTTTTGCCTTCAAGTTTTTGGGCATGACAGCATGCAGACTACACAAACATATATATGGTTTGAATCAAGCACCAAGAGCATGGTATGAAAGGCTTCACAATTATCTTGTGAAGATTGGATTTGAGAGGAATAATGATAATAGCAATCTATACTTGAACACATAGAAAGGCAAGGTAACTTTACTATCTAAAATTTTTATTAATGATATCATATTTGGATGTTAGGATACTTTATGTAAAGCCTTTACAAATTAAATGAAGAAAAAATTTGAGATGTCTATATTTTGAGAGATCGGGTTCTTTGTGGGTTTGCAAGTACATCAAATGAAATATGGTATATACATCACTTAGTAAAAATATGTAAAGGAGATACTAAAAAACTTTTGGATTAGAATATTCCAACCCAATAATCACACTTATGGTGACATGAGATAAATTGTCAAAGTGATGGTTCAGTTGAGGTGAATCAAACATTGTACAAGTCTATGATTGGAAAATTACAATATGTAGTACATAGGAGACCTGATATTGCATTATTTGTTGGGATAGTTTCAAGATTCTCTACTAATCCCAAGGAGAATCATTTTATGGTTGTTAAGAGAATAATGAGATATCTAAAAGGTACAAAAGACTATGATCTATACTACAAAGAAAATGAGAAGTTTGAGTTGACAGTCTACACTGATGTTGATTTTGCTGAAAATATTTACGATAGAAAGAGAACTAGTGGAGGAACATTTTTATTAGGAAAATGGTTGGTTACATGGACTAGCAAGAAACAAAACTGCATATCTCAATCTACTATTGAAGTCAAATATGTTGTTGCTCTATTAAATTGTACAAAAATTGTATGGATCAAATAGTTACTCAAAGGTATGAAGGAGGAAATCACTAAACCTATGATACTTTATTGTGATAATACAATTGCTATAAATTTATCAAAGAACCTTGTGATTTATAGAAATACTAAACAAATTGCGATCAAGTATCATTACTTGGGAGAGTTAGTTCAAGATAAAGAGGTGAAGATGGAATATGTGAATACAAAAGAGAAAATAGCTTATATCTTTACAAAATCATTACCGAAGGATGCTCATGAGTATCTAAGAGGTAAACTAGGGGTGATACCCCTATCCAAGGCTATTTAAGAAGCATGAGAAGTGCCCTACTTCAACTAAGATGATTGACATATGTTACACATTGATGCAGTGGATCTTACTTTAGGAGCTTCCTAACTAATCAAAAAGTTGGAGTTGCAAATCAGTCACAAGCTAGGTGATAGAGGGAGAAATTGAAAATGTTGATATCTACATGATAAGATGACAAGTGTTTGGAATTTTTGTCAAAGAGGGAGATATATTATACAAAAAGGGAGATAGTGTACCTAATGGTTAAAAGACATACATCTACCTAGAAAGAGAGGGATAGTACTGAGGGAGATATAAGGACAGAGATAGACACCTAAATAAAAATGAAGTAATTAAGAGGGAGTCATAAGGATGATTTGATTGTTTTTTGATCATAACATAATTTTGTAACCAATACAGAAGATGAAAGCTATTGATAGAGGGGGAGATTTCAATACAAGTAATTATTTTATTTTTGGTATTATTGTTCATTGTACCAGTTGTACTAGTTTTCCATCAATGCCAAAGAGGGAGATTATTGCAAAAAAATTGATACAAGTATGAAAATGTGTTTCAATAATTATTTTGTCACTAATGTCAAACTTTCTACTTGTTGGTAAGATAATTGCTTAGTTGATTTAATTACTAGCATTTATTTGATTAATGAAGAAGATTCGATCAAATGAGTTAACAAAAGAACCTAGAGAAAAGGTTGAGTTATGGTATGAAAATAGAGTACAAAGATTAGTTAATACAATGATAATATAGTGCACTAATTATTTACTTAAGGTTGCAAAGGTTGGATACACTCAAAAAGTCTAGAAGAACAAGTAAGAAGAATTAAGCCTACCAAGATTGACCGAGTGGATAGTAGATGCCAAGGAAAGTTAGTACAAGTTGAGTAGAAAATTAGTTAGAGCTAAGAAAAGTCAAATTTTTGTTATGTTGAGTGATACAATGTAAGATGAGTAAAGCTTAGTTGATGTCAAGCACCAATAAACTTTAGTGTTTGCTGAGTGATCTAGTTGATGATGAGTGGAAGAACGGTATGAAAGTTAAGTGATAATATATTGATGTCGAGTGCCAGTATTCATGTTAAATCATAGATTTGACAAATTTGATCTGACTATTTTGTCTTGACATTTTTGAGGCATGTGGAAGATAACTATGATGAGTTGGTGGCACAAAATTCATGATAAACCATTATGAGGTGAATTCAAAGAATATTGAAGGAGAAGTTTCTAGAAGGGACTGAAATGAAAAGATGGGTAGATTCATTGAATCCTACCAAATCCTACCTAACTCTAAAATGAATGATAGAGGTGAATGAAAAAATATCTTAATTTTTTTTTTATAGAGATGGATGGTTAGAAGCAAGGTTGATCAATTTTGGAGAACCTAAGTTAGACAAGAGGACTAAGGAATTGCTTCATCAAAGACCAAACAGAAGAAGCTATTATTTGAAAGACAAGAAAGAAGGCTTAAATGTATGAATGCTTGAAGGGTTCAAAAGCTATCAGAGTTGAAGTGTCTGAAAGCCAAGCAAAGTGTAGGACTAAAACAAAGATCTATAATTAGAAAGTGAGTTGTAAGTTGCTATCAAATGAAGCCTTACTATTAGTTTCTAATCATTGTACTAGTTTAGAGTAAATCTTTTGGATTAAGGTTGACCTAGCAGTCATTTGTAAACTCTTTAACCAAGTGTCATTTTGAGCGAATGATCTAAAGTCCTCTAATAAGGCTCACTCCTAATAGGATGATTGAAATCCTTTAACCAGGTTACATTTAATAGTCTGCATTATAACATTTAATAGGGTTGGCCTTTCATAGGGCATCACTTCAGAAGAGTGAGAATGAGTAGCATGTTATTGGTTATTTTTTGCAAATTGGGTTTCCATATAAAATCAAGGTCACATGTGTTATTGAATCTATTATGTTTCATGCTTACTTTTCTGCAAAATTGTTTTGATAGTAACCTACAAGTTTAAGTGATTGTATGATCTAATGGATGCATGCATGATGAATATGTTTTATGCATATGGGTTCACTAAGTTGTGAAAAGTTTTATTTGTACATTTGGACCATGGATAACTCATTCACTCCCCCCCTCTTAGTTATTCTAAAGAATTTCAACAATGTAACCTCATACCTATTTGACATTTAACAATGATGTTTCTACACCAATATGTTTAAATGATTACAATTACTATAACATATTTTGAACAATTTGAAACCCCAATGTCTTATCAATTTGGTGAAGTCAATTGGGCTCCAAAGTGGATTTGACTAAAAAAAAATCAAACTAAAACACCTAACACTTCAAATTGATTAGTTAATCACTTTGCACTATTTAAAATCAAATTCTACCACTGAGTGAAAACTTAAAACCCCATTTAACACTTTCTACAAACTATGACATTCATGCCAAGAGGTCCTCTGACTGGCCTTAAAAACTAACAAAAACACTGGGCCCTAAAAAGTCACATGCTAACTCTTTGCTCCATATTCTTGCACCCTATTAGATTTGGCATCATGAAGACATCTAGGTCAAAATATATTGACTGTCAAATTTTCTTTCTTAAAACTATCTGCAAACAAACATGTCAGAAAACCATAAAGTGCATTTGGTTTTGGCTTTGAAAATAGGTCAAAATGATACTTTGGGGATTGAAAAATGGGGCACTAGTTCATTGTCACAAGTAGAGTGTAAATTTGTGATTTAGGCACATAACAAATAATTGAACGGATTTGGCAAGTGGTCAAAGTGGGGCACTCAGATTTGTAGAACTCTGAATAGTGGTGGGATGGTGATTTTCACAAATAGAATAGACCTATGAAAGTGTGAAAATGGATTTTTCAAGACTATAAACTAGCACACTTAAAAAAAATTTGGAGTGGAACATAGTGGTACAATCCATTTGGTTCAAAAAATCACAGATTCAAAGTTATGGCATCCCAAACATGGATATTGATCAATGTGCACTCCTTGTCACGAGTAAAATTTTACAAATTGCATTTGGAATCACATTTAAAAAATAGTCAAGTGGATTTTTCATAGGCCCAAATCTAGAACATAGAAAGTATCTGACCCCTAGGTGCAATGCAAAAATATTTTCTTTCATTTTGGTCAATTGGATCAAAGTTACAACTGATCAATAGGACCTCCGAGAATTATGAACAATTTACATTAGCATGACAATAGTAAACAACTGACTTTGAGGGATTCAAAACCTAGTCAATAAATATTGAAATGACTCAAAATTGAAAACATAGGTTCTCTGATATATGTACTAAACACTCCCAAAGCGGTGAGTCATAAAACATAACTCTGTGCAAGATATTCAAATGCAAACTAGGCTTCACAGAATGACTTGAAATGGAAATTTATCATTATGGGATGCATGGATATTCTGAATGAAAGGTGTTAGAAACAAGAAACACCTCTTAGGCCTCAAAAGGATAGTTGGGTAAACATGCATTAAATGCACCTATATGGGCTCAAAATGACTCAAAATCTTAAAATGGTACTCAAATCGGGGATGCAATTTTGAGTCCCATCAGGATAATCATCTGATATAGAAACTTCATTATATAACTCATGGTACTTATACAAATAAGAAAAATTGAATACACGAAATATATCCATGTCATTAGGTAACTCAAACAGAAGCATTACCACTGTCAAACTTCCTCAAGATCTTATAAGGTCCAAACTTCTTCATCTTCGTCTTACTATATGTTCCACTGGGAAATTTACCTTTCTTTGGATGAATCAAAACCTCATCAACAACTTCAAAATCATGATGTCTTATAGACTTAACAACATTCTCCGTATACTTCTAATTACTTTGTTCCATCCTTAACTTCACTTCCTTATGCAAAGAATCCATAAAATCAGCAAATTCTACCCTTGCAACACTTCTCTTTTCTTCACTAGCAACATCCCTCAATTTAGATATTCATCTAGGCTACATTCCAATAACAATCTCAAAAGGTTTTTCCTATGAACTCATATTCATAGAATTAATATATGCAAACTTAGCTTATGTCAAACCCAACTCTCAATTATGTGGTTT
This sequence comes from Cupressus sempervirens, assembly GCA_028749045.1. Classification (NCBI taxonomy): domain Eukaryota; kingdom Viridiplantae; phylum Streptophyta; class Pinopsida; order Cupressales; family Cupressaceae; genus Cupressus; species Cupressus sempervirens. The sequence goes on along the minus strand of CM053784.1, from coordinate 581,807,598 downwards.
ATCTCCAACTAAAAATTTCACAAATTACCCAAGCTTCTATTCACAACCTTTGTCTGTCCATTTATCTGTGGATGGAATGTAGAAATAAACTTCAACTCAGTACCCATCTTCTCCCATAAAGTCATCCAAAAGTAACCAAAAAACTTACTATCTCTTTTAGAAATAATACTTCTTTGTAATCCATGCAATCTAACAATATCTTTGAAGAAAATCTCATCAATATACTCGACATCTGATCTCTTCTTACATGGTATGAAATAAGCCATCTTAGAAAATCTATCCACAACAACAAATATAGAATTAGACCCCTTTATTTTCTTAGGTAATCCAAGAATAGAATCCATACTAATGTCACTCGAAGGTTTCTTAGAAATAGAAATAGGTGTATACAAACGATTATGCTAACTTACTCCTTTTGAAACTTGACAAAATCTACAACTCTTTATAAATTTTTGAACATCCTTATACATCTATGGCCAATAATACTTATCCTTAAGGAAACTAATGTCTTATCAATTCCAAAATTTCTAGCCAATCCACCACTATGTTTTTCCTTATTTAGATTAACTCCTATATCACTTCTAAGTATACACAATTGAATTCCTTTGAACAACATGTTAATCTCATTGTGATTTTGACAAAGTACTGACAGAAGATTTAATCATTATTCAGTAGAGAATAGTGCAAGCCAAGTGCATAGCGTATGTTGAGCATAAGCCTCCAAAAAATACATGCCAACTAATATGACAATTAGTGTTGAGCACTAGCATGTGTCAAGCAGTCAATGTGTGTCAAGTCACTTAGGTGCTAAGAAAATAGAAGGAGCCAAGAAAATAGAGTGTGTCGAGTGATTTAGGTGTTGAGAAAAAGTGAGTGTCAGTTTATTCAGAAGTTGAGTATCACTATATAGTGCATAGTGAAGGCCAAGAAATATAGTTTATTGATGTTGAGTTACCAGTATTTGGCATAGATATTTGTTATGGCACAAACTTCTATGTAAACTATTTTTGGCCGACATGAACATGAATTTTCAATATTAAGAAATAAGGATCCAGTCATATTGCAAATCCCTATGCTAATACATGTAACCAATCATATAAAGGGAAGAAATAGCTGACAATATGGGCCAACCACAACCATTGATTTTAACCTAGCCCATCTCCATAATGCCTATAAAAAAAGGTTAACCCTACGGGGGAGTGTGTAATAATTATACATGTAAGGAATTTGTGAAGAGAAGCATCACATGCACAAGGAGAGGAATGCTAAGAGCATAGATAGCATTTCAAGGTGGAAATGATGGCTAAGTTATGGAACTACAATCTAGAATTAGTTTGATAAGAATAGAGAAAGAGGAGATCTGACTCAAGAAGCAAGGTGTTAACCAAAAGATTGGGTGTTGAATCATTCTAATAGGTGATATAGAGTAAATCTCTTAATAGAATCATCCTAATTGGATTTTTTAAATCTCCTAACAAAGTGCTTACTTAGTTGTGAGTTAAAATACTTTAATCAAGGTGAGACCTAATCATCTTGTACGCCTTTAATGGGGTAGACCTTTCATAGGGTAGATCATAGATTATGATCAAAACTTTGTAGTCATAATAGGACACTCTTTACAACTACAATAGTGAAGATTTTAGGGTTTCATCCCCACCCAAGTTTTATTTTCTCCTTGGAGGGTTTATGGGTAACCAAGATCTTATGTGTTATGTGTAGATTTATGTCATGCTCTAGATGTGATAAATGGTTATTCTTGGCAAAAATTTTCCTCCCATCAAGGATTGAATTAAAATATTTAAACCCACCCAATGGTCACTTTCATATTATATTTTAATTCCTAGGGCTATGGCAGAATGGTATGGTCCTGATCTTATGATAGCTCAAATATCAAAAGATTGTCAAGAAAATAAATCAATGATAAGATGCTACGAGGCTCCTGTTGATCAGTTTATCATGACATCATAGATAGTCAAGGATTCATAAGCCAAAAAGAGGTCTTGCTCGATGTTATGATAGCAAGAAATCATAAGATCTTAGGTGTTGCAAAGATGTGTTTCGATGCCATGAAAGTTAATGATCGTAGGATTGTGGGGTTAACTTCTTAGGTTTCCAATGCTACAAAGTGGAAGGTGGGTCGTATGATCTTGTGGTCATAAGGTGCAAGCACAAGAAAGGATGCCTTCAGAGGTTATGAAAAAAGATAGTTAAACCACAATCATAGGATCGCAGGTGTTATTGTGACGATTGTCAATATCATGATGAACTATGATCATAAGATCATAAAGGTGAAATCAACTATGCCCATGACATTGCAAGTAGAGAATAATGATACCAAAACCTTATGCTATGGGTGTCATCATCATTTTTTTTGTGAGATCGTAAGACTTGTTGCTATCGAAAGATCGTAAAGAGAATGAAGGATGGGCTCAATGCTACGAGGTATTGGAAATTGTAAGATTATAGAAGTCAAGGTTATGAAAAAAAGGTGACATGAAGGGTTATGACCATATTTGATGCTTGTAAGATCATGAGTTTCATCATTGACCAAAATATACAATGAGCTTCACCCGCCAAGCTGGACAAGGAAAAGTTCCCAACCAATCAAGTAGCAGGAAAGATATAGAACAATAGTTGAAAATGGTTGGCCTTTGCTTTCTATTTGATTTGGCAAGATGATGATAGAGGAAGCAACTCCTTGATCATAGATTTGATCTTTTCAATATTTTGCAACCACTTTAATCATTCCCTAGGCCTAATAAATGCAGAGGAACACTCAATCGCCACTTGTTGATCTATCTACTCAATCAAAAGGTTAATGGTTATCATTCCTATGTCCTCAGAGATTGTTTGGATAAGTGGTCTTCTTGCATCTAAATTTGTGTTGTGATCAAATCTTTTCCAATTTTTTGCAATAATTATTCTTTGTAGATTTGAATGCAGTAGTTGAAATTTATCTTAGGGTGGAAGCTATCTAAGTTATGCTTACACTATAAAAGAAAATGTTGTACTCTTTCTTAGGGTTAGATCTTCTCTATTTCTCTAGTATTTTTGTAGCATACAACTGTAAATTTCCTCTTTTCCTCAACATTATATGGCATCATGTATTATCTCTTTTAGTCATGGATGTACTATGCAAACTTTTTCTACCTCTCTTCAATGTACTATGGATATCTATAACCTACATTTCTACATCTCTTTTGACCTATGAATGAGAAGATGTGAAGCTCTTTTTCCTCATATCACTCACTTGGTTGTCTAATCTATGACTTCCATATATCTTTGGATTGTCATAATAATTTTATTGTGCATGTCTAGGTAGAGGTTGGTCTAAACACCATATTTTGGTGCATCAACTCCTTAGAATAGATTAGGTAATTACTTTCATGTATTCCTTCCCCCTTTTCTCTTTAATAGTAGTTTAAGTGAATCATGATAGTAGAGGAAGCTAGCCTTCTTTGGAGACTCAACCTCATAGTTCAAGTCCCATAGCTTGGAGATTGTTTCCATATTTCACAAGGTTGTCCTTAGGTAAAAAATTTGGGCAAGGGTGCAAGCTTTTGTGATAACAGTTACTTATTTCAGTTTACATGTTAAGTTATGAGATGGATGTATGGTGAAATATTTTAGAGGTAAAAGTTTTAAGTATTGATTCACACCCCCTCTCAAAACTAACTTTCCCATTGTTATTTCCAATAATTAGTATTAGAGATTTTTTCTCTAGAAAGGAAAGTTTGACAACTTTGGAGGTAAGATCTTGAAGATGGAAGTCTACAAATTGGGAAAGACTATTGAGAACCAAAAGATTGAAAGACAACTTTCCCTACATCAACTCAAGGAGTCAAGAGATGAACTTCAAAAGTCATTGAAGAAAAGAAAGGAATTGGTCATTCAACAAAATGATACTCAATATCAAGAAGAAGACACTACTGGATTGTTTGAGGAGAATAACTTAAATGAATTTGATGAAATAGTTGTAGATCTAATAGAGAAGAACAGTACCCTAAATAAGAAGTTGAGAATCTAAAAAGGGAACAAGAAACTCAATCAGTATTGTTATGTGAGACAACAGAATTGAAAAAGAAATATAAATAAGATAGAGTCATGATTGAAGAAGGAAAAAGACTACTAGCTAATAGACTTGAGGAGAAGTCATCAGAAGTGGAAAAGTTGTCAAACATTCAACTAGATATGATGAATCAACTAATCATTGCAAATCAAGAATTGAATAGGAAAGACATTAAGATTACAAATTTGGAAGCATAGAATACTCGTTGAAGATAGAAAAGGAAAAGCTTAACAATCCTAGTGAAGCCATAAAGTACTTTGAAAAGATGATGGAAGCACTAAGATTAAACAATGGCATTCCTAGATTGGGTTATTCTACCACTAAAAAAGGAGAATCATCTAGAAGTGGTGAAGAAAGGAACTATAATGGAAAGAGAAACAAGCCCTCTAGTTATTACTGTGGAAAATTGAGTCACACAACAAATTTCTATAATAGCAAGACTAGAAATTACATCCCTATGCAAATATTCAAGGGACATTACCATAACTACAAGAAGCAAGGATATTAGACACATAAATGTAGGACAAAGACCACCAAAACTCATAGATTTGAAGGATATTGTTACAACTATCATAACTATGGACACAAGGGATATGAATTTAGATCCAAACCCAAGTAGACATCAGACAAGCAAACCAAGGTACATCATCATGGGAATACTTATGATTGGGATTATAATACAAGGTACAATTGCCATTATTATGGTGAGTATAGTCATGTCACTATAAATTTCATGAGGATGCATTTCAGAGGTAATTATAATAGATGGTTGAATGAGGTTGTATGCTTTAGTCATCTTAAGACCAGTCATGTAAGCAGAAACTATCCAACTCAGTCACTTGCACTGAGCAAGGAATTTAGCAAAGGCAAAGAAAAGGTAGATGTTGAAAAGACAAAGATGCGGATGAACAAGATATGGAAAAAGAAAGAAGATTGCACCATATCAAGTCAAGATGAGGTGACTTCATCCAATTGATCATGTGATCACATCAACTAGGCAATCAAAGGTATGTGTGGAATTGACATCTAAAATGATATATTTTTCATCAATTCTAAGCATTCAAGTAATGAAAAGGATCTACCAACATGTATTAAGATGTAATGAATTGATTAGAACAAAGAGATATTGTATCATTATGTTATATTTTGTGTTTTTTCTTAGTATGGGAAGTATTGTAGTCAGTGTCAAGTAATGAGGTACTATACTGACTATCGAGCTAGCTATGATAGCTGAGTGAATTGAAAACCCTATAGCGACCAAGCTTACAACTATATATGCATTAAGCATTAATTGCAAGGTTTTGAAGGCTATATACTTGATTTTTTGATTCATTTGCATTTACCAAATATCAAAGAGCATGAAGGCAATTTGAACAAGAGATTCCAGCGATTTCATACTAGATTCAACTACTACATGACATTTTACATTAATTTGAAAGGTATTTCACTTGTGTTGAGTTATATTCTTTTGCATTTTGTGAACCCTAGCAAGTCAAATATGGTAGTGATTTCATCGGTAGGAGAAAGGAAGGAAGGAAAAGAGGTTACCAATGTACAATTGATTAGTAACAATGTTTGGCAACCATCATTTCATGCTATTTTGGAGATTGCATATAAAGGAGATCCATCTGGTGCATTATCGACTATTCTACCCAAGGTTTTAATGATTCGAGATGTTATATATTTTTATACACACATGGTTGGAGAAGTTATCAATTTAGAAATCAAAGAGACTTATTAGAAGTTATGTGAGAATAGTGTTTTGAAAGAAGAAAACAAGATTCTAGAGTGAAAAGGGTTAATGCATGCCCTGGATTTTTTTGCAAGTTTTCAAAACTAAATGGATAAAGATCATATTGAGTCGAATGCAAGATAATCAACTATGGTTGGAGAATAGACCTATTAGAATGTCAAAGAGGATCATTCATAGAGTGATAATGTATCCTACCCTAGATAGGCCAAAGACATTGAGGAGTGATCCAAAAGAAGTAATTGAGAAAAATAATGGAGCTAAGTGGAACAAGAGGGGAATGTCAACTGATACAATTGAAGACCCTTTTATTGCATTCATAGTAAGAGTGATAGTACATAGATTCTACTAGTCTAGCTAACTCAACAATGTGTCATGCATAAAATTATTTTGACCTACCTAAGTTGCAGCTTCAACAACTTTCAGAAAACCTAGAAGCTATCGGGCAAAGAGTTCTTTATGTAAGTTTGGTTCACTCCTTGTCTATACATTATTTTATGTGCAAAACACATTTCCTTCATTTGGAAAGGTAGTATGGAATTCTAGTCAATCTATTACCCAATAGGTAGGTGAATTCATTGAGCAATTAGGAGAGAATTTTGATTCAGTTATGACCAATTTTTTTGAAGATTTCAATAAATCTATGAATAAAAGGTCATGAATTTCTATATCTCTAATGGAGCAATATTATAATAATGTATGTTTCCTAGTAGATACTAACTATACTTATGTTCAGGCAATAATGACAAGGATTACATGGTTGAGGCAACTACCATATGAGATAAATCTTGATGAGGCTTTAGCGACCATCATTGCATTATTGGTAGAAGAGATTGACAAGGATACTACATCCTTTTGGAATTATAATGAAGCAAGATGAAGAATAACTATAAACTTGTAAATTGCGAACATTATCAAAAAGAAGAACAAGATGGTGAAGAAATTGAAAGAAAATTTTGGTAAAGGAGAGGATGAAGTAGAAGAAGAAGAAGATGAAGGTCAAGGACACTTAAAACTTACATGAGGATAAGGTGAAGGTCAAGTTTCAGAGGGTGAAGAGGAAACTAAGAGAAAACCAAAGAAAACTAAGAAGAAAGGCAAGGCATCTTAGAAGAAGGTTGAGAAACCAAAGAAAGTGGAAAAGAAGGAACAACAAAAGCTAGTTGTACCTTTGACAAGGTAAAGCACAAGGGTTGCAACTATATAAGCCAAGAAAGGACAATCAACAAAAGAGAAAAAGAAGGATGATATAGCAGAGTCGAGCATGCCAGCTAAGAGATTGAAGAGAAGTTTGATATTGAAAACCTACGTGACAATATAAAAAGTAATGCAGATTTGTTAGGTCTTCATCATGTTGATTTTGATATGTTAGACAATGGAGATAAGTACAATATTGAAGAGGTTAATAATGATATGATGGCCACATTTAAAACCACTCCATTAGAGATTGCTAACTCATTACCAAAACATTATATGAAAGAGTTGAGAAGAAATGGAAATTCAATATGGATACTAAAAAAGAAATCAAGGAGGCTACTTTAGCGCAACTCATGCCTAAATTTGATAAGAAATAGAATGCAAAGGCTATAGAGAAACACAAAGGGATATTTTCTCAAAAAAAAGAGCCTTTCATATCTTGAGAAGTAGAGTTTAAGAGGTGGTAACCTAGAGAAAGTTACTTTAGAAAACAATCTATGGGTTGGCCACACAATTAGTGGGAACATTGGAAGAGAAGAAAGGAGAAGAGGTAGAGAAAACTAAAATAGAACAAGTTGAGACTACTTAGGGTGAAACAATTGAGGAAGATGCACAAGATGTCAATATTCCAAGCACCAATCCTATACATGGTGATAAAGAGAGTCAACAAGACTCAATGACCATTGAGTACATTCCTGATCACTCTACAAAAAATATCAATCCATTAAGTGAGGAAGATTTGAAGAAACTGCAACAAGAATCCACCAATACTGTTCCACCATGCATAAATCTTGTATTGGTATGGATTGACAAATCTCAAAAGGTTGAGATTGCATCCACTAAGACACAAGAAGACACATCTAATGTGCTCCCACATATTGTAGAAGTTAAGATAAAGGATTCAAATGATCAAGCAATAGATCAAAGTGTAACCCTAGAACAATAAGGTGGGCTTAATCAAGAAACATTTTTAATGCCTACTATTGTTATTGAGATGAAAGAGAATGAGGCAAATACCCAAGATAAATTACTATTGAGTCTACAAAGCTCATGGTTGCAAACATTTATCATAATTGAAAATAAGATTAATAATGAAGAGAAAGAGGATAAGGAAGAGAATCCTACACTCACCTCACTAAAACCCATCAAAGATCAAACCAAGGTTGAATAAGAGGAAGAGGATAAGATGAATATTGAGACTAAGGAACAAGTAGCCATACAGACACTAGTCACTTTACCAGTCGCTACACCTCCTCCTAGTAGCCAAACTCTTTAGAGGCTAAGTACTTAAGCTACACCATTGCAGATATCAAGGCTAAGTACTAGTACACATAAGAGTGATGTGACTACATCAATTGAGGATGTGAGTCTAGATGAGGTGATTGTTCTACCATAGTTTGATCCCACAACAATCACACTAGAAGAAATGGCTATTCTTCAAGAGGCTCTCTAGAGGAAATCAAGGCAAAAAATCTTGAGAAGGGGGCACAAGTAAAAGCGGGTTTTACATGATATTAGAGATATTTTGTAGATGCTTTTGATATTTTAGATTTATTTTCCAATAAGCCTATCTTAGAGAAGCTTGTACATATAGTTGATAAGATTAAGGATGAAGATATAAAGTCAAATGTAATGCTATTGGAATGGTCTGAAAGGAAGTTTCACACTAAGGTTATGGACAAGATGTCTAGTGCCATTGCACTAAGACAAGTTGATTTGTCGACAAAAATAGAGATTGTGGGGATAGTTTTGGATAATATTTTCTCTCTGTACAGGAAATTATGTGATGTTGATATCTTTACCCAAGAGACTCAATGATCAATTGACCAACTACAAGGAGATTTACAATTAATAGGTACTATTGAAAAGGGATTTTCTGAAGTGTAGAACATATAATTATTTTTTCAATAATGTCAAACATGCAAATTGCTAGTGAGAAAATTACTTTTTGGTCTAAATGCTATCATTTGTTTGATTTATGAAGAGGATTTGAAAAGTGAAGATAACAAGAGAACCTAGAGAAACATTGAGTTATGTAGTGTATAAAAGGATCACTAAGACCAAGTAAGACATTGATGATATTATGTATTGTTGATCTACTTAAGGCTAAAGTAAATAGTTGCTTTAGCTAAGCCAAGAAGAAGTATTTTCATAGAAAGTATTTGTCAAGCCTGACCGAGAATAGTGTAAGCTAAGAAAATTCTAGTTCAGGCTGAGCAAAAAAGTTAGTATATGTCAAGCATCAATAAAATTTAGTAAGTGTTGAGCATCAAGGAAATAATAGTGGTGACCAAGCTGAGAAGACGTAGTTAGCACTGAGCAACCCAATGTTGGCCAAGCATTAGAAGACTATTATTGTCAAGTAAATAGTATAGATGTCGATTAACAACAAAAAGTGTTAAATCAAAGATTTGATGAATCTAATCTAACTAATTTGATTTCTTGAATAATGTGAAGCATGTAGAAGATAAGTATGATGAACTAGTGGCATAGAATTCAAGATAAACCATTTTGATGTGAATTCAAGGAAGATTGTAGAAGAAGTTTCTAGAGGGACTAAAATGGAAAAATGGGTAGATTCATTTAATCTTACTCAACCCTAAAATAGATGATTGTGGTTAAATAGAAAAAGATTCAAATTCTCTATTTATAGAGATAGCATGCTAGAAGAAAAGGTTGTCATGTGTGACAACCTAAGGAAGACAAGAAGTCTTGGGTGTTGCTTCATATGGTTGTTGAATAGAAGAGACCATAATTGGAATACAAAGCAAGAAGGCTTAAGAGGTTGATTTCTTGAAGGGTGAACAAGTTGTTATAGATGAAGAGTATGAATGCCAAGTAGAATGGAGGACTGAACCAAAGATTTTTAATTTGCAACTAAGTTGTATTTTTCTATCAGAATAAGTCTTGTTATTACTTTCTAACAACTATATCACTCTGGATAAATCTTTTGAATTAAGGTTGACCTAACAGTAATTTGTAAATCCTCTGACTGGCTGAAATTCTAATGGAATTTTCTAAAGTCCTTTAACAAGGTTCACTCCTAATAGGATGATTAAAATCCTTTACCAAGGTCACATTTAACAGTGTGTATTCTAACCTTTGACAAGGTTGGCCTTTAATAGGGCACCACTTTAGAAGAGTGAAATTGGGTAGTATGTTACTAGTGATTTTTACTAAATTTGGTTTACACATAAAATCATTGTGTCAAATTGTGTGTATGACTTTGTACTATTTCATATTTACATTTCTACAAATTTATTTTGACCTAGAACAGTAACCTACCAAGTTAAGGTATTGGATGATCTAATGGATGCATGCATCATATGGTTTTATGGATATGAATTTGTTAAGTAATAAAATATTTTATTTGTGCATTGGACCTTATATAACTGATGCACCCCCCTAGTTATTCTAAAGAATTCCAAATATCGGTATCAGAGCATTGGTGCTTCTAAGGAAACAGTTTGAAGGTACTAAAAGCTAAACATCAAGATGTATAGAAAGTGTTGTGGTTTCCACAACACACACCCCATTCCCTCGGAATGGGGACCCCCTAATTTTTTCAAACTCCTAAACTCACAATTCGAAATTCAAGAAAATGTTAGAGTCAAAATTTAAGAAAAATTAAAAAATTGAAAAAATCAAAAATACAAAAAAATTGAAAAAAATAAAAAATAATATAAAAATTATAAAAGTAAAAAATAATAATGATAAATAAATAAATAATTTTTTTTTAAAATAGTGCATGAATGGGCTCGTAAGGTGCACACCACACATCTACAGAGGGGCACAATGTGCACCCTGTGCCTCCACAGGGTTATAAAACCCCCTACTTGCTGCAACCTTAACTTATTTTTCCATTTTCATTTTTCACATTTTGCACTGAGAGCAGTGCTTAAGGTAAACTTTGTGTGCCCTTTGTTCTTCGGTGCTGCATGCCCTTCAGCGCCGCACATCCTTTGTTCTTCGATGTTGCACACCCTTCCAATGACATTGCATGGCCAACTTTCCTTGGTGTCATCTGCACCCTTTGGCACCACACATTGCATGCACTTTGGTGTTGTGCACTTCTTAAAAGTTGGTGCCACCCACACCCACTCCACCGAGACTCCTAGTGTGCTCTGTGTCGCATTCTCACATGCCGCGCCCGCTCGCACACTTCAACTCTCTAGCACACACACTTGCACTTCTGCCCACGCATTTCTCAATCTCACCAAAAAACCTAAAAAGTATATATATATATATATATATATATATATATATATATATATATATATATAATACAGTGAAAACATATTTTTTTAAATAAATAAAAGCACCCAAATTGGGCATTTTTTTTTGTTCTTTATGTTTAATTTATGGCTTTTTTATTTTATTTCTGAGTCTTTATTATTTTAAGCTAATAAACACTTTTTTCACATTGTGCAGATTGAAGATTGAAATGGAATCAAAATCTAGAATGGCACTCAAGCTTGTCATTTTCAAATTTCAAGGCATACCCTCAAAATCAAGATTTCATGATGATCACGTAGAAATCAAAGATACTAGTTTGGGACGTGCTGACTTAGGAGAATTCCTTAGATTATGCAATTAAACAATGGAGAGATCTACATTAGTATCCTCATTGATTCATTCTAGGTTGGTTAGTGTAGCTTCACATCTAGTATCAATCTAGTCAATAGAGCTAATCATGACACTGGTGCAACATATTGTTTCTAAAGAGAGAGTGGTTAAGAGCATCATAGGAGAAGTTATTTTGGACCTACAACCCAAAAACATTGAGAGGGTCTTCCATCTCCCAAGAGTAGATTAATTCATTAGACTCTCCTATGAAGTAGCAAAGAGATGGTACAGGGAGCACCAGCAAGAGGTGATAGACATCATACAATCCTCTTACCTTATTGAGAAGCCTCCTTAGGGAAGGATAATGGGAAAAGTGGATATGACTCAGGGATATATGAAGGAGGACATTGGATATTCCATCATTATTTTGAGAAAAGTTATGGATTTACCTGCAGCAGGCCACCTTAGCACTTTCATGGTCAACTTCATTGAGACCATTAGAGTAACAAAGATACCATTGGACTGGGCCACCACACTAAGTGAAAACTTGTGTGAGCAATTGAGGACAGTAAAAGACAAGAAGAAGTTCTATATGACTTCTTACATGGTATGCCAGTTTGTATAGGAGAGGTAGTATGTAGGATCCTAACCCTTAGCTGGTAAAGAAGAAGCTCTTAGCACAGAGCAAGGAGTATAGAATTGTGAATGATGTCTTCATTTTTGTGATCATCAAATTCAGTGAGGGAGATTATGGGAAGAGGTTATCTAATGAAGCCAAATCATAGATTACAATTCTCAGAGCCTACTTCATCTAGTTCAAAATGTTCACATATCTGCAGGTAGCTAGTGCCTCCATCAATCCTAAGAAGCTTCCAAGATATCTAAGTGACAAACTAGTGCTATTGGATATTTCCTAGCAAATTGAGTCGGCATATGAGAAGATAAAGAGACAACAAAGACCTTGTTGGGCATGGCCCCTAGTCATTGGACCATACCAGGTGAAATGGAAACAAGATATTCCATCCTTTGAGTGGGAATGGGAGAATTATACTCTCAAAGAATACAACTCTCCCCAGCCATACTTTGATAATATCAGGAAAGTGGAGAGTCTGGCAGGAAAGGAATTCCACCATGAGGATGTTGTTGAAGATCACTGGATGAATGCAACAAATGACTATGATATTTGTATAAGGGATTATTAGAGGATGACTTTGTATCTAGTAAAGAAGGCTCTCTAGTCGAACATCCCAGAGGAAATAAGGCAACAAGATTCGAACAAGCTACTGGACCCCCTATTCAACTCAGACAAAATAAGAGAAAGGCCCATTATGAATGCTAAAGTTGAAAAGGAGGAGGCCAATGATATTAATCATTAGGTGAGGCATGTCATCAAAATGACAAAGGATTGGATCAAGAAACCTTTTCCACTTGATCCAATACCTAATGTAGTGATCTTTCATGCGCATGCCTACCTAGAAAGAGGTAGAGGGAAGAAAGTAAAAATACCCACCTTTGTAGCCTAGTCTTCTATAAGGCCAGAGACAATATACCAACTTGATCACTCGGTTGGATACTATCACCCTCTAGAGAGGAAGGGAAAGAAAAAAAGGAAGAGGAATTCCCCTCAAAGAATTTGAACAAAATAGGTTGAAGAAAAGGTGCCTCCACAATAGCAAGAAGAGAGTGCACTAGGGTCCCAAGATACTAGAGCTACTCAAGTCTAGGATGAACCTCAATTGCCTCCTATTGTGCCCAGCCAACCAAAAGAGGGAGAGATTCCATAGGTCTCCATTCCTCCTATGCAAGAAGAGCTAGCTTCTCCTTCTCCCTCTAAGAAACAAAAGAATAGGATTAAGATCCAGATGAAAAAGAGGGAAAGGATCAACAGAAGATTGGTGCCTTCCCCATCTATTCCCAAAACCATTCTAGAAGGGGATGACGAGGAGGAAAAAGAATCAAAAGAGGAAGAGGAACAAGTGCCATTATAGGGAAGAACTCAGCTAGTAAGAGCCATTGAGCTACAAAGGAGAAAGACTGCTATGGGTGCCTCGCCATCCACCCAAGAAAAACCTTTAGAACTCTCTTCCTTGAAAGATGAAGTACAATAGTGGGTGGATGAGTAGAGTGAAGAGGGTGATGATGTTTTTACAGTGTTAGATTTTTATTTTATGCTAATGGGTATAGATTTGATTGGGGATAAGATCAAGGACACCCTTATAGGTGAACCTCAATAGGAAGACTAGATGCAAATGCCACCAAATACACAGGGTCCTAATCTTACTCCCCCATCTCTACCACAAATTACAATGGTATATAAGGGCTCAATTACTCCTCCACCTCAGAGTTTAGAAGAAGAGCAGGTTCAAAAGGAACCATTACAAGAGAAGGGACCAGAACAAATGGCGACCAGTGAACTGTTAGAAAGACAAATGGTGGAATATTCTCAACCACCTTCCCAAAACATCGAGGTGTAAGCTGCAAGTTCTACTGAGACTAAGGCTATTGAAGAAGAACCCTCCCAATAGGAGACAACTTTGAGTAGGAGCAACAAAGGGAAGGAAGTTGTAGAACATAACCCTTCATCATCAAGATTCAAGTCCTCAGTAGAACTCATCCCTAGATAGATCCAGAAGGAGATAATGAGGAGTACTAAGCCTCAATTTTGTGCTTCAAAGGAAGAAATTTGTGACATTGTGGAGATTTTGAACAAACCTAAATCTCCACCAAATGAGGCAATTTTGTTGGTATTTGTCACCAACACATAGAACCAGGAATTGTTTGCACAAGTGGTTGTCCCTCCTCAAGACACAGATGTGGAAAGCCTTGGTCTCGAGGATTACGAATTGAAGGATGTTATATTGGGGAGTCCTACATGGGATTCATCCTAATTAATGAGGAACATGGGATTCAAAGAGTTCCTCAAGAACATGGAATAGGATGAGGCCAAACTCCAAACACTTCAAAAGCAGGTCAAGATCCTAAAGGGATATCTAGCCAAAGTAGTTGGTCCTCTCGATCTTGAGCACCCTAAGAAGACTTTGAATACTATACTTAGAGAGGGGGGAGCTATATAGCTAGATCCATTTTTGAGAGCCTGTCAGGAGTGGCAGAGAAGTCTTGAAGAGAAAGGTGTTTTGATAATTACAAAAAATTTTAAGTTACTGCATGCTACGTAGGAGAATGTGAATAAGATCATAGAAATTTTGAAGCAGAACTTCAGTATTATGGATGAACTATGGGCTTGGAGTTAGGATTTTCAAACTCTACAAGCCATAAAGGGCCAAAGGTACTAAATTTTGATTGATGTATATACAAAATAAGAGCTAGAAATGATTGATGACTAGATAGAAAAGATAGTAGATAGCAATAAGGTAATGGGAACATTACATGAAGAGATTCATCGACTCAAGGACCAAGCCTAAGAGCAAATTTTGGAAGCAAAGAAACTCTATAGTAATGCATGCTTGGATATTTTTGAGGATGAGGAACGAGAGAAGTTATTGCTAGTTGAGGTAGTAGTAGAGAATTTTAAGAAGACTTTGGAGGAGGCATCTAGTGATGAAGATATCTGGCAAGCCTTCGGGATAGAAGAAGCCCTGTTAGAATTGGATACCAAACTCGAGGATTTTGCTGACACTCAAATTGAGGTAGACAATTATAGACAGAAGATAAAAGACAAATATGAGGCTTTAGATATAGAAAATGCGGCTAAAATTACTAAGATGATAGAGAAATTTAAGTGCAAATATCCAAACATAGCTTTGGGATGAAGAAGAACAAAACTCAAATGCCAGAATTTCAATTTTGACGCTTAGTAAAATTTTGAGATTTTAACCCTGTCAAGGTCCACAGCTCCACAGGTGCACAGGACTGTAGCTCCGCAAGTCAGAGGTGCACCGATAGTTAACTGCTTGTTCCAAAAATAACACTTTCCATGCATCAGGAACACATTCTAATGGCAGTTTAACTTTAACACATGCCTAGTGAAGGACTAGCTTCCAATTTTGGGCACCTCTAGACACTCCTACTTTGACTAAAGGCTTTCCTCCTCTTTCTTCTCTCATAATTTCTTTATTTTTGACATGTAAAGGCTCATGAATCAAATTAATGAACAAAATATGGATGGATTCGTACTAAGGACAAGATTAATTGTTAGTTTGTTTTATTGTTTTAAAGCATTTTATTACATGAAGAATATCTCTCACTCTCAACACAAATTGAGGAGATGATTTCTTATAAATACCATATTGTAATATGTAACAAAGGTCACCATTATTATGCAATAAAATTATGCTTTTGGTGCTCACGTTTGGAGTGTAGTGATTCTTTCCTAAATGTGTCATATTTTTGTGAATTTTGTTCATGGAATTGTGATTGAGCCAAAGGTTTATTGTATTGTTTTTGGTTGTGTGATCTTTTAGTTCTAGTGTTTACTACAGTTTTACGAATTCTGCTACTATATCTAGCTTGAGAAGAAATTACCAAATTGTGCCTGCACAACTCTTTGTCTTGCATGAGTGCACTTTCTATGCCCTTGCGATTTGATGAAGAGTGAAACATCATATGGTTATTAGGTTTCGCATCGATGATTGCATCAATGAAATCTAGGAAGCATTGCTCCTATTTTCATTGGTTACCCACCGATTTCTTTGAAAGCTTAATTCATAGACGTGTTGTTTTATGTAGCTTATGTCCATTAGGATTTTACTTTCATGTTATTTTTTTTAAAGTTCTTTTTATTTTCTTTACTAACCCTTGTTTAAATTAGGAATTCATATAGTTGCATTGTTAGATTGCATTTATCATAAAAATAGAAAATACCAAAAACATATCTCTTTTTTTGTGGTTAATTTTGAAACAGCAAGCAGATTGGTCATTTGATCCAAAATTGGTTCAAACTAGCAAAGGCATCCTCATGAACATTCACATTTATCTTCAACTAAGTAGAATCTAGTAGGTCACAAGATTGCTCAGAACCTTGGAGTTGATCCTCAGATTATCTTTTCAAGAGAGGAGTTCGAAAGGATTCCTGTCATTAAGCATCGTGAAAAATGATAGCTCAATAGAAAGGAGGTGCCCAAACTAAATAAGAAAAAATTACCTATATGGAAAATTCTAATGAAGCTACATCTAGGAGGTCTTAGAGATTTTTCACAATCTACCATCACTACCAAGAATGTTGATCCTACTAGAGCTCTTACTATTGATGATCTACAAAAAAAAAAAACACAATCATGCAACGTTAGAGCTTGCCTCTTCCCTAAGCTACTCAAAGTTTAATGACATCAAAGGATGTAATTCTAATAAGAAGATGTGGGATGCTATAGAGATGATCTATATAGGGGATAAAAATGTTTTGAGAGCCAAATTAAAAAGTCTAAGAGGAAAGTTTGATGACATGAGAATGCAAGAAGGTGAGACTGTGGTCCAGTATTGCACAAGAATCAAAGATGTTGTGAATGCTATCAAAGGAGAAAATTGTGTTATTGAAGATGATACTATGATCAAAAAAGTATTGAGAACCCTACTACCTATATATGTTATTAGGGTCTCTACCATACAAGAACTAAGGTGTGTTCCTAGTAGTAATATAACCCTTGAAGTACTTATGGGTAGACTCACTACTTTTGAACTTTCTAATTTTGATAATTTCATAAATGAAAATATTGAATCTACTTTCAAAGCTAAACTGTCACTGAAAGATCTTAAAGAGAAGAAGAAAAAGGTCAAGCATTTTTCTAGTGATAGTGATATAGATGAAGATGATGTAGAAGATCTTGAAGCATTATTGATGAGGAGATTTGATAGAGGCAAAGGGAAATACAAAGGTAAACTACTTATCATGTGTTTCAATTGTAATGAGGTTGGTCATGTTGTTGCTAGGTGTCCAAAGAAGAAGAATAATAGAAGTGGAGATAAATACATAGGTAAAAGAGATTAGAACAAAAAAGACTATGAAGACAAAGGAAAGAAGTCTTACTACATTGTTGAAGAGGAAACAAAAGATGGATCTGATGACCATGATGATGATGTTGCGTATGTTGCTATAAAAGATGATTTTGATGAAGATGAAGCAACTACATTGATCTCTTATGTGAATAGAAGTGATAGATGGATCATTGATAGTGGATGTTCACATCACATGACTGAAGATAAAAGTAAGTTCATTATCCTTTAGTATTATAATGGAAATAGTATTAGATTTGGTATGATGCACCCTATTTGATAAAAGGTAAAGGATCAATCAAACTGACAGAAAAGATCATGTGTGACAATACTTACTATGTAGAAGGACTTAACTATAACGTGTTGAGTGTGTCAGAATTGAATAGTTTAGGTTGCAAAGTTGAATTTGATAACAAGAAAGAAAAGATCTATAACACTGATGGAAAACTAATTGGAAATGAAGATTGGACTAGAGGTAATCTATTTTACCTTGACATGAATGATGCTACTTGTCTTGCTATAGAATTTTATGATGTGTGGCTATGGCACAAGAGGTTATTTCATTTTAACTTTGATAGCTTATTTAGTATTAGTAACAGAAAAAGAGTTAGAGGTTATTTGCAAACAATGTTAGTTAGGAAAGATGACAAAATCTAGTTTTAAAAATAAGATTCACTCCTCAAAAGAAATTTTGGAATTGGTTCATATTAATTTGTGTGGACCAATTGATGTACAAAGCTACAAAGGTGAAAAGTACCATGTCCCATTTGTTGATGATTATTCTAGGATGATGACAATTATGTTTCTAAAACAAAATCTTATGCTTTTCAAATGTTTAAGTGGTATCTAGCAAGAGTTGAAAAGGAAACTGGCAAAAGCTTGAAATGTCTGAGATCTCATAGAGGTGGATAATTTACATCAAATGAGTTTGACATATTCTATAATGACAAAGGAATCAAGAGACATACTTCTGCACCTAGGACCCTTCCACAAAATGGGATTGTTGAAAGGAGGAAGAAATTTGTAATGGACTATGATAGAACACTGATGATGGAGAAGAATGTTTCTTTGAAATACTAGAAAGAAGTTGTAAGTACAAATGTCTATACCTTGAACCGAGTACAAGTCAAGAAAGGTACAAATTCCACACCTTTTAAACTATGGTATGGATACTCACCCAATGTAAAATATTTGAAGGTAATTGAAAGAAAGTTTTGTATTCTTAAGGACATCAGGAATGGAAAACTTGATGCTAAAATTAAAGAAGGTATATTCCTAGGCTATTCCACAAGAGGTAAAGCTTATAATTATTTAAATACTAACACTAACAAAGTTGTAGAAAGTGCAAAAGTGAAATTTGATGAATATACAAAGGTACATAAAGCTAAACCTAAGAAAGAACCTAAAGAGTACAAAATGCTCATATACTACTATAAAGACATTAATGTTGATGAAGCTATAAACCAATGTGTAAATCAATAGCAACAAGTATCAATGACTGCCAAGTCACATAGAATGAATGTTGAGTTGCATTCAGGAGCTGAGCTGTAGAAAAAAGTTGAGGTACATTCTGATACTAAGATCAATGTACATGAAAGGAATGTTGATTTACTTGATAGAGAAGTGCATAGTGACTCTGAAGTTGATAGACCCATTGAAAAAAGAAGAGAAAAAATAAGATTGGCAAAGTATGTTAGGAGACATTACCCTTCTGAACAAATTATTGGAGGTAAAGAATCTAAACCAATGACAACAAATAGATTGAGAAGTGATATATTTTTTTAATCATGCACAAACCTAATTTAGTAAAGGATAAATTAGAAAATGAAGACTGGAGTGAAGCCATTAAAGAAAAGATTGATTATATTGAGAAGAACAAAAAATGGACTCTAGTACCCAAATGATAGAACAAGAATGTGATTGGAACCAAGTGGGTGTATAGAAACAAACTAGATAAGAATGGTGAAGTCACAAGGAATAAGGAAAGATTATTTTGCAAGGGATATTCACAAGAAGAGGGAATTGGCTATGGAGAGACATTTTCCCTAGTTGCAAGATTATAAGGAGTAAGAATTGTACTTACTTACTCTACATACAAAGGTTTCAAATTTTATCAAATAGATGTGAAGTCAACATATCTAAATGGTATACTAGAAGAGGAGTTTTACATTGAACAACCAGAAGGATTTGTTGATCCAAAGAACAAGAACATGTTTTGTAGATTACACAAAGCTTTATATGGTTTCAAGAAAGCCCCAAGAGAATGGTATGAAAGACTTCACAATTATCTTGTGAAGATTGGTTTTGAGAAGACTGATGATAACAATAATCTATACTTGAAGATATAAGGAGGTAAAGGAATTTTACTAGCTCAAATATGTGTTGATGATATCATATTTGGAGGACAAAATGAATTGTGTAAGACATTAGCAAATGAAATTAATAAAGAGTTTGAGATGTCTATGTTTTGAGAGATAAAGTGATTTGTTGGTTTGCAAGTATATCAGATGAAATATGGTATTTACATCACTCAATCTAAGTATGTACAGTAAATATTAAAAAAAATTGGTATGGAGGATTCAAAACCTGTTAGTACTTCTATGGTGATAACACATAAACTATCCAAAACTGATGATTCTACTAAAGTAAATCAAACATTTTATAGGTCTATGATTGGAAAATTGTAGTGTATAGTACATAGTAGACCTGACATTTCATTAGTTGTTGGGATTGTTGCAAGTTTTTCTATAAATCCTAAGGAGAGTCTTTTTATGGTTGTTAAAAGGATCATGAGATACTTGAAAGGAATAGAAGACTATGGTCTATACTACAAGAAGAATGATAAGTATGAATTAAGAGCTTATACAAATTTTAATTGGGCTAGAGACATTGATGATAGAAAGAGCACAAGTGGTGGAGCATTTTTCTTAGGAAAGAGATTGGTTACCTAGACTAGTAAGAAAATAAAATTGTATATCACAATCTATTGCTGAAGCTGAATATGTGGCTATTGGAGTAAATTATACAAATGTGGTATGGATCAAACAACTACTTAAAGGAATGAATGAAGAAATTATTGAACATGTGGTACTTTATTGTGATAATACAAGTGCTATAAACATATCAAAGAACCCTATCATTCACAAAAATAAAAAGCACATTGCAATCAATTATTATTACTTGAGAGAGTTGGTTCAAGACAAAGAAGTGAGAATGGAATATGAAAATACAAAAGAATAGATAGCTGATATATTCACAAAAGCTTTACCTAAGGATTCCCATGAATATCTTAAAGGTAAACTAGAGGTGATACCTCTATCCAAAGCTACTTAAGAAGCAAGAGTCATGCCTTGCATCAACTGAGTTGAATGTCATATTCTAAACTTTGGTGTAGTGGATCATACTTTAGGAGTTGCCTAAAGTAAAGAAGGAGTTGAATCAGAAGATTTACATTCACATGCAAGGTGACAAAGGGAGAACCTAAATTAATTATGTCTACATGAAAAGATGACAAGTCTTTGGCGTTATTGTCAAATAGGGAGATATAAGAAAGAGGGAGATAGTAGAGAGAGTTCAAAGAAGGGGTATAAGGTTAAGGGAGATATTAGAGAGATCAAATTAAAAAAAAGAGGCACATATACTGATAGAGGGAGAAATTTCAAAGATATTACTTTTCCTTTTGGTATTTTTGTTGGTATTGGTTTGTCATCAATGCCGAAGAGGGAGATTGTTGAAAAGGGATTGTTTGAAGTGTAGAACCTATCATAGAAAAATCATTATTTTGTCAATGATGTCAAATCTACTACTTCCTCATGAGATAGTTTCTTTTTTGTCTGAATCCTAACATTTTTTAATTGATGAAGATAATTTGAAAAGTGAAGATTAATAAGAGAACCTAGAGAAAGGTTGAGTTATTTAGTGTACAAAAGGAGCACTAAGACCAAGTAAGACATTGATGATTGTAATACCCCAAAATTGGCTCATTTCCATCTCAACCAATTCTGGTCTATTTCTGATTGATTCTTAAGACCTATTCTAATAGGCAATTCTCATTCTACTACTCGCTACTTGACTTAATTGTCAGATACAGAAAACCCTAATTTGTATTCATCATACTCATTATTTAATCCCTATAATACGCACTCATATTAGCCACATTAAACCTATTTGATTTCTATTTAATTTAATCTAAAGTATTTGTACTTTATTAAATTAAATTATCTCCTAAGGCTAATGTACTATGGAATTAAATTTATTTAATTTAATAAATATGCCTATTCTAATTAATTAAATGAAATTATTTAATTAAATGGAGTTATTTAATTAAATAAGAAAAGTATCTCTAATTAATTAAATAGAATTATTTAATTAAATAGAAAAAGGTAATTATGAGAGCATGTCTTATTTTATTAAATTAAATATCTCTCCTAATTTTCTCTTTAGTTCAAGAATGGAAATTCCTAGTTCATTGCTGATCAAATTAGAAGTGACTTAGATCACTTGCTCTCACACTGAAGTTTATCTGAGTTGACTGACTCTTACACTCAAATCTGAGCCAGTTAACTCCCTCTAATTTGGGAATCTTCCACCTTAACTAAACCTCATCTTCAATCCTGACCGTTGATTGAAATCGATCTCAACTGTTGATGGATTCCAGGAAAGTCTATTTAAGAGACTCGCATTTCCTCATTACGGAGGTTGAATGGAATTGCTATCGAAACTCTGTTGAACTGTGCGCTCATCTACTCATTATTAGCATACACTCTCATTTCTTAGATTAAGAATCATTTTTAGTATAATATGTATATGCTCTAATATAGTTTCTTTTATATGTATTTAGACTAGATTGCATATACCATTCTATATTACTTTGCATCTCCATATAGATTTAGTTACATATTTAAATCCTTCATTCTTAGAGGGTCTAGTTGCCTAAGCCTCATATTTGAGGATATTAAACAGGAAAAATCCTTCTAGATAGAAGGTGACAAGTTGCTCTGTCAGACCTCTTGGATAAACAACTCAATGTTTATTCCAGGATGATTCCACAAGCAATGACCATGTCGAATTGTTTGTGAGGTTCAAAGGCCCACAATATACAGGTACATTTTTGGCGCCCACCATGGGGCCTGAGAAAATCAATTTCTTAAGGCTTCTCTACATATTTTATCAAATTTCAAGCTCTTTGTCCATACAGTACCGTACAAATTCAGGAATCTTAGCATAAGAAAGTTCATTTTCATGCGAGGATTCTGAATTGTCGAGCGAAGATTTTTTTGGGTCACGCGAGAAAGTGCTTAAGTGCACAAAACTTTGTGCGGCACTTGCTTTCTTCATGTGGGACATAAAATAATTTTGCGCGGGCTTCAAACAATCTCTCGCAACTCTGACAAAGATTTTGCGCAAAATCTTGTGACAATAGGTTCAGTTTTAATTGTTATTTTTTGATCTTCAAATTGTTTGATTTCACTAACGTGTTTGTCTTGATCTATTTCTTCAATTTCTTGCAGCTTAACTGTTGTTTGTAGGACATTTGCCAAAGATTCCTTTTAAAACCCACTTGAAAATGGATTAACAATTTAATTGTAGGACAATTTTTGAAGATACACTTGTCAAAGATCAATATTTTCAAACCCACAAAAAAATGTGTCTTCTCTTATTGCTTTCAAAACTAGATAACTAGAGCTTGTGAACTTCTTAGGATGCAAGAGGAAAGAATAAGGGAATATGCTCTTCACTTCTTGGAGGTCATGACTGAGAGTGAATCAAAAACCTATACACTTCTAAAAGATGGCATTTCGAGGGAAGCAAGCAGCTTGGTGGTTCTCCAAAGCTTGTTCTCTTCTATGATGAGACAATGATTTCCTTTAAGGGAATCAAAATCTTTAAGGAAGAATGAGTTTGGATTGATTAAGCCAAGTCAGTAATTAACTTTTTTTGCATGTTTAGGTGAGGAAATATGGTAGAGTATTATGCTCTTTCCCCTTGAGGGAAATCAAAAACTTGAACCCTTAGATCTAAACTACCAGTCCATGTTTATTGTTTAGAGGACCTGTTGGAGTGATCCAACCTCCGAGAATGACCCAAGTGAGCACACTCCTTTTGCCAAAAATTCCAACTCACTATAATCAAGATGCTTTCTAGAGCGAAAGACTCCAAAGTTGGATTAATTTCTTCCCCTTAATTATTGATATCGCATATCAAGGGGAAGCTCTGTCTGTGCACTGGTCGGCACCAGCCCCTGGCTTGTTAAGCAAGTAGTGTGCACTTTTAGATGCTGGTGTAGGCTGCTGGTCTCAACTCCACTTGTGGAGCCATCAGGAATTAATACAAATGGAAGCCAATTAAAAACCTCTTAGTTAGAAGCCACCCAGTTCACCTTTGAAAGGAGGCATAATCTTTGTGCAAGGAGGGGGAAGAATCTCTCCTGTAGAACTCACCATAGGCATGCTACTGGATGTTCGAAGGTGGTATACATGCTCGTCCCCTACCACAAGGGCACTCGTTTAGCGTATACTATTGAGTCCTTTGAATATAACCAAAACATGGGCACCCTCTAGGGGGTGACATAGCTATGTGAGGTACACGCATGCACATAAGATGTGGGACAAAAATTTTGCCTTCTCTATGATTTTTCTTTCTAGGAATAAAATGTGTTTGTTATCAAGTCATTAACAAAGTCCAAACAACAAACAAAAGTCAAGACTCCCTATCCTGTCAAGTTGCTTTGTCCTCGACAGGACTATTTTTGACTACTGCTTGCTTCCCACTGTCTTCTTTGAACACATTGCCTGAATTGCAAACTTCAAACATTTTCCAAACATCTTACTAGGTCAACCTTGTTTTCTATCCAATCAAATTTGTCTGATAAATCTGTCAATTCTATCCAAACAATCTAAAAATCTCTTTGAAATTAAACTACTGTCAAGAGTCTTTGCACGACCCTATGAACTTCCTCGCACAAAATTAAACTACTGTCACTAACTTTTGCACGGCCCAGAGTATAATCTTGTGCGGTCTAGAATATTTCCTTGCATGGCCTATAAAGGTTTCTTGCACGAGACTTTGTGTCAGCATTAACACTTTTGGTCTATTTTAGCTTTTTGTGGCCTGCACGCTACCTTTTTCTATGCCCATTCATCACTCTCTATCTGCAAATAGTCCTAAAACAGTGCCACTTTGCTTAGCTGAAGACTTGTGTCTCATACTTTGACTAGTCTCATCTCTTAAGTTCCCTTTTGTCTTTGTCTCTTAATGTTTGTCATACCTTGTGTCACATTGGTCATAATCTCTGGCTATTCTAGCCTTTAAATCAAACCATTTGTGCCTTGGTGGATATCATTCTTGCTATTATCTTTGCCTTTTTGAGACTTAGTCTTGGTGCAATCCTTGTCCAAGTTCTTGCTTCTTGTCCTTGTCTATGACTGTCGCAACTAGAAGCGGCAACATATTTTATCCTCTTAGACTTATACATGGTCATGTTAAGGGCCGTAATCATGATAGAGGTCACTTACCTTTCATTACATAATCTGTACCTAGTTCGGCTAGTGAGGCATCTTCATGATCCCCCTCGCCTGCTAGGTCAGCTCGAATGCAAACATTTTCCATAAATTTGCAACAAATCAGGAATCCTTTGTACCAAGATTATACTTAAACAAGTAGGGGTCCTGCACTACCAAACACGATGTCTAATTCCTTTTTCAGAGGATCTTTTGAAACACAACACACTGAAACTGAACACATTCCTATAATGACTAATCGAGAACCTAAACATGGTAGTTATAGTCAACATCAAGAACCACCTAGGAATGACAAAGAGAAAGAGAAAGACCATGAAACTGATGAGGAATAGGAAGAAGTAGAAATACTCCCTGAACACATAGAAAAATGTTGAAGAGACAAAAACTTTCAAAAGGTCATGGGAATCCTACTCAACAAAGAGAAAGAAAAGTACTTTCTCAAACTTGCCCAAGAGGGAGCTAAACTGCCCTCTCATTTCAATGTGGAAACCATTATCACACTTGAAGAAGAAACTGAGACTTCCAAACTCCAAAAACAATTGAAAATTATGTTAGACCAATTGGCTCAAATGATACATGAGAAAGAGAAACCCACAAAGACATACATATTGTATGCTCTTTGTCCATTTCCATTTGACAAAAGCATAAACATGCCACCTTTCCCACGAGGCATAGAGCTACCCAAATATGACAAGTACTTTGGTACTACTAAACCCCAAGATCACTTGCAAGAATTTGGTGCTTTGTCCATGGAGTTTATACACGATCAAACCTACCTCATGTGTTTATTTCCTAGAAGCCTAGGTGGTCACACTTTGGAGTGGTTCTCACATTTACCTCCTGGTATCAAGACATTTGACCAAATTTCCAATCTATTTTTTCAGCACTATTCTCATAACATACAACACCCTATCAATATTCAAGATCTATGTGACCTTAAACAAAAAATTGGAGAACCTTTTCTCACATTCCTCCAATAGTGGAGACAGCTGTACACTAAGTATTCCCACAAAATTCCAAAAATGGAGAAGCTTGACATTTTCACTAATAACCTCCAACCTAATTTTGGATACAGAGTCCAACTCCAAGGTCCACGTACCTTTGAAGACATGATCACACAAGCTATTCTCATTGAGGAATTTATGGTCAAGAAAGGTGAACTCACTCTTCAGAGAGACATGAAACAAGGTTCCACTTCCAGCAAGGATAAAACCAAACATGTCAACAAGAACTAAGAAATTGTACATGATGGAGTCATTGAAAATGTCACACCCAAACCTAATAAAGCAGCGTTTAATCTCATAGATGGCCTCAAAGTGGCCAAAAATGTTGAGAAACCTCCTCCTAACAATAAGACATCTAGGAACAAACTGATAAACTCATGGACAACACACCCCAAGTGAGAGTATACACCCTTGGGGGAACCATTGGATGTGGTTTACAAAACATTGCTACAACATAAGCTTATTTCACCAATGGATAACCCTCATCCCTATGACCCACAACCATGTCCACCATGGTGGAATGAGACCTCAGTTTGTGAGTATCACCAAAAAAAGGGACACAAAACTAGCAACTGTATAAACTTGTGCCATAAAGTCCAGGACATGATTGATGCTGGTGATCTTGTGGTAGATGGACATAATAAAAACTCGGATCACAAGGCATTCAAAGAACCTTTCCCAGCTTATGAAAAAGGAGAGACTTCGAAACCACAACCCTACAACAAGGTCAACTATACATATTCCAATGATGACAATGTCATTTACATGGTTGAACCTGTGGATTTTGAATACTGTGATGTTATTACCATTAAGGGCAAGCAAGATAACGAAAAACCCAAGAGACCATTTGTCTTGAGGGGCCCTACTTCCAATGCAATGGATAATACAAGTTTGCAACACTATGCTAATGCTATCACTCATTCCTGCGCCAAGTTGGTGCTCAAAGGCCCTGTGCCTCCTACTTCAGATCTTGAACAACACAAAGATAAAGCCCTTGCTATTCCATCTGGGAAGGGTGCAAAATTGACAACGGACTTGAAAGCAACTAGTTATAGTGTTCTCAATCAATTAAAACAAACTAATGCTCATATTTTCATCTTTGAGCTACTTAAAATCTTGCCTGCTCATAGGAAAATTCTGGACAAAGCCCTCGCTAAGGCAAATGTTCCTCAAGATCT